>JAJPUD010000231.1:178988-200049 GCA_023553655.1 Myrmecobius fasciatus | reverse complement strand
CAACTTTTCCAGAGTCTGTCTAAGCTGAACATCCTTTTTACCCCCAGTGAGACTGACCTTTCTTGAATTTTTTCCAATTTGTCTTGAATTGGAGAGTGGTTTCATTTTGTTAGATTCTGTTCAGAGGCTTAGTTTCATGTGATTTTTTTGAGGGATTGGGAGAGCTTAAGCAGTTTCCTGGTTTCACTTTATCATCTTTATCATGTTGGCTCCCTAGAATAAATGAATTAAATGAAGCACATAGGATTACAAAAGGAATCCAATTGTTTTGAAACAATAATCAATGTATTAAAAAAGCTGAAGACCCATAGATTAAAAACCTCTGTTTTAGAAGGTGCATTTTCAGAGTATGTGTAAAAATGATTATAATCTGTTTCTTCTCCAATAACCAAAAGGTAATAAGAGATGAAATGGTAAACTAAGCAGCCAGGCTCTGAGCTAGGGGAATGGCTCAAGAGAGAACCAATCACCTGGGGAAGAAGAGG
This sequence comes from Myrmecobius fasciatus, assembly GCA_023553655.1. Lineage (NCBI taxonomy): Eukaryota > Metazoa > Chordata > Mammalia > Dasyuromorphia > Myrmecobiidae > Myrmecobius > Myrmecobius fasciatus. The sequence continues at coordinate 199,564 of JAJPUD010000231.1, read as the reverse complement.
TATATTTCCAGATGAGAGGATCAACAAAGATGCCCTTTGACTCCTACACAATCTTGACAAGGTTGGACCACTTAAGCATGCTGTTGGAAATTTAATATTATTAGAGCCATATGTAGCAGCTGTCTTGAATCAAGAGGTAAGGAAGGGAGGGGGACCTACAAGGGAGCTGGAATGCTACAGTTCCCCTGGTAAAGAATGGCACTTTCAAGCCAGTCAAAAATATGTTAAAATAGACTCTATGTTTCTCTTTCCTGTCTTCATGTTCTTATTCCCATGATGACCTTGACTTTCCCTAAAAAAACCAATTTCCCCCCTTGTCTCTCTATTCAATTTACTTAATATTAATTAATCAGCAGAACTGGTCAGCACTCTGGTCAGTATTCCAGACCCATATTTGCCTCTGAATTCTTGAGAATTCTTGCTTTCAAGCTGACTGATGCTCTGTGAGATAAGATCGTAAAAGTTGTGTGTAGGATCAAAGTCATTTGAGGAATGCTTCCTCCTGGCTGTGAGGTAGCCTTGGGCCCTAGGTGGCTAGGCAAATAGAGTTTAAGTGCTAGAAGTTCTTAACAATCTAACAAATGGTTTAAAAGGGGGCCTGATGCAACATCTGTTTCTTCTGAAGACCAGCCTGACAAAGTTCTTAGAAACTCATTATAGCTATCCAAAGGATTAGGCCATAAAAAAGGTAAAAAAACAGTGAAATGAATCAAAGAGGAAGCCAATAAATTTTATTTTAAACAAAGTTGATGCACAAAACCCATGCTTACATTTTCATCAAGGCTCATGTTACAGATGAGGAAATTGAAGCCCATAAAGCTTCAATAACTTGGATAAAGTCATATCAGTAGCAAGTAGTAGAGCTGGCATTTGAACCCAGGTCCCTTAGCTCCAAAAACAGTACTTAGTCTTCTGTACCAATATAAACACAGAGCTATTATTCTCTTTGAAAAACAAAAATAAAAATACTTGGCAAAATATTTTGGGAGCAAATTTCTTTTTTTTCCCCAATAGTATTTTATTTTCCCAAATTCATGTAAAGATAGTTTTCCATATTCATTTTTATAAAATTTTTGTTCTAAAATTTTCTCCTTCCTCTCTTCCTTCTTCAAGACAGCAAGCAATCTAATATAGATTAAATGTATGCAATCCTTTTAAAAACTTTTCCATATTTGTCATGTTGTGCAAGAAAAAACAAGACCAAAGGAGGAAAAAAGCAACCATAAGAAAGAAAAAAAAAAAAACAAAGAGAGGAAAATACTATATTCTGATTCACACTAGCCTCTATATATTTCTCTCTAGATTTTTATTGCAATCAATGACATCTATTTGCATCAATTCTCTACCATAATTTCATGTCCTTATGTATAGACTTTCAAATGTTATATTTCTATAGCTGGAAGTTGGGATATTAAATATAATACACACGGTTCCCCTGGAACAAACTGGTCCCTTTAACATTTTTGCGATGCTAGAAAATACTGGGTTGGATGAAATATTACAGGAAGCAAAGTTGTGTAGTTAGTTAGTAAACATTTATTAAGTGTCTTCTATATGCCATTCTTACTGTAGTAAGTGATGTAAGGTACAAAGACTAGTTTTTGTAGTCAGGAGACCTAGAATCAAATCTCCTATCTGGTAGGTAGGCAGCTAAATGGTGAATTGAATAAAACACCAGGTTTGGAATCAAGAAGACCTGAATTCAAATTTGATTTTAGACTTATTGTTGTTCAGTCATTTCAGTCATGTCTAATACTTGATGACCTCAATTGGGATTTTCTTGGCAAACATACTGCAGTGATTTGCTATTTTTTTTCTTCAGCTCATTTTATAGATGAGGAAAGTGAGGCAAACAGGATTAAGTGACTTACCCAGAATCACACAGCTCGTAAGTATCTAAGGCCAGATGTGAGTTTGGGAAGATGACTCTTCATGACTCTAAGTCTACCATTCTATCCACTGTGGCACTTAGATGCCCTTTGGCCTTGGATGCAACTCTTTTTTGCTTCACTTTCCCTATCTGTAAAACTGTAAAATTGGGAAAATAATATCACCTACCTCCCAGGTTTATTTTGAGAAACAAATGAGATAATACCTGTAAATCACTTGGCACCTAGACCATAGTAAAAAAATATAATTTTCACTTATGATTATTATCACTTGTCTGACTCTGGAAAAGTCACTTCATCTGTCAGGGGTTAATTTTCATTATCTGAAAAATAAGGGGACTGAAATGGAAGCTCTCTAAGGTTCTTCCTATTTTTAAAAATCTTTGAAAGTTTTAGATATTGGGTTTATTTAAATTTATGACAGGTCCTCTAGAGTATAAATTCTTTGAGGATCGTAACTATTTCTATTGCATAACTATTTTTGTCTTTGCATTTGTAGTCTCTAGTCTTGCAAATAGTAGGACCTCCTTTAATCTTTCTAAATAATGTTGAATTGAATATTACAGAATATATATTTCGATTTGTAACATTATTTAGGCTATTGTTCAAGAGAACTTCAGATATAACTGTTTTTATGTCTTAGAATTATAATTTTTATGGGTTGATCCATATCATACTTGAAGAAATGGCATGAAAATAGGTGAAGTCTATATTTACATGTTTCTTTCTTTTTTCTATTAAAGCTTTTTATTTGCAAAACATATGCACAGGTAATTTTTTCAACATTGACCCTTGCAAAGTTTTCTGTTACAAATTTTTCCCTCCTATCCCCCCTACCCTCTCCCCTAGATGGCAGGAAGTCTAATACATGTTATATATTTACATTTTTCAATAATATTCTTTGGGCTAGATGGTATAGCAGATAGATTCTTAGATTTGGAATCAGGAAGACTCATCTTCATCCTGGGCAAGTCAGTTCACCCTGTTTGCCTTAGCTAGCTCATATGTAAAAGGAAAATGTCAAACCACTTCAATATTTTTGCCAAGAAAACTTGAAGAGGAGTCATGAAGAGTCTGACATGACTTAAAAATGACTATCCAATGACATAATTCCTCTTTGAATTTCTTCAGTTATTTTTTTGATATTTATTTGTTTTGAAAGTTTTATTGATGCCTTCTCTTTTGGGTTAATAGTAATTTCTTTTTTGAAATGTATTTATTTAAAAATTAAATGTAAAATAAGAAAAAAAACAAAATACAAAAAGGAAGACAGAAAAAGAAAACAAAAACAACAACAAAAACCATTGTCACATGCCAAGCAAAATATTGGCAAGGATTCAAAATATGCAACAATAAATTTCCATTTCATATATATATATATATATATATATATATACATATATACATATATATGTAATGATTGAAGACATTGCATTCATAAGTATCCATCTTTTCTTTGCTTCCTTGTAGGTTGTCTTTTGTTCTCTGCTGTGCACTTTTTACTTTATTCTGTTTCCCATTTCCTCTCCTTTCCTCCCCTGTGAAGGCTGCAGTTAAGCTCAAATATATTTATGGATATATATATATATATATATATGCATATATTTATACCTACAAATACACACATGTATATACACATATATACATCTAAAACAATATGATATATAACAGATTTCTCTCTTGATTGAATTTTTTTTAAGTTTCGGTAAGATCATTGATTACTACCCTTCCTTTTTTTTCCAATAAATTCTACAAAGTCATTTATAAATACAACATTTATTCACCTTGGCAGCCTTTCCCTACAATAAGGAAAGGGGAAAATTTTTTAGGTAAAATCACCTGCAAATTGAGAGAGAGTAAGTAAAATTCCATTCCTATAGTTCCCCATCCCAGTAACAGAAGATGGAAAGTACATTTTTCAGGTTTATAGATTTAAAATGGAAAGAATGTCAGACATCTCCTAGTTCAACACCCTCATTTTACAGCTAAGAAAACTGCTATGCAGAGAAATGAAGTGATTTGCTCAATGTCACATATTTAGTAAGGGAAAGAATTGGATGGAATATGAATCCAGCTCTTTTGATGCCAATTTTAGCTTATTTCTCAGTGCATTGTGATCTAGCCTTAATTAACCATAATAATTGTTATGCAATATTTAATACTTAATGTTTATAAAATATTTTAAATGCCTTGCATAATCTTGGGAGATAACTTGGTGTAGCGGATAAGTTGCTGGATTTGGACTTGGGAAGAGCTGGATTCAAATCCTATCCCAGACATTTGTTGTTATTATTTCTCCTTCATTCATGAGAGGGATTAATGTCATCAGGAGAGTGATGTCTTGACTTGCAAGTGAATTGGATTTAAATGGTGCTGGGTTGTGTAGTCATAAGCCTGTCTCTTCTCCAAAATTATCAGAAACAAGACAAGAACAGTGGGGATGGCCCAACAGACATTTCCTAGCTATTTGTGGTAATGGGAAAATTACTTCATCTCACTGAGCCTCATTTTTCTCATCTGTGAAATGGAAGTAAAACACAGTTTGCAGGTTTATTGGGAGAATCAAAGGAGATAGGCCCTGCAAAGAACATTGCAAACCTAAAAGTGCAGTGTAAAGGCAGTTATTTTGTATTTTTTTTTAAAACATGTTTGCTGTTGTTTTCCTTTTGGTTTTTCACCAGTAATTTCTAAATACAACTTCTCTTGATCCAGGCAGCCTTGGTCTAAAATGAAGAAGGAAAAGAAAGGCAAAATCTACTGAAAAATTAATTATTTCTGGCAGAGTGGGTAAGATTCCATTTATTATTATTGTTGTTATTGTTATTGTTAATTTAACCACCATTTTATGAACTAAAAATAATGTAGTAAATTTTAGAAATATTGTTGTTTAGGAATTTTGATGTCTCTTGTCACTTTATCACCTTCATACAGCCTGTGGCAGAATTTCTATTTGGGCACATTCTACATAGGAGGTGAGTCATCACCCAACTTGGCCTTATCATTGCTCCATTCAGAGGAAATATAAAAGAATAGTAAAAGAGTGCTGACTAAGGGGGAGGATCTTCTCTCACTGGAGTTTAGTTGAAATACAACTTCTTGCTGAATCATTTCAGTAATTTCTGACTTTTTGTGACTCTACTTAAGATTTTCTTGGCAGAGATATTGGAATGGTTTCCCATTTCCTTCTCCAGTCCATTTTACAGAAGAGTAAACTGAGGCAAACAGGGTAAAGTGACTTGCCTAGAGTCACAAAGTTAGTAACTATCTGAGGCCAAATTTGAACTCAAGAACATGAGTTCTATTATGTCTCTATCTGTTATGCCTCTCAGCTCCCCTGAAATACAACTAGGTTCCAAATAATGTAGATAATGAATACATAGAAGTATTCATAGTATTCCTATCTACACTGTATAATTTTCATTTGGCTGGAACCAATGACTACTTTAACATAATTATAACTTTGAATAGCATGAATCTGAATGCATTGAACTATGCCTAGCTGCAGTTAAGATATTATTTTCTTAGCCACAATCACCTGAGTAATTCATGCAAAACTTTTCTCCTTTGCCAATGTAACCTGCCTCCAATTTATAAAAGTTGAGTTAGAGGAGTATGGTGAGGAAAAAAACAATAACGATCTAGATTTGAATCTTGGTGCCACAACTTGCTATCTAGGCAACTTTGAGCAAGTTAATACATTTCTCTGGACATCTGTTTATTTTTATTTTTAAAATGATGAGGTCATACTAGTTTATCTCTAATGTTCCCTTTAGCTTTATGATCTAATGAATACCGCTGAAAAACGATGGTCATCTCCAGAGACAGAAAACTGGAGAGAATGTTTCTCTGTGTGCTGTTGGGCAGTTATAGAGTGCTAAACAGAGGTGATGAAAAAGCCTTGAAGATAGATTTTTTTAGTATACTTGATTCCATTTTTCTGCATTAAAAGAAACAAATACAATTGTAATCAATAAAGGAAACATTTCCTAAGAGCTAACTATTCACCAGATACTATCTTAGGCACAGGAGAGACAAATACCAAAGTGAGAGAATCCCTGCTTAAGTAACTTTTATTTTATTAGATTGGGAGAAGGATAGAGAACTAATCAATGCTAAGTGTCAAAAGCAAAAAGGGGTTTAGTGTCTGAGTTTTAATTTGAAACTACTTTGCTACTGAAAAGAAATAAATTATATTGAAATAAATGTGACCTGTAACCTTTGTTTATTTTTATTTGTATTTATTTGTTTATTATTAAGTGAACAAATTAAAAACAACATGAAAAATAAAACCCCTTAATAATAATAATAATCATAATATACTGGCTTTATGACTCTGGGAAAATTATGTAATCTCTTAGTACCCCCAGACTACTTGCTAACATTAAAACTTGCAGAAAAAATACCAACTTGCATTGGTAGAAGATATTATTTATTGTAATACCTTATATTAAGGAAATCATAATTCTAGTCTCTATCCTTAAAGTTTTCAAGGTACTTTCTTTGCATTAAACCTGTGAATTAGGTGAATGAAAATATCATTATGTCCATTTGATAGATGAGTTAACTGAGACTCTGAGATATTAACTCATTTGACTTCACTCATGCAATTACTAAGTGGCTGAGGCAGAAATAGACTTTTGCTGTTGTTTATACTGTTATATTTTAATTTTATTTTAAAAAAAAGGTTTTTTTAAACCAGTAAAAATCATATACTTCCTCTCATTCCCATTTCCCCCAAATAAACAAGAAAGAGAAACAAAATACTTTTTATAAACAGGCAAGTCAAACAAAGTTGTGTATATTCCCCAAGGCTCTGTCCTGTTCTTCTCTTTTCTATCCATTTGCTTGGTATTTTAATCAGCTTCTGTGGTATCAATTATCATCTCCCTTCAGATAATTCTCAGTTCCATTTGTCTAGCTTTAACCTCTCTCTTGACCTCTAGTTTCACATGTCCTGTTGGATATTTCAATATAGGATCCTTGGGAACATCTGAAACTCAAAATGTCTAAAATTGAGTTAAACTATCTTTCCCACCCAAAATCGGAGCTCCCACTCATCCAGACTAGGAACCTAAGGATCATACTTGACTCCTTCCTCTTTCCCAGTAAAGCCAATCATTTAGGCCTAGAGATTTTCCCTTTGTAATATCTTTTCTAGAGGTCCTCCTTCTTTCCTCTGACATTGATACCACCTTGGAATAAGCCCTTATTATTTCATATCTGGGTAATATCCATAGCCTCTTTTCTCTCTAATCCATCTCCTATTCTTCTGTTAAATTAATCTTACTAAAGCATAATTCTAACCATAACAACCCTCTTACTCCATCTAATAAACTCTGAAAGTTTTAAAGAAGATACCAAATAGCATTTAGTAGAGGGATGTTGATAATTTGGTACCTTCCTACATCAATGAATGCACAGGTCTAGTCTATACATATTTGTGGACATCATCCATAGGTTGTCAGACAGTATTTTTTAACTTTATCCGTGATCTAATCAGCACAGGAAGCTCCCAGTGAAGACCTGCCTCTCTAGATGGAAATCTGAACCTTGTCAGACTTAGGGAGCTGAAAAATTAGGCTCTGTAAAGTTAAGTGACTTGCCCAATGCCAAACATTCAGTATGTGTTGCAAGCAGCAATTGACCCAAATCTTCCTGCTTTGAGGCCAGCTTTGAAACTTTATACCTGTGCATAGTTGGAAAAAATGAGTTAATCTTCCATGGCCAAATATAAATGCTTGTACTTAGTACATAGTAGATGCTTAATAAATATTGCTAGCTTAATTAAGTTAGACTAGATGGCATCTGAAGTCTCTTCTAGCTTTATATCTTTGAACTTTTGTTCTTCATCTACCATAGTCAGGATGTTTCTCAGAGAGAATAGATGCCCATACATTGTTACCATTTATATTTGAGAATGAAGCTGCCTGGAGATATTTCCTATTAGGAAGTGATCTATGTCTTTACTGACCTGCTGTGAGTAGCAATTTAGTTGCAAGAGTTAATTAAGACTGCTATTAAGTTACTCGTGGAACCACTAAGTCCACAGAAGCAGGGGCTGCAGGCAAAGAGATGGTTTGGTGGAATTTCAAAACTGATGTTAATTTCACATAGAGCCTCACAATGAGTTGGGTTATTGTTTGCAGTTCTGGTCTTCCATTTACCATAAAGTGAATTTCCCCAGTACATGCTGGGAGAACTGGTTCCTATCTGCCCCCACATGCAAACTGGAGTCATCTTGGAAATGACTTCCCAAGCTTATCTGTGCTTTGGCTGTCTTAAAAACTTAGTATGGCTCCAGGGTGAATTTCAAGGGGATTCAGAGTTCAGGTTAAATACAGTGATGATGATGAGGGTCATGAATAAAATATTATCTGTCTGTAAATGTGATATAGAGCAGCACCCTGGTTTGGAAGGCAGAAGATCTGGCTTAGAGGATCACTGTATCTACTAGTTGCAATGTTAAGCTTCCTTTAGTTTCAGGTCCTCTAGAAAATGACATTGATATATGATAGTAATAGGAACTTGCTGTTGGAAAGACTTGAATACAAATCCTACCTTTAACACTTGTGGGTTGTATGACCACATGCAAATTATTTGACCTTGGCAAGCCTTAGTTTTTTGTGATATGACTGTGCTAAGATAAATACCATCTACTTTGCAAAGTTGTTTATGATACTGAAATATAATACATGTAAAAGGTATTAAAGTTGATCATATAAATGGCTGTAATTATTATAATTTAACCACAACAACCTTTATTAAGGACCTATCACCAGCAAGGGTTGAAGATGTCAGGTTTCCAGAAGAACCAATAGAATGGGCAAGATCAGTACAATATCAGTATCTTGAGATATGAAAATGAAAGTAGCTGACAGTCCTGACACTTACCACCTATGTGACTATGGACAAGTTATTTGACCTTTCCAAATGCAGTTTTTTCCTTCTATGAAATGAGAAGAAAAATGCTAACATTAATAATTTTGTAGACTTATTGGGAAGAAAATACTTAAATATTTGGTTTATTATTAACACATTATAACTGCTATTAGCTTCTAGTACTACCCTCTTCTTTCCTTTTGACATCATCCCAAAGGACCACTACCATGCCCCATGGCCCTCCAAGCTTTTGCCTTCCCCTTCCATTTATTCTTATCTTTGCCTACTAGGGATTCAAATTGTAGACTTTCTTGAAAGATAGCTTGCTCTATTAAAACTAAATTGCTAGCTATCCGGTTTCCTTAGATCCAGGGCACTAATAAATTAGTTGGTGCTATTGGTATATGTTGGAGCAGTTAAGTGGGACAATGGATAGAAGTGCCAGACCTGGAGATCTGAGTTCAGATCTGGCCTTGGACACCAGCTGTGTAACCCTGGGCAAGTCTGCCTCAGTTTCCTCATCTGTAAAATGAACTGGAAAAAGAAATAGCAAACTACTCCAGCACCTTTGCCAAGAAAACCCAAATAGGATTACAAAGGGTCAGACATTATTAGAAAATTGCTAAATAAGAACAAACAATGGTTAATGTCTGGTAAATATGATTTCTTTCAGGTAAAATATGTTCATTTTAACAGCAGCATTCTATGGATCTAGGAGTGCATCTAAAATTAAATATATCTATAGCCTTCTCTCCTTACCCAGAGATTCTTACCATAGTGGGGAATAATAATTGTTAACATTTATATAGTGCCCTCTGAGATACCACTACGCACCTGTCAGATTGGCTAAAATGACAGGAAATGATAATGATAACTGTTGGAGGGGATGTGGGAAAACTGGGACACTGATACATTGTTGGTGGAACTGTGAACGGATCCAACCATTCTGGAGAGCAATTTGGAGCTATGCTCAAAAAGTTATCAAACAGTGCATACCCTTTGATCCAGCAGTGTTTCTACTGGGCCTATATCCCAAAGAGATTTTAAAGGAGGGAAAGGGACCCACATGTGCAAAAATGTTTGTGGCAGCCCTTTTTGTAGTGGCAAGAAACTGGAAATTGAAAAGATGCCCATCATTTGGAGAATGGCTGAATAAATTATGGTATATGAATATTATGGAATATTATTGTTCTGTAAGAAATGACCAACAGGAGGATTTCAGAGAGGATTGGAGAGACTTGCATGAACTGATGCTGAGTGAAATCAGCAGAACCAGGAGAACATTATACACAGCAACAAGACTATACGATGATCAATTTTGATGGACATGGTTCTCTTCAACAATGATGTGATTCAAACCAGTTGTTCTGCGATGAAGATAGTCATATCCATCCAGAGAGAGGCCTGTGGGAACTGAGAGTGAACCACCACACAGCATTTTAACGCTTTCTGTGAATAATTCCATGCATTTTGTTTTCCTTCTTAGGTTGTTTTTTCCTTCTTCTCTTTCTAGATCTGATGTTTCTTGTGCAGTAAGATAACTGTATAGATATGCATACATGTATTGTATCTATCATATAATTTATCCTATTTAGCATGTATTAGATTACCTGTCATCTAGGGGTGGGGGGTGGGGGGAAGGAGGGGAAAAGCTTGGGAAAAAAAAGTTTTTGCAAAGGTCAGTGTTGAAAGGTCACTCATATGTTTTGTAAATAAAAAGCTTTATATAAAAAAAAACATTTATATAGTGCCTATTGTTTGTCAGGCATTGTATTAAGCTTATTACTATCTTATTTTATCTTCACAACAACTCTGGAAGGTAGGTGCTATTATCATTCTTATTTTATACTTGAAGAAACTGAAGCAAGCAGAAGTTAAGTTGGAACGAACTGTACTTTATAACATTTTTTTTGGTGGAATGAATTAATTACATTGAAGAGAGCACAAATGTATTGTGTTATATATGTCTCCTTTAAAATACCTAACCGAATGTTATACTGTTTTGTGGGATGATTTAATAGAGATACAGGGAGGTTCAGCATGCCAAAAACCAAGTACAAGGAAACATTGTACTCTTAACAAGATAGTAAAGCAAGCCAGTTTTATTGAGAGAAGATGCTCATCAAATAAAGAGAACTCAGGGAAAATGCTAAAAAATAGGTCCACTGGATCCCTAGGTTGAATTCGGCACTTTACTGGGCCCCATCTGGGGAATTATTTTCTCCCTCAAACCAGTGACTCTTGGTAGATGTTTATGCATTTTTCATGTAGGAGCCCAAGGGATTTGGGAGAAGGGAGTTAGGAGCATGAACCTAGGGACCAGCACTGATTCAGACTATTGGAAGAAGAAGACTTTTGGAAAGTTGTAAGCTAATTGATATTCAAAATCTGTACTTATGGAGAAGGAGCTTTAGCTAATTATATAGGTCTTACCCTGACTGGGTGACTCAGGAATATCTAAAGTTTATCTGAGGCTTCTTTGCTTGAGGGGTCAGGCAGATTACTATAGTGTGTGGAAAAAATGAAGAAAGGAAACCCATATTCTCTCTTTGCAGAAGGCCCAAGAATTATGGATTCCAGAAAAAGAAGGAAAGTGTTTATAACGGTCATTAGGAATAATCAGCATGAAAGTTTCCAGTACTTGTTAGTGCCAAAAACAAGTGACACTTACCAGGATGAATGAAGGACCCTACTTCTTTCAGCTCTGACCCCAAGGCATCTTTACAGTAGGTCTGTTGATAGGAAACCTATAAAATTGTGGTTAATTCAGATGACCCAGCAAGCCAAAGCCTCTTGCCCAAGGAAAATCTAAGAAGCTTCTAGCCTGGAGACAGGTTCCAAACAGTTAAAAGAGAGGACATTTGAAGCTTTAAATAGAATACATTCACTTTCCCAAATTTCTTTTGGAAATGACAACTCTCATTTGAAACGATATGCTTAATTTATAGAATTTTGCTGGGTTGGGTTTCAGATGTTTTCTGGTTCTTTGGAGTTCAAAACACAAATTTTATTTTATTGTTATTTAAAATAATGAATATATACAGAGTAAAGTCCTTCTCTTGTAGAACCTCTGTGCATGGGATGACTAAATAAATGCTTAAGACAGCAAAACTGGCTCAGCTTGCTATTGGCAACCAAGGTTTGGCCTAAGAGTGCGCCAAAAGCCAGAAAGAACTGTATACAATTTCAGCATTCATAGGTTCTTTCTTTACATGTATAGAAAGAAAATCTATTGGGGCCTCTTTCATATATTTATTGTAGCAAATTCAGGAAACAGAGTAGGAAAGAATCTCCCCTTCCTGCTTCATCCCCTCAATTTAGACTTTGAGATGGTAAAACTATCATTTGAAATGAAAACTTCTTAATGAATATTTATCATTCCCTGTTTTCCCACAAATTGTTTTAACATTCCTTGGAGCTGATCAGCCTCCTTATTTTAAGAACTGATCAGATTTTAATGTCAAAACAATCTCTAGAAGTTGGAACAGCAAGTTCCATTGAGCCCAGTATTGGGCAGCAAACTTATTGACTACCACACTTTTCTGATAGTTGAGGTGGCAAAATTTGGGGGTTATTTTTAATACCTTATGCCTTCTTTGTCCAAAAGATCTAATTTTCTAAATTAGGATATATCTCTGTGCATATAAATGCATTTGAAGCTTTTTATTAAACATTCTTTTTGCTTAAAGCCTTTCCTGATTTCCCTCTTAGTATTCCTAATGCCTAGACTATCTCATTCAACTGCTTTTTATTTATTTCTGTTTATAAAATTTATCTTTATCCTCTAAATATTTATATATGTACTTATTGTGTCATACTAGAATGCAAATTTTTTTGTGAATGGGGTCATTTTATTCTTTGTGCTTTTATTGATTATGCTTAACACAATATTTGGTATGGAGTACATGCTTAAAAATACTTGTTGATTGATTTTGCTCCTCATTTTACAGCAGCATTGGAGAATAAGCCTTATTTTCTTCCTTCTATTTTCTAACATTATTTATCTTATGTCTACGTATCTCTTATAGTTAATGAAAAAGAGGGTCCCCCCTTGGTTTGGCTGTTCACAGACATTCCTAGCATAGAGTGGCAGAAAATTTCAAGTTCCTTGTCACTCAAAGAAATAGTTATGACCATGAATGTAGAGTTGAGAACTAGGAAGTTGAGAATATCAAAAAGAAGGGAAGATTCCTCAAACTATTATTTGCCATGGAGCCCTGTATAAATGAGGGATAATTTTTCTCAGACTGAGTTGCCATCTCCCTGAGGTGAACTGAATATATCTGGAATTTTGGGAGTTCTTTAACTAAGTGGGGTTTCTGATCCCCAGGCTGGAATGGGAAATTCATGAAAATAATGTGCTACCTTCTGTACCACAGAGAGATAAGGCAACCAGGAATATCAGATCACAGGCTATGTGGGCCAGTTGGAGGGGCTCCTGACATACTCAGCAGAATTCAAAGAATTATGGCCTTTAAAAAAACTTCCCTTCTTTTCCCTAGGCATTCATCAGGTAGAAATAGGGAAAATGTCCTCTGGACTGAGGGATAATATCCAGGTTCCAATGCAGCAATAGCTGAGACTTTTTTTTAGCAGAGATACTATCTTTGGACATGAACTTAGTGGGAACAATGTTGTGTAGGAACTAAAATAAATTTTGAGCCTCATCTGCCAGAGATCAAAATGGTATAGGAAAAAGTGTGTTCCTAAAATTTTGGGGAAATATTTGTATATTTGTTTTTATTATATATTTGGAATTTGAGGTAAGTTTATTTTTGTAAAAGGTTACCAATGTTTAGTCACTAAATGGAACTGAGGTGCTAGTAACTGACCCCTAACAAAGTAGAAAACACAGTCAGTGGAATCTTGAGCCAAAGATATTAGTGAAAAGAGATACTTCCCTCGCCACCTTATAAGAATTCCAACAGAAGGATGCAGAAATTCTGTGTGTGTGTGTGTGTGTGTGTGTGTGTGTGTGTGTGTGTGTATGTATGTATGTGTTGTATGAGAGAGAGAGAGAGAGACAGAAACAGACAGAGGCAGACAGAGATGAGAGGATGGAGAGATGAGACAGAAACAAAAAGAGACAGAGAGAGACAGAGATAAACAAAAAGAGAAAAAAAGGCAGAGAAAAAAAGAGAAACAAAAAGAGAAAAAAAGGCAGAGAGAAAAAAAGAGAAACAAAAAGAGAAAGTTAGAGGAAGAAGAGAAAAAGAGAGAGAGACAGACAGACAGAGACAGAGATGAGAGAGAGGATGGAGAGTTGAGACAGAGACAAAGAGAGATAGAAACAGAGAGAGAAACAAAAAGAGAGAAAAAAGAGAAACAGAGAGAGAGAGAGAGAGAGAGAGAGAGAATGAGAGAGAAGACGAAGAAGAAGAAGAAGAAGAAGAAGAAGAAGAAGAAGAAGAAGAAGAAGAATACTTGCTATATCATAGTAGGAATCACTCTTGTGTGATCTTCAGATTAGTTCCCCTGTCTAAGCCTCAGGTTTTGGATTAGATTCCAGCTTCTTAAACTGTAGTTCTTGACTCCATAGGAAGCTTCATAACAGAATGTGAGCATTGCAAAATTATGATTTATTATCAGTAAAAGTTTGATTTGTACAAAGATCTGATGTAACTATATACCTGGAGTTAGATAAAATTTTCTTGGGCATAAAGGCGTCATAAGTGAGAAAAGTTTAAGAAGCTTGGATTAAATGACCTCTGGGTTCCCCTCTAGTTTAAGATTGATGATTTTATGTTATACCTTCCTAAAGTTTAATTTGCAGTCCTTCCCATCCCTAAGATTGGGCCTCCTCTTACTGATCTGAATTCACAAAAGCTCAGGTAGCCTTCTTTTTATAGAGGTCTTTCATGGAGCCCTGGAATTTAGTCTAGGGAAAGCTGAAGGGGATCAAAAATCAGAGGTGAGGGAAGATGGTCCAAAAGAAGTTCAAAGTTTCTTTGCTACCACTCAGTAAGTTGAGTGAATGATAGATGGAATGATGGGAATAAGGAGATGAACAGTTAGCAGGATACCAAGGCCAAGTTTGGATCTCTTTCTAGCAGCTCTGTTTTAGGCTTGCCCTCATTCCCCCCCCCTCATTTTATTAAAGCTTTTTTATTTGCAAAACATATGTATGGGTAATTTTTCAAAATTGACCCTTGCAAAGCTTTCTGTTACAAATTTTCCCTCCTATCCCCCACCCCTCCCCTGGATGGCAGGAAGTTTACTACATGTTAATTATGTTAAAATACTTGACAAATCGAATAAGTGTATATATATATTTATACAGTTATCTTGCTGTGCAAGAAAAATCAGATCTATCAGAAAAAAAATCTGAGAAGGGAAACATAATGCAAACAAACATCAATAGAGAGCATGAAAATGTTATGTTGTGGTCCTCATTCATATCCTTCTTTCTGGGTGTAAATGGCTTTCTTCATCACTGAACAATCAAAACTGGTTTGAAACATTTCATTGTTGAAGACAGCCACATTCTTCAGAATTGATCATCATATAGTCTTATTGTTGCCATGTATAATGATCTCCTGGTTCTGCTCATTTCCCTCAGCATCAGTTCATGCAAGTCTCTCCAGGCCTCTCTGAAATCATCCTGCTGGTCGTTTCTTACAGAACAATAATATTCCATGACATCCATGTACCATTGGTATTCAGCCATTCTCCAATTGATGGGCATCCATTCAGTTTCCAGTTTTTAGCCACTACAAAAAGGGCTGCCACAAACATTCTTGCACATCTGGGGCCCTTTTCCTTCCTTTAAGATCTCTTTGGGATATAGGCCCAGTAGAAACACTGCTGGGTCAAAGGATATACACAGTTTTATAACTTTTTGAGCATAGTTCCAAATTGCTCTCCAGAAGGCTTGGGTCCGTTCACAGTTCCACCAACAATGTATTAACGTCCCAGTTTTCCCACATCCCCTCCAACATTCGTCATTATCTTTTCCTGTCATCTTAGCCAATCTAACAGGTGTATAGTGGTATCTCAGAGTTGTCTTAATTTGCATTTCTCTGATAAATAGTGATTTGAATCATCTTTTCATATGACTAGAAATAGTTTTAATTTTATCATCTGAAAATTGCCTGTTCATATCCTTTGACCATTTATCAATTGGAGAATGGCTTGCTCTTGTTTTTTTGCAGAAAAAATGATTAAATTGAATTTTGAGACTATTTAACACATTTCTTTGCTTTTTTATGTCAGAAGCCAAAGTATAGTTGGAGGTTAGGGGTGGGAGGGCAAGACAAAATGATGTTGGGTATTTGGCCTTTTTTTGGAAAATAATACTAATTACATGGGTGAAGAATGATAGCTAAGTAGGAATTCAGGTATCCTCTTACAATGAAAGAAATTTCTATTATAATTCCCTGAGGGATCAGGACCTTTTATGAGGCAATGATGATGGAAAATACGTTGAAATTGGAATTAGAAAAGC
This sequence comes from Myrmecobius fasciatus, assembly GCA_023553655.1. NCBI lineage: Eukaryota > Metazoa > Chordata > Mammalia > Dasyuromorphia > Myrmecobiidae > Myrmecobius > Myrmecobius fasciatus. Next base: position 183,352 of record JAJPUD010000231.1, on the reverse strand, counting down.
TGGTTTCAGTCTTGTTTATTTCCACTTAATATTTGTGTGAACTTGACTGATCTCAACTTTTATAAACCTCAAGTCCTTCATTTGTAAAGAAGGAATAATAATATTTATATTATCTACCTGTCAGGATTATTGTGAAGAAAGGCACAGTTGCCCCCTCACTCCCATGTGCTATTTGGTCCCTGGGGAGAGTGGACTCAGGCTTACAGTAGAAACTATTAAACATTTGTGAAGGGAAGTTCATTTCTACGTGTGGCATAGCCAATGAATAGTGCTCTGCTGGGTTGATTAACTGTTGTCTTTGGACAAACAAATTGCACAACTGAGCTGGCTTTTTATTGGATTCACTTACTGTGACTGCTGGAAGACTATAAAAGTAAGTCTCATTCAATGGAGTTCATAAAGAAATGGTCTGGGAAAAAAGTTTGTCAGGGTTTCTTGCTGCTGATTAATATGATTGCTGTTTGTAATTTAAATATTTGTAGTTTACAGATTTCAATTTATAAATTTGTAATTTGTAAATTAATTGTACTTTAATTATTTAAAGTATTAAGATGTAAGCTTATCTTGTGCTGGCATCTTAGGATATCTGGTAATACAATGACAGAGAATATTACCACATGGTTTTGAGTTCTGGTAAATTTTCATATTTTGAGAATTTTTCATTTCATTCAATTTCTAATTTGTGAATATTTAATATGATAATATCCATTAGAACACTGATCCTAAATTTTATGGGCTAATGCTATGTCTTGATTGTGAACAGCAGTTTTTTTTTATTTTTTAATGTGTTGACACTCTGGTTTTAGTATAGTTTGTTGAATTTCCAAGGCTATTTGGAGGCTAATTATCATCATCATCATGAAATTCATTCATTTCACAAAGAATTCATTAAGTGCCTATTAAGTGCCAGCATGGGGTTAAAGGCACATAACTGGTCAGGAAGACCAGAATTCAAATCTATTCTCAGACTTTTAGTAACCATGAAACTCTGGGCAAGTCACTTAACCCTGTTTGCCTGTTTCCTCATCTGTAAAATGAGCTGAAGAAAAAAATGGTTAACTCTTCCAGTATCATTCTCAAGAAAACTCCAAGTGAAGTTACACAAAGTCAGAAACAGACTGAAACAACCCCACAATATTATGTACCAGGTAATGTGCTAAAGAGACAAAAACAAAATAAAACAAAAACAAAAAAACAAAACCCTGCCCTCAAGAAACTTATATTCTCTTGAGATAAGAGAAGGATTATAAAGTTAGAGAAGAAGCTACATATACACAGATAAGTAAGTACAAAACATATGCAGAGGTAAGAATAAGTGATTTGGGGAAGGAGAGAAGGTCCAGTATTAAAGAATGGGTAGTTTCACAGAGTCAAAAATTTCTATTAATGAAGATAGAAGGCAATTTGGAAGGCACTTGCAATAGTCAGGAGTAGTTGGGGATTCAGTGGTACCTTTTTTTTTTTAGGAAAAAAAAGAAAAGAAAACATCCATGTAAATGAACACAAGTGATTTGTCAGATCCAACAGAACTTCAAAACAGCCCAGAGTTCTTCTGGAAGTGCCAATGGCTTTTGACTTTATGATCACCTCCCTGTGCCCTGGCAGCCAGTGGAAGGTCCAGTAAGAGATCTGATAGGTTGAATATTATTTTTAAAACCCACCTGGCAAACTTCCTCCATACTATGCTGATTGGAGCTTTGGCACCTATCTCTGTCTCTGGACTATACAAATCTCTCTCCTTCCTGTCACTTTTGTCAACTAAAGGGCAACAAGCATGGGCAGGGCCCTTTGGACAACAGAATGCTAAAAAGCATTTTCCTAGTCTGGAAGATAGGCATTGAACCAGTCAAAGTCTGGATAGTCTTACTATTGTGGGAGCCAATTGATAGAGATAGTAAATAGGGATTCATATTTTGATGTGCCTTGCAGACCAACATACAAGGAAATTTCTGCAGTTTATTTTATCATACTAACATCCTCCACATAGGACCTATTATGCTTCAGGTGAACACAAAAAAAGCAGGGGTAGCAATCCTTATCTCAGATCAAGTAAAAGCCAAGATAGATCTAATCAAAAGAGATAAGGAAGGAAACTATATTTTATTAAAGGTATCATAGATAATATAGCAATATCAATACTAAATATATATGCACCAAGTGCAAGAGCATCCAAATTCCTAGGGGAGAAATTAAGAGAGATGCAAGAAGAAATAGACAGCCAAACTATACTAGTGGGGGATCTCAATCTTGCTCTCTCAGAATTAGATAAATCAAACCACAAAATAAACAAGAAAGAAACTAGGGAGATAAACCAATTGTTATAAAAGTTAGGTATGATAGATGTATGGAGAAAATTGAATGGAGACAATAGGGAGTTTACTTTTTTCTCAGCAGTCCATGGAACTTATACAAAAATTGACCATGTGTTAGGGCATAAAAACCTTAAAATCAAATGCAGAAAGGCAGAAATAGTAAATGCATCTTTTTCAGATCATGATGCAATAAAAATCACATGCAATATAAGGCCAGGAGAAAATAAACCAAAAGTTAATTGGAAATTAAATAATCTAATCCTGAAGAATGAATGGGTAAAAGAGCAAATCATAGACACAATCAATAATTTCATCCAGGAGAATGACAATAATGAGACAACATACCAAAATTTGTGGGATACGGCCAAAGCGGTTATAAGGGGCAATTTTATATCTCTAGATGCTTACTTGCATAAAATAGAGAAAGAAAAGATCAATGAATTGGGCTTATTATTAAAAAAAACTAGAGAAAGAACAAATTAAAAACCCTCAATTAAATACCAAATTGGAAATCCTAAAAATAAAAGGAGAAATTAATAAAATTGAAAATAAGAAAACTATTGAATTAATAAATAAAACTAAGAGTTGGTTCTACGAAAAAAACCAACAAAATAGATAAGCCTTTAGTTAATTTGATAAGAAAAAGGAAAGAGGAAAATCAAATTATTAGTCTCAAGAATGATAAGGGAGAACTTTCCTCCAATGAAGAGGAAATTAGAGCAATAATTAGGAGTTACTTTGCCCAACTTTATGCCAGTAAGTTTGATAATCTAAATGAAATGGAGGAATATCTACAAAAACATAGATTGCCCAGGTTAACAGAAGAGGATATAAATTATTTAAACAGCCCCATATTAGAAAAAGAAATAGAACAAGCTATTAACCAACTCCCTAAGAAAAAATCTCCAGGGCCCGATGGATTTACATGTGAATTCTACCAAACATTCAAGGAACAATTAATTCCAATACTATACAAATTATTTGAGAAAATAGGGACAGAAGGTATACTGCCAAATTCCTTCTGTGAGACAGATATGGTGCTGATAGCTAAACCAGGTAGGGTGAAAACAGAGAAAGAAAACTATAGACCAATTTCCCTAATGAATATTGATGCAAAAATTTTAAATAGGATATTAGCAATGAGATTACAGAAAGTCATCCCCAGGATAGTACACTATGACCAAGTAGGATTTATACCAGGGATGCAGGGCTGGTTCAATATTAGGAAAACTATCAGCATAATTAATTATATTAATAACCAAACTAACAAAAACCATATGATTATCTCAATAGATGCAGAAAAAGCATTTGATAAAATCCAACACCCTTTCCTATTGAAAACACTAGAGAGTATAGGAATAAATGGGCTTTTCTTTAAAGTGATCAGTAGCATCTATTTAAAACCATCAACAAGCATCATATGTAATGGAGACAAACTAAAACCATTCCCAATAAGATCAGGAGTGAAACAAGGCTGCCCACTGTCACCATTACTATTTAATATTGTATTAGAAATGTTGGCTTTAGCAATAAGAGAAGAAAAAGAGATAAAAGGAATCAGAGTAGGTAATGAAGAAACCAAATTTTCACTCTTTGCAGATGACATGATGGTATACTTAGAGAACCCTAGAGACTCAACTAAAAAACTACTAGAAACAATTCACAACTTTAGCAAAGTTGCAGGATTCAAAATTAATCCACATAAATTATCAGCATTTTTATATATTACCAACAAAGTTCAGCAGCAAGAGATACAAAAAGAAATTCCATTCCAAATAACAGATGATAGGATAAAATATTTGGGAATCTATCTGCCAAGGAAAAGTCAGGAACTATACGAACTAAACTACAAAACACTTTCCACACAAAAAAAATCAGACCTAATCAACTGGAAAAACATTAAGTGCTCATGGGTAAGCAGAGCGAATATAATAAAAATGACAATACTACCCAAACTAATCTACTTATTTAGTGCTATACCAATCAAACTCCCAAGAAATTATTTTACAGATCTAGAAAAAATAGTAGCAAAATTCATTTGGAAAAACAAAA
>JAJPUD010000231.1:152830-173988 GCA_023553655.1 Myrmecobius fasciatus | reverse complement strand
TAACGATGAATGTTGGAGGGGATGTGGGAAAACTGGGACACTAATTCATTGTTGGTGGAACTGTGAACGGATCCAACCATTCTGGAGAGCAATTTGGAGCTACGCTCAAAAAGTTATCAAACTGTGCATACCCTTTGACCCAGCAGTGTTTCTATTGGGCCTATATCCCAAAGAGATCTTAGAGGAGGGAAAGGGCCCCACATGTGCAAAAATGTTTGTGGCAGCCCTTTTTGTAGTGGCTAGAAACTGGAAACTGAATGGATGCCCATCAATTGGAGAGTGGCTGAATAAATTATGGTATATGAATGTTATGGAATATTATTGCTTTGTAAGAAACAACCAGCAGGACGATTTCAGAGAGGCCTGGAGAGACTTGCATGAACTGATGCTGAGTGAAACGAGCAGAACCAGGAGATCATTATACATGGCAACAACAATACTATATCACGATCAATTCTGAGGTCCATGGCTCTCTGCAACAAAGAAATGTCTCAAACCAGTTCTAATTGTTCACTGAAGAAAACCATATACACCCAGAGAGAGGGATATGAAATATGGACCACAACGTAACATTTTCATGATATCTATTGATATTTGCTTGCATTGTGTTGCCTTTCTCTGGTTTTCTTTTTTTTCTTGTAGATAGGATTTTTCTTGCACAACTTGTCAACTATTATTACATTATTAACATGTAGTGGACTTCCTGCCATCTAGGGGAGAGGAGGGGACTGGGGGTAAAAGTTGTAATGGAGAGTTTGTAAAGATCAATGCTGGGAAACTACCCATACATATGTTATACAAATAAAAAGCTTTAATAAAAAAAATTATCTTTATATGTAATTCAGAAAAATAAAATGCTATTAAAATATATGTATAAAAAAAGAACCTATGGGGTGCCCCAAATAGTTTTATCTTGGTGGTTCCAGTTTTTTCCATGGCTTAATTGTTTAGGGGATCAATTAGCACAGAGCTTCAGCTTTAGAAGGGTCTGATGTGATTGAAAGAAAAAAAAAGCAATATAGACTCACAGTTTTCTTGATATTGGTACCATCAGCTGTCCACTGGAGATAATAGGATGTCTTTAGGGTGAGATGATAGGAATGCAAAATGGATGGATGCAAACAAAAAATAGCACATTATGAAGTGATCTCCAGACTAGAAAGAAAACTCTAAGACTCATAAATCTCCTTGTTAATTTACTGAGAATTGAATCAAGTTAGATAAAAACTTGTACTTGAAATACTTTATAAAATGATTGTTGCAGAATTAGAAAAAAGATTAGAGGTCAGTATGTCCATCTCCTCATTTTATAGATAAGGAAACAGGTCCAAATTATTTGCCCAATGGCACACAGGTAGTGGTGTAGATAGGTGGTGACAAAATGCACAGAATGCCAGTTCTGGAATGAAGAAGACTCATCTCCCTAAGTTCAAATGTGGCCTGACACATTAACCAGTTGTGTGACCCCAGGTAAGTCACTTAAGTTTGTTTGCCTCAGTTTCCTCACCTGTAAAATGAGCTGGAGAAAAAATTGGCTAATTATTTTAATATCTTTGTCAAGAAAATCCCAAATGGGGTCATGAAGAATCACACCACTGAACAATAGCAACAATAATACACAGGTAATAAGTGGCAAAAGTGGGGATTCAAACCTGGCATCTCTGCCTTCAGAATTAATTCTCTTTTCCTTTGTTCTCTTTTCCTCAGTTCAATGCTTTAAAAAATGCAATATGATTTTTGTAGGGCATTGCTCTGGGTTATCAATGAAGATCAGCACCTCCTCTTTAACATGATAACAATAGTTATCATTTATATGGCATTTAAAGTTTAGAAAGCACTTTACAGAGGTTATCATTTGAACCTCATAACAACTCTGTAAAGTTGCAACTCTGTTTTCATTTTACAGAGGAAGAAACTGAAACACATAAAGATTAAGTGGCTTGATCAGTATGTGACCCAGTTAGTAAATGTCTGAAACACCAAATGCAGTGTGATTGAAACAGATCTTGCAAGTCCTCTGAGCTAATTCTTCTGTACATCCCATCCTGCTTGGATGGATCTAGGAAAGAATACCAATAAGCAAAAGGAAGGGATCCAAGTTCTAGCTTTTGTTCCCATCTTTCTCATCCTCTTAACAATGGGGAATTGTACTAGAGAGAGAAGGACAAAAGAAATGTAGGGCCCAATTTGTTTACTTCAGGATCCTTGCTGTTGCCACTTTATATTATTGTCAAGAATTGCAGAGATGTTAGGACTTGAAAACTTGCATGTGCTGGGGTGGCCAGGGTTCTGTTATCAGTTTAGTGGAAAATTTGGCCCTGCTCTCCAGGCTTGCAAAAAATCATGTTTTTACCAGTTTGATGGGAGGAAGCCAAAAGCTCTGCCTGCAATGATTTACAGACTGTGGGTGAAAGATGCCCTTCTCAAACCTTTCTCTGAGTTATTCCAAAAATGTTAATGATAGAGTTTTATTTTTATTTTTATTTTTTTTTATTTTTTTTCTGGTATGATTAGAGGGTTAACTTTTTAATGCAAATTTTCCATATCTCAGGAGTACTATGCTCCTAAACCCCATGATATATTCTTTTTTTATTAAAACTTTTTATTTGCGAAACATATGTATGGGTAATTCTTCAACATCAGCCCTTACAAAGCTTTCTGTTACAAATTTTCTCCCCTACATGTTAACTATGGTAAAATACTTGACAAATCAAATATATGTATACATATTTCCACACGTCATTTTTGTGCAAGAAAAATCGTACCTACAAGAAAGAAGAATCAGAAAAAGGAAACACAATGCAAGCAAACATCCATAGAGAGCATGAAAATGTTATGTTGTGGTCCATATTTCACATCCCTCTCTCTGGGTGTATATGGCTTTCTTCACTGAACAATTAGAACTGGTTTGAAACATTTCATTGTTGAAGAGAGCCATGTACATCAGAATTGATCAAATGATAGAGTTTTAGACTAAAATGTGTAAGAAAGAGAAGCATCCCCAGCAGAATTATACTCAAAAACCTTTCCTCCCTTAAAGACAGCTCCCCTAACACCCCCAGAAAATCTCTTCCTCTCATCTCCCATCCCTGGAGGAAAACCCAGAAAACCAAATGAATTTGTGCTCAGCAATCATTCTGACACTAAGTCACTGAGAACTTCTATTGGATTTGAACTTATTTGGCTAGTATGCATGGTGCTAAGGTTGTGGGAAGAAGGGAGGTAGGAGGTCAGAGAGATTTAAGACAGAGGGGGGAAATAACAAAAAGAGAGCTTTGACTGAAACAAACATTTCCATTGTTGTGACTAGTTACATTTTCTGTAGCAAAGCTCATCCAGGGAGAACTACAGTAACCAGCAGACTCTAAAATCCCCAGAAAGTTTACAAAGTTAAGACTCAATTCATGAATCTTTGCCTGGGGAAATTCAGTGTAAGTTTGTAGACTGGGCAAAACAAAAACAAAACAAAAACCCCAATCTATACTAAATGTGTTTTTCTCAGGGAAGACCAACTAAATGTCTCTCTCTGCATTCAGGCTCTCCTGCCAGATCCTGTCTTCTCAAAATTATTACACACATTACAAGAAAGTCAAATGATTACAGACTTGGAGCTGGAAGGGGCCTCTGAGGTGGTATCATTAAATTTTAATATTTTATAGATGAGGAAACTGAAGTCCAAGTCAATGCTCAATATTATGCAGATAATGAATATCAGAGGAAGGATTGAATTCAGGGTTTCTGCCCTCCCATCCCATGCTCTTCCCACTACCCTACATTGGTCAGATACCCAAAAGTTCTCATATTGGGGATAATTACAGAAATGAAATTGAATCCATTAATTTCTTGAAAGGTGACAAAATTTCTAGACTGAAACTTTCAAGAGAATACTGAGGAAAAGAGATGCTTCCTGCCTAGTGTTGGGAGAACATCCTATATCTTTCTCTCCTTCCCTCCCTCCCTCCCTCTCTCTCCCTCTGTGTGTGTGTGTGTGTGCGCGCACGCATGCCCGCGTGTGAGAGAGAGAGAGAGAGACAGAGAGACAGAGAGAGAGAGAAGGAGGGAGAGAATGTCTTTTCTTCACTTCAGGAAAACTGTAATATTCAGAAGCCACCAAGATGTTAGGATGCTAGAACCTCCTAGAGACTGAAGGCATTCTTAATGGAAAAAAAGGTAGGCTCTTAGATGGTTGGAACTGCAATTATCTCTTCCCCATCATGGAGATTAAGGCACAGGGCCCCCTTCATCTGGAAAAGTCTTGTAAAATATTTTGGCCCTCCCTTTGTTTTAGAGAAGAAGTCTGAATTTAAAAATTTTTCTTTTATGGGGTGTTTGCAGTATTAAAAGATAAAATATGTTGACATTACTATATATATATGCATATATATATATATCTTATGCATTTCTAAGTTTCTAATTTTTTCTATGTTGTGTGCTGGCCTTTGTGTGTCATTTGAGGCTTCCACAAATCTTATTTAAAATTCCCACTTAATTTCTTAGTCTGACCCACGATATATTGAAACTGATGGGGAAAGTAGCAATGTGGAAGAGATAATTGTATTTTACTTTTTCATTTGTCTTAGTAGTAACTAGCACAATATCTTACATATAAATGTTACTATAATTGAAGCTATGATAAGGGAATGGGCAGGCAAAGGATATACCAAAACAAACAACATCTTTATAGTAACACTAAGGATTGAATGTTATAGAGCAGGAATTCTTAATTTGGGGGTTGATGAACCTACAAGAAGTCCATGAACTTGAAAGGGGAAAAAAATCTATATCTCTATATTCCCTCCCATTAATTTCCAGTTGAAACAACATTTCCTTTAATGATTTAAAACCATTATTCTGAGAATGGGTCCAAAAGATTTGACTTCCATATGCTTGAGCCATAGTTAAGCACTGTTGGCTGAATAACTGATCAGAGATTCCACTGTGTTTCTGATTCATTGACTATTTAAAAAAATTCCAGCTTTAAAGGCTCTATTCCAGCAAAGCATCTCACAAACATATGTCAAAATCATTTAAGATTCCTTGAAAGATAAATTTGTTTGGTAACTCTTTGATTGTTAATAACAAATGTGACATAAAACAAAGAAAGGTATGCTGGCTAAAGACATTCATCACTGTCATGTCCAGGGCAGCATCCAAATAGAAGTCAATTCCTCATCATTTATATGGTGAGGCTGTCTACATGTTTCCATTTGCAGTAGTTGGCCTTACATTGATTACATCAACCCCTGAAACCTTTTAGAAAAAATATGCAAAGGAATAAAAACTAGTCTTATGATTTCATTGATACGGATCACTACCACATGAGGAAATTCCCTTTTCCAAAGATGGTCAGTATCTCCTCTGTGACTTATAGAGGGCTTCCTAGAGCACTGAGAGGCAAAAGGATTCACCTACAATAGGTGTCAGAAGTGGGACCTAAATCTCCTTGATTCAACTATCCATTATCTACTAGCTCTTTATGTTATAGTTATCATTTAAGGAGTTTAGTCTAGCAATCCACAAAGAAAACAACAACTAACAACAACAAAAGGGGATAAATAAATCCTAATATTCAGGCAAAGATTTATAGTTGGTTGGACATCCTATATGTCTGGTGCATCAGAAAATGACTATAATCAATGAGAGGTTCAAAAGAAACAAAATGAGCAAAGCTAATTAGATTACCTTTAGCAAATTGTGCAATGGCTTCTGATGCTTCTTTCTGAAACAATGATTCATCTTTAAACATTAATCTTTTTAAAAATTTTTAGAGATGCTATATAGCTATGAGTCATGGAAAGACTCATAGTTTTTGGAGTGTTAAAATTGAGACTCACATAGAAAATAGTGGAAAGGTGAATGATGGACATGAAGAAGGTATAGTATATTATATCTGAATAATTTTATAGGAGAGTTGTCATAAAAATGTATGACTAGAAAAAATGTTAGCCAGGTATAGAAATCTAAGGATAAGTGATAAATGACTCATATGCTCCACTGATAGACATGCAATGTGCAGAGATCTAAAATGAAGACCTATCAGATTGGATAGGCCCCTTGTGGAAGTTTTTCAGGAGAACATGGAAAAGAATCTCAAAGAATGAAAATGTTTGGATGGTTGTCATGATTGAAATACATGCAATGGTAATCAAAATAATATCATATTCAATAGGTTTTTAAGGTTAACTAACAAAGTACCTTCTAAAATTACCTCATTGATTCTCACAATAAATAGATGCTATTGTTTGGTCCTTTTTATAGAACAGAAAACTGAGGTGGAGATAAAGTGACTTGTTCAGCATTATAGAGCTAGTAAAAATGAGATTAAGATTTGAATTAGCTCTTTCCAACTCTAAGGCTCCTCCTCCTCCTTCTCCTCCTCCTCTTTCTCCTTCTTTCTTCTTCCTTATAATCCTCTTCCCCCTCCTTCTCCTCCCCTTCCCTCTCCTCCTCTTCCGTCTCCTCTTTCTTCTTCTTCTTCTTCTTCTTCTTCTTCTTCTTCTAACTGAAAACTAAGGAAGAGGTAGTAATAAGAGAAAATGACAAGCTACTTTTGGAAAGACTTCCATTGTCATCCAAGAAAAGTGTTGAGAGTATAATGAAACACCTTTGAATAGGGTCTAGGTATATTTACTTCTTAACAGCTACTTTGCTAATATTTTCTCTCCCTCAATTGTTCTTGTCTTTTCTTTTGGTTCCCCTATTATTTTTTCTTTTAATTACTAATGAACTAATCAACAAATATTTATTACATTTCTACTATTGCTATTATTATTTAGAATTTTACGTAGAGTTCTAATAAAGCACTTTATATATTATCTCAATTGATCTATACAACAATCTTATTGCAATATTCACTTTACAGATAAAGAAACAGAGACTTAGATCAATCAAAAAAATTGGCTAAAAATAAGTATTTACAGAGGGATTTGAACTCAGATTTTATTGACTTCAAGTCTAGTATGTTATCAACCTAGTTGGCTGTGTGCTAGACACCACTAGCATGGGTATACAAAAACAAAGAATGAACCAATCCTTACTTTTATTTGCAGTTCTATTGTTTCTTCCCCCCCCCCCAAGATTTTAGTTATCTGGAAATTTGTTACTAGATCTCAATATGCTTTGGCTCTGGAAATAGAGTTTAATTAATGATGAGATCCTACTTTGAGATTTAGTTGCTCAATGGAAAAACATGTCAAATTCTTTCTGGTGGTTACTGTTTTATGGGTAGAATGCTGCATCCTCAACTCATAGGTGTAATGAAGACATTTTGCTTGATCTTGGCACCTAGGCTGACCAGTATTTACTGGTATTCAATGCCTGCCATATTTGTTGAAGTTACTGAAGGAATTCTCAAAGATGCCATTCAGAAAGGCCACTGGTATTTCTAAGAAGCTACAGAATGCCTACTGTGTAGATATCTGAAATAATTAAAAGATCAATATGTAATGAAAGAATAATAATGATAATAATGATTACCTCAAATATTCTTGGGAGCTAAAATATTTTTTAATACTGTAAACAGAACATTTTCACAAACTACCACTGAAAATTTCCTGGATATAATATTGATCTATAGAAATTTAAGAATGATGAAGATTGACTTAAGCAATAATTTCCTGAACTTCTTCAGCCATGTCATACTTAATCTAGCTATCACTTTCACTCCTCATAGGAAAAATGGGTTTTGTTCTTGGTTGATAGAACAACTTTAACCTTATCTGACTCAGTGCTCCAGTCTTTCAAAGAATTTCCTAGAAATCTCGTCATTTCACCAAACATATTTCTCCTTTCTTCTTTTTGTAGCATGCCCTATGCTATCTTTTTTCTATTAGAATGTAAGGCTTTTGAGAATAAGAATTGAGTTATTTGCTTTTTTTTCTATTCCCAAATTTTGGTACAACATCTGGTGCATTGTAAGTATTTAAAATGTTTTTTTAAATCTATTTTTATCTATCTATCTATCTATTTACCTGTTTGTCTGTCTCTCCATTTCTCTCTCTGTCTTTTATAGCCAACAAAAGGTGTAGAATTAGAAGACAGATTTCATCATACAAATATCTAGTAGAAGAAATCAAAATCATATGGGACTGAAGAAGTCCATATCATCCCTATTGTCCAGTCTACTACTGAAACTGTTTCAAACCTACTTTCAATGAATCCATTGAAGACTGGCATTTTAATACTTTCATTCACTTATGAAAAAATCAGTAATTATGTCCATCTTTACAATAGTTTGATGAACACTAAATATAAAATAATTTGTAAATAGTAACTTGCCCCAGGTCTCCATTGCATGTAAACATGAGAAGAATAACATAATATTGGAAACAGAGCTTTCATTTTTATAGTGCCTTAAGGTTTTCTAATTGACTTATATTCATTATTTTTGGGGTGAGCAATAAGTTGGTTATCTATAAAGCTGCTTTTGGACTCAGGTTCCATTGTGTATAACATAGGAATTGAACCAGACAACCTTTAATATCCTGTTCCTATCTAATTCTATTATTGTTTGATATTATGATTCCTATCAACAAGCCAAATTTGCAAAATGGCTAAAGTTTGTCATGAAAACTTCTTTATTTATCTTCCTTTTTATACTTCTTCCTTGTTTGGTCTACCCATTATTTCACTTCTCTTTGACTCAAGTACTCTGTGGTTATTTTTGTTAGGAAAGAAAAAAAAAAAAACAAAAAAATTTAAAGTGGAGGCTGGAAGACTATTTGTCAAGTAAGTTTTAAAAGAGATTTATGGTTTTATAGAAGATCTCTGATGTCACTTCCAAACTTTAGATTCTGTAATTCTTTGAAGGACTTGAGTTAAATAATCACAATGGGGATATTCTAGCTCTGGCTTTTGATCAATTATGGACCTGTATTTCAATATTGTATTTGTAAAATTAGTTAAATGTATTAATCCCTTCTTGAAGTATTACGTACATTCAAAGAGAGACATAATAAGCCAGAATCCAAATAAATGAATCCTTGATAATGAAATATCTCTTTGTATAGCCAGTGAGGGACATTAATATAGGCTTAAAGTTAAGTCCAAGACAACTATTCTCAAGAGTTCATTCTTGACCTTCCCTCCCACATGGGGAGCACTCTTTTTATAGCAAATGCTTGTTCATAATGCAACAGAAATCAGCCTATCCTTATCTGGCTATAGAACCCTTTATAAAGTACAGACAGCAAATAAACAAGTTTTAAATAGAGCAGGAAACTCCTGAGGGCATTAATACCACTTGACTAGGCAGTGGGGAAGAAAGGGAGAGAGTGGTGAGATTATATTTGAGAGAGAGAAAAAAAAGGAGAGGAGAGGAGAGCAAAGCAGGGATGCTACTCATTATTTTGGGGTCTTTTGTAGAACTTTCCTTTGGAAAAATTCAAAGTCACTTATAGAAAGACCTCTGAGTCAAGAGTCATGATTCATACTTTGTCATAGAATGATAGAAAAAAAATAGAAAAATTTTGGTCAATGTTAGGCTGTTTGAGATTTTGTCAATGTACCATATGTGGAGATCCTACTCCCATATTTTAGTTAACTTATAAGAAAGGGATAAAGTCATTAATATTATTACTTAGGAAATCATTGGTAACCTTCAAAAGAGTAGTTTTACTAAGCAATGGTATCAGAAGCCACATGTCAAGAGGATAAGGAGTGATTTGGTGGAAGTTATGGTATTAAGTGTGGACTTCATTTTGTACAGCTTTGTCAGTGAAAGAAGGAAAGATAAGAGCTAAGAACTTGAGGTGATGGCAGGGTTAAATGAAATTTTCAAGGCTAAAGTATACCTATACCTGCTTTTAAAGTAGCAAGGAGGGAATCTATTGGAAATGGAAGATAGAAGAGGTGAGAGAGGAAGAACATGATCAATAGAAGAGATAGGATCAAGAGCACAGGTGGAGAGTTTTGCCTTGACAAGAATAGAAAAGGTCAATTTGTCCCCAGAGACTGTACCAAAGGAAAGAGAGGTGGTGATATAAAGAGATTTGATGAAGGAATTAAAATATATGGAAGTGAGAGAAATCACTAGACATGGCCTGAATTTCTTGGTAAATTAGGAGTGAGACAAGATTATCTTCTGAGAAAGAATAGGATGGTATGACATAGGGGGATTCAGGGGAAAGAAAGTACTTGATTCAAGAGCAGAATTAAGAGGAATGCAGGTAATTCCAGAGACAGATTTAAGCTTGGGGGAAAAATAAGAACACAAATTTCCTAACAATTAGAGCTAAAAAAGAGGGAGAATTTTCTAATACCAGAGATCTTTAAGCAACAATACTGCTTAACTAGTAGCCTGGGATATTGTGGATAAGATTTTTATTCAGACAGGTTGGACTAGGTAACATCTCAGGTTTATGATTTTATGATATGAATGAATACAGTCAACAATGAATACAGTCAATCAAGTGGATACCAGATTTCTGTGGTGGGGACAAGTCAGACCCTTATTAGAAAAATAAAGTATAATGACAATAAATGTGTGTGCATATATATACAAATGTAGTGCTTTGAGGTAAGCAAAACACTGTACATTTTGTTTCATTTTATCCTTATAACACTCTGTGAAGTAGGCAATGGTCATAAGTATTGATGAGGAAACTGATGTTGGGAGATTGTATGTCTGGCTCATATTCACATAGCTGGTAAATGTCTGAAGTGGGATTGGAATGCTGATTTTATTTTATTTCTTTATTCTAAGCTTTATCTAGCCTCTCTGACACTTGTCTGAATATATGTGTGTGTGTATATATATATATATACATATATATATATATATACATGTATATATAGGTCTATGCATATTTAAGTATATATGTATATTATATGTATGTATATATAATATATGCACATTTGTATTATATATACATATATCTATGTCTGTCTAAAGGGACATTGATATTAGTATCTCTAACCTATACTTATGAATACATTTTTAGGAGTCATGCACAATTAAACAATCTTGTGCTTTGGAAGTATTGTCTGAGTCCAGATTTGAACTCGGGTCTTCCTGACTTCAGAGCTGGTGCTCTATCCACTATGCCATCTAGCTGCCCCTATTCTTCATTTTTGAAGTTAATTTGTTAGAATCAAGTTACTGTGTATGGCTGTGATTGATCAGATGAGCTTGGAATGCTCTGCCACAGGTCAGTCACAAATAGTCCCTATGAACATTTGGAGTGGCTTCTCTCATTTTGTGCATCTCACGTTTCCTTTGGGCTAATTTAGTTCTGCTTTGCTTATAGAATACAACACCTTCTCTGATGAGTGCATTCCTTGCTGGGTGGTCCTGTGCCAGTGTCTCATGTCAAACAATCATTTCCAAAGTTTTTAAGAGAGACTTTGAGAGTATTTTTGTATTGTTTTTCTGACCACCTTGTGGTTTCTCTCTCTCTGTTTCTCTCTGTCTCTGTCTCTCTGTCTCTCTCTCTCTGTCTCTCTCTGTCTCTGTCTCTTTCTGTCTCTGTCTCTGTCTATCTCTCTCATACACACACACACACACACACACACACACACACAAACACATGAACACACTGGATTTGTAGAAGATAATATTTGTAGTAGGTACTCAGTGGTTATTTCTTGAACAAACTGGAATAGCAAGCTCAACATTCCTGTTCTATTCAAAGCTTCTCAAAGGTGGAGGCAATGTGCTAGTCCCTATAGTGATGGCTTTGGGGTGAGAAGGCTTAAACCTTTCTTACCCTGATTATCTCTATGATCTGGAGCAAGTCATTTGATCTCTCTGGGTCTCAGTTTCCTTTCTCTTAAATTAAAAAAGTTGAATAAAATAACCTCTTACTTCTCTTCCAGTGTTGAATTTATGATTCAGATCATAGGGGAGAGGAAATGAAAAAGGAAAAGGCCCATTCCAAGATGTGATCATTTATCACTTTTGAATGAATATATGTAATATGTGATATCTTTTACTTTTTGGATGTTTGTTTTAAGCAGATTTTTTTTCTTTTGTTTTCGTGAAGATTGGGACAGGTTGAGAGTATCTTTTGGTGTTTTATCTTGGTACATAACAATATGTAAAGTAAAAAGGAGGGAAACGCTTTGTGAAGTTACACCATTGTAGCATTAAGCAATATTACATTTTTGCCAACTCAGGAAACTGAAATAACTATTTTTGTAAAGCTGACATTCAAATGCTCTCCTGCTTCTTTGCGTCACTTTTTTAGTCCTCAGAAAACTCTAGCTGTGACATTACAAGATTAAGCAATTCACTTTTCACACTTCAGAATCATATTTGGCCATTGAGCAATTACAAGTGTATTAGACAATATTAATGTCATGGAATTTTTCATCATTAATTTTTAGGAAAAATAGGAACACTACTCTGAGGATCAGCCCCATACAAGTACTTGGGGAATTGAAATGCTGTAGGTATATTTACATGTACAGTCTGATTTCTTTTGAGCTAAAGTTGGAAAAAATGTCCATTCCTCCACCCTTTGCTTCATTCCAAAACTGTTAAAAATTTTCCATTGTAATCTATTTTTTGGCAGAAACTGAGCAGAAGTTTGAGCCTAAGGATTTCAGGGTGCTGTGGGGAATGAGGGGAGAAAAGGTTTGGGACATTACTAGAAAACAAAAGGAGGAGGGTTTTTATTTTTTAATTAGGGATTTTCTTATAATGGAAATCTGGTTGTAATCTGAACTGCTGCATTCATTATGATGGATACTAAGGGAACAATGAAGACCTCTAAGGATTTTATCTGAAAGCTATCCACTTTTTCCATGCCTCAGTTGTCCAGGTAACAAATATAACTTCTTATATAGTAAGAGTGAATGAGCGCATAGTTAACTACAGACAGTGGTAATGATTTTTTTCCCCAAAGACAGGAAAGATCATGTGATGGAAATAGTGGTTGGGGGAGGGGGAGATCACTTAGGAGCAAGTAGCTCCCCAAGCTATCAAGTCCCCTGAGCCCATTTCAGTAGCTGTAATTAATTCCCTAAGTTCTCCCTTTTCTCTCTTCTTATTGAATTAGTGAATCTCTCCTCCCACAATTCTCAGCTATGTAATAGTGGTTGTTGTGCCCTCTGGAGGGTCCCCAGGGAAAGAAAAACTTTGGGAAAAAGCCCAGGTTCCCTTCTAGTCTTTCCACAAAAATAAACTGCCTATTACAGCCATGTCATAACAATTGGGAAAGTGATTTTTTTCCCTTTCTATAAAGTTCACATAGTTTTCTTGAACTCTTCTGTATGCAATATAACTGGAGCCAAAAATGTGCTTTGCCTCATCAGATATGGCAGTTGCTTGCTGAACTGGGACTCTTTTCTCCCTCCAAATCTCAGTTTGTAGGGATATTTTCGTTACAACCTGCTGTCCTGGGGCCTGAGATAAAAAGGCATAGTTGTTCAATAATGTGGATGAGTTAAGGCCATTACCAGTAGTGCAAATAGTTTGGTTAAATCCCTGCTTAAAGAGCTGAAGGCAACAGGTCTTATATTTGACTTTGATCTGTTGCATGGAATAGAATGGGAAAGTCTGTGTTAAGAGTAATAAATTCTGAAAATACAAACACTGAGAAAATTACTCTCAAAGAGTTCCTATTCTATTTGGGGGAATCAATACATAACAGAAAGTTAAAGTTCAGTGGTAATTCATATAATACATAGGTCCTGGAAGTGAAGATAACAAAGTTGATGTCAAGGCCTTATAGACCTTGGGGAGTAAGGGAGCAGAGAGTCCCTGACCAAGAAGTGAATGGTTCTAAAAGTCAGAATGGAGTGGGGGCTCTGGGATATCTCCAGTAGAGGTAGGGCTATGTTCTGTTATTCATCCTTCTTTTCTGGAGAGGACCAATAATGTCATGGGTGATGTATTAACTTGCAAAGAAATTGGATTTAGGTGAGGCAGAGCTGTGCAAAGTCTTCAGCCTCATTCTGTATTCTAAAATTATTAAAATCCAGTGATAAGACAGAGTTAGGAGACTTGGGATAGCCCAGATGCAGTGGATGACCACAGGGGTAACATCTAGTTGACAATGGCCATCTTTGTGCATAGGAGAAGCTGAGCAATGGTACAATAATGATTGGGGGAGGGAAAATTCTGTCCCCTCAGTGGCAGAGGGTGGTGTATTGAGGCAAAACATTATATCAGCAAAAAAGAATATGAATTGTTAAAAGTTCAGATGATGCTTAGCATTTTTTAGCAATAAAATATTTTAGTTACTGCATTTTTAGACATACTACTATTATATACTTAATATAATTATAGACTTAATAGACATACTACTATCATATACTTAATAGACTGTAGTATATATGCACTGGGAAGCCAAACATTTGTGTGACTTGCTTTATTAAGCTATTCACTTTATTGTGGTAGTCTGGAACTGAACCTACAATATCTCTGAGGTATGTCTGTACAGATTAAATATTATTTGATCCTTGAGTCAATAAGGAGCCAGTAGAGTTTATTGAGTCAAAGGAGTGGAATGGTGAGATAGATGAGTGATTTATTAAAATCATTTTGGTTTTTATGTGGCAAACAAATTGGAAAAGGGAGAGACTTTAGGTGGGGAGAGTAACTGAGAAAATATCATAACAGTCAGGTGAGAAGTGATGAGGGTCTAAACTAGGCTGGTGGTTTCATGAGTAGAAAGGAGTCAGATGCCAGAAATGTTGTGAAGGTAAAAAAATTTGACAATTGATTGGATATGTAGAGTGAAAATTGAAGAAAATATTGAGATTATGAAAGGATGTTGTTGTTTTCAACAATAATAGGGAAATTTGGAAGAAGGGTAGGTTTGAGGCAGAAGAAAATATGAGGAGATATGCAATGCAAAGGATAAGCCACCCCTGCCTGCCCCAACCTGTGTGACTCATTTTTTCCCATTCAACATGAAAAGGGAGAAAGGCCAGGCCTTTACTCATCTGTCATTGCCTTAGAGGCCAAAGCCCACCATTTTAAGGACAACTACTAAAGGATTTGCAGGTGGGTAAGTTAGGCATTTCTAAAAGCTAGAATATTTGTAATGGACCCAAACTGCTGCTACCTTGGATGCCCAGTAAATGTTTATATTATATTTGCCCAGAGGGTCAGACTCAGAAGGGAAGGAGTTAGGAGTTTGCCTACTGGAGGTAAGGGGAGAATGAATGTTGGAAATTATGGATAGGTGCGGTTGGATCGGAAATAAACGTCAGATCGTTGTCTCCAGGTTGATGACATTTTCTCATTTTCAGACTGATTGTGATTAGATCAAGGAACACCCCAAGTTGTATTGGTCTTATGTTGGGGGCCAGTGCTCTATCCCATCATCGCATGCCCCTTCTCTCATTACACAGAATGGTGGTTTTGTTTATTTTGAATTAAATCTGATCTGGTTCCTTTTGATAGTGGAAGTAGCCAGGCTATAGAGAATATTAAAAGCATTCTATCTGAAGTGATTCTTCAAAGTAAGTCAATATATATTTTAATATTTGGTATTTTGAGTATAAAGAGCCTTTGAACACCAAGCTCTAGCTCACTTACTTCCTATAACCTTTCTAAGACTCAGTTTCATTACTAGTAAAAATGAGGAAGTTGGACTAAGATAAAATTTGAGGTTGTCTGGCTCCAGCCCTAAATGTATAATCTTAATGCTTATATAACCTTCTTGAAGGAATGTAACAGGTGCTGATGAACAAGGGCATTCTGGGCTCAGAATTAGAGAAAGATTGTATTCTATTAGTTCAACAAATATTTACAAAATGCCTACTTTGTGTGATTCACTGTGTTAAGCATTGGAGTAGATAGAAACAAATCAGACATGGCCTTTGCCTTCAAGGAACCTATGGCCCAGTAGGGATGGTATGTGTCTTACCCCTATTGGGGTGGTAAGACACATATACAAATTATTGTTGTTGTTGTCATTCATTCTTCCTTTTTGAGAAAGACCAATAACATCTTGGGGTGATGTCTTGACTTGTGAGTAAGTTGAATTTGAATGACACAGAATTGCACAAAGTTGTCAACCTCACTCTTTCTGAGGTCCAGTGACAAGACAAAAGTCATGAAAACTAGCAATGGCCCAGGATGTAGTGGATGACCTTTGTTTCTTTGATGTCTGACAAAGCTCTAAGTGCTTCATAGCTATTGCCATAATATATTATAAGATCTATTACCTCATCAAAGTGAGTATTTCTTTCAACTGTGCAGAAATGTTTCTTCATTCTTTCAAATCAATAGGCATTTATTAAGAACCTACCATATGGCAAGCACCAAGGATACAAATAAAGGCAAAAACAGCCCCTATTTTCAATAAGCTCAAGGGTTAATATGTAAGTGCTTATGCACATACCAACAATTAAGCCAGATATAATATACAAGATAAACTGGAAATAATTTTCTGGGGAAGGCCTTAGTGACTTTTTTCATATCCTCCCATCAATATTCCACAGGGATCCACATAATTTTCTATGACTCTTAATGATACTTTGGTATCAATATAGACCTCAGGTTGTCTATTTCTTGTTATGATCAGCCAGATCAGCCCAAATTCACCATTTCTTTTCCTCTACCCAATTTAGAAAGAAAAATAAAATACTTGTTACATACATGTATAGTAAAGCAAAACAAGTTTCCACATTGGCTAAATCCAAGAAAACATTTCATTCTGCGTTTTGAATTTCACCCCTTTATCAGGAAGGGAGTAACAAGTTTTATTATGAATCCTCTGCAATCATAGGCATTACATTGATCAGAGTCCTTAATATTTTCAAAATTGTTTGTCTTTATTATATTGTGGTTGTGGTACAAATTGTTCTTCTAGTTCTGTAAATTCTGTATGAGTTCATAAAAAATCTTTTCAGGTTTCTGTGAAACCATCCCTTTTATTGTTTTTGTAATACAAATTCCTTCAATTTATATGCAATAATTTGTTCAGTTACTGCCTAATTTATTGGCACTCCTCAGAATCTCATACTTTGCCATATCAAAAAAGAATTGTAAATACTTTTGTAAATCCTTAGAGTTTGTTTTACTTTGGACTAATCCTCCCTTAATCTATCCCCCCTTTAATTCCCTTTTCTCCCTTCTCTTTCTTTTCTGTTTCCCTGTGGAGTGTAATGTTTTTCTGCATTCACCTGTGTGTGTGTGTGTGTGTGTGTGTGTGTGTGTGTGTGCGCATTTGTGTATTCTTCCATCCTTTGACCATTTCGGAGGAGAGTGAAGTTCAAGTATCAGTTCTATGGTATATAATCCTGACTGTACTTCCTCGCTACTATTTTCTTTCTTGTCACTTGTGGAATTTTTCCTTTGACCTGGGAGCTCTGGACCTTGAGTTTGATATTCTCAGGAATTTTAATTTGGGGGCTTCTTTAAGGAGGAGACTAGTAGAATATTATTATTATTATTAATTTTGCTCTGATTTTAAAGATATTTGTCCAGTTTTAAGATTTCTTGAAATATGATATCTAAGATGAAGTTCTGTACATTTTTAAATAGTATTTTATTTTTCCAAATACATGTAGAGATAGTTTTCAACATTCATTTTTGTAAAACTTTGTGTTCTAATTTTTTCTCCCTCCCTCCCTTACCTTCTTCTTCCCTAAGACAGCAAGCAATCTGATATAGATTAAATATGTGCAATCTTTTTAAACATATTTCTGTATTTGTCATGTTGTGCAAGAAAAATCAGACCAAAAAGAAAAAAAAATATGAGAAAGAAAAGGCAAACTAAGAAACAAACAAAAAGGTGAAAATGCTATGCTTCAATTCACATTTAGCCTCCATAGTTCTCTCTCTAGATATGATTGCGATTTTACATCCCATGTCTATTGGAATTGCCTTAAATCACTGCATTGTTGAGAAGAACCAAGTTCATCACAGTTGATCATCAAATAATGTTGTTACTGTGTACAGTGTTCTTCTGGTTCTTCCCATTTCACTTTGCACGAGCTTATACTAGGTTTTCAGGTTATTCTGAAACCATTCTGCTCGTCATTTCTTATCACACAACATTCTATCACAATTATATATCACAATTTGTTCAGCCATTCCCCAATTAATAGGCATCCCTTCAATTTCCAATTCTTTGTCTCCATGAAAAGAGCTACTATAGATGTTCACTTACAAATACGTTCTTTCCCCTTTAAAAAGTCTCTTTGGGATATAGACCCAATTGTGATATTGCTGGATCAGAGGGTATGCACAGTTTTATAACTCTTTGGGTATAGTTTCAAATTGATCTCTAGAATGATTGAATTAGATCACAATTCTACCAACAGTGCAGAAGTGTTCCATTTTTTCCACATCTCCTTTAGCACTTGTTATTTTTTTCTCTTTGTATCATAATAGGCAATTAGCTATCACTACAAGGAGGTATCTCAGAATTGTTTTAAACTGAATTTCTCTAATCAGTGCTGATTTAGAACATTTTTGTGAGTATAGATGACTTTAATTTCTTTATCTAAAAACTGCCTGTTCATCTCTTTCAATCATTTATTAGTGGGAGAATAGCTTTTATTTTTTATATATTTGGCTTTATTCCTTATATATTTGAGAAACGAGGCCTTTATCAGAGAAATTTGCTGTAAAATTTTCCCATTTCCTGTTTTCCTTTTAACTTTGTGGAAAAGGTTTTTATATTTTGTAATCAAATTTATCTATATTACTTTTCATAATCTTCTCTATTTTGTATTTGGCCCCATAATCCTATTGCTTATTTGTTCAAAAGCTTAAATTTCTGGCTTTATCAAACACTAGATTACTGTGGTCATTTACTACTGTGTTTTGGTATCTAATTTATTCCACTGAAGCACTATTCTGTTTCTTAGCTAGTACCAGGTTGTTTTGATGAGTATTGCTTTAAACTATAGTTTGAAATCTGGAACTGTTTTCCTTGACATTTTTTTCATTGATTCCTTTGATATTCTTGACCTTTTGTTCTTCCAGATAAATTTTATTGCTATTATTTCTAGCTTTACAAAATAATTCCTTGGATATTTTGATTGGTATGACACTCGACAAGTAAATTAACTTAGAATTGTAATTTTTATTATATTGGCTTGGCTTATCCATGAGCAATTACTATTTTTCCAGTTGCTTAGATCTGTATTTATTTGTGGGAAAAGTATTTTGTAATTGTGTTCATATAATCCCTCGGTTTGTCTTGGCAGGTAGATTTTATGTCATCTGCATTTATTATAAACAGAATTTCTCTTTCTATCTCTTTCTTTTGGATTTTGTTGGTGGTATTTAAAGAAATGGTGATAATTTTTTGGATTTATTTTATAGCATGCAATTTTTCTGATGTTGTTCATTATGTCAAGTAGGTAACCTAAAATTTTGATTCTTTGAAGACTGAAATATTTCATAATTCACAGGCATATCATATAGAATGATTACAATAATATTAGTATTATTTTATTTGGCAGAAACTATGCATCAAACAAATTATAATGTAATTTCTAAAATATAATGTAGTTTACTCTCTTCATCTTCTTTAGTTTGGGGATAACTTATTATCTTCTTCAGTACTTGCTCAAATAATAAATTAGCTTAATGAGTTCTCCATTCATTTGCATTTGGAAACAATCAGTTATGTGTTTGTGTGTATGTGTGTATGTGTGTGTGATGACAATGAAGTTAAATGCTTTTGATTATTTGTGAATCTAATATAGTAGGATCTGCAATATTCCCAGGGTTTATTGCAATCAACATATTGTCTTCTACATATTTCATGACAAAGACAAACAATTCTGGTCTTCTTATTTTATGACTCACTTGCTATTCATAATCTCAGTTACACAACACTATTACTTCTGTTGTTACACATATAAAGGATTTTTTTGTGTGACCTTAACATATATTCAAAATATAGCTTATTGAAGGAGAACCTTTAAGATAATTTCATTCTACAATTTAACAAGTCAACAAACTAATTGTGCTGGAAGCAATTAATATTTTCTAGACATTTTAGTCAATTATTTGATTGTAAAGCTATGGAGTGCTGTAGAATGAATAGATAGAACTAGAGCTCTGATTTCATTACTATTGGTAATGTCCCATTAGAAAAGTTTAGCTGCCAATGTTGATTACTGATAGAAACTTTTTCTGTCATTTACAAACAAAAAGTTGCCTGGGGAATCAAGGTAAATAACTTACTTAAGGTCATAAAGCACTTTAAGTTTGCAAAGCACATTACAAATATTTTATCTTCATAACAACTCTGAAAAGTAAATGTCATTATTATCCCTGCTTTTTAGATTAGAAAACTAAGGTGAGCAGATATTAAATGACTTACCCAGGATCACATATCTAGTAAGTATCTAAGGCTGGGTTTGCACTCAAGAAACCCTGACTCTAGGTCCATCACTCAAGCTACATGTATACCTAGTCCACTAAAGCAACTTTTCCTATCTTCATTTTCTTTTTCTTTTAATTAAAGCTTTTTATTTGTATAACATAGGTATGGGTAGTTCCCCAGCATTGATCTTTACAAAGCTTTCCATTACAAATTTTACCCCCAGTCCCCTCCCCTCTCCTAGATGGCAGAAGTCCCCTACATGTTAATAATATTGAAGTACTTGACAAGTTGTACAAGAAAAATCCTATCTAAAAGAAAAAAAAAGAAAATCAGAGAAAGGAAATACAATGCAAGCAAACCTCAAAAGAGAGCATGAAAATGTTATGGTCCATATTTCATATCCCTCTCTCTGGGTGTATAGGGTTTTCTTCAGTGAACAATTGGAACTGGTTTGAGACAATTCTTTGTTGCAGAGAGCCATGTCCATCAGAATTGATCATCATGTAATATTGTTGTTGCTGTGTATAATGATCTCCCGGTTCTGCTCATTTCACTCAGCATCAGCTCATGCAAGTCTCTCCAGGCCTCTTTGAAACAGTCCTGCTGGTCGTTTCTTACAGAGCAATAATATTCCATAACATTCATATACCATAATTTATTCAGCCACTCTCCAATTGATGGGCATCCCTTCAGTTTCCAGTTTCTAGCCACTACAAAAAGGGCTGCCACAAACATTTTTGCACATGTGGGTCCCTTTCCCTCCTCTAAGATCTCTTTGGGATGTAGGCCCAATAGAAACACTGCTGGGTCAAAGGATATGCACATTTTGATAACTTTTTGAGCATAGCTCCAAATTACTCTCCAGAATGGTTGGATCTGTTCACAGTTCCACCAACAATGTATTAGTGTCCCAGT
>JAJPUD010000231.1:67523-146902 GCA_023553655.1 Myrmecobius fasciatus | reverse complement strand
AAAATAGAAATAAAGTTCTCAAGAGTCCTTTCCTTTTTACCTTTTTATGCATCTCCTGAGTTCTGTGTTTGTATATCAGATTTTTTGTTCAGATCTGGTCTTTTCATTAGAAATAGGTGAAATTCACCTATATCATCGAATGACCATCTTCTTCCCTGGATGATAATGCTTATTCTAGCTGGATAGGTTATTCTTGGCTATAATCCAAGTTCCTTTGCCTTTCAGAATATCTGATTCCAGGCCCTTCCATCCTTCAATGTGGAGGCTGACAGATCGTGTGTGATTCTAATTATTGATTCTTGGTATTTGAATTGTTTCTTTCTAGCTGCTAGCAGAATCTTTTCTTTGGTGCTATAGTCCTGAAATTTAGCCATGATATTCCTTGGGGTTTTAATTTTGGGGTCTCTTTCAGGAGATGATTGGTGAATTCTTTCAATGGTGATTTTGCCTTCTGATTCTACAATCTCAGGGCAGTTTTCTTTCAGGATTTCCTGGAAGATAGTGTTTAGATTCTTTTTTTCAGCATGACTTTCAGGAAGTCCAATAATCCTTAGATTGCCTCTCCTAGATCTATTTTCCAAGTCAGTTGTTTTTCCTAGGAGATATTTCATATTTTCTTCTAATTTTTCATTTTTTTGTTTTTGTTTGACTAATTCTTGAAGTCTTATTGAATCATTGGCTTGCATTTGTTCAATTCTTATTTTTAAAGTATTGTTTTCTTCAGTTACCTTTTTAAGCTCCTTTTGTAACTGGGCAATTTGTTCATTGCACTCTTTTTCCACTTCACTAATTTTATTTTTCAATAAATTGGTGTCTTTATCATATCTCTTTTGGAGGGCTTCTTGCACTGACTTCAGTTTATTTTCCCATTTATCCTCCAGCTCTCTTTTGAGATTCTGTATGCAATCTTCCAGAAAGGCCTTTTGAAAAGGGGAGCAGTGATGGTCCTTAATAACATCCTCTGGAGTTTTGTCTAAAGGAACCTCAGGATCTGGGGTCAGCCCTTCTTTGTCTCAATAAAAGCTGTTTATGGTGAGAGCTCTCTTTTGCTTCATTTTTTTTTAGACCGTGTGTATGTCTCTTTAAGGTTCGGAAAAATGGTGGCTGAAGCTCTTTGCCCTAGGGCAATTTGGGGAATTAATTTAAGGTGCTGGGCTGGTGGGGGCTAGGACTAAGTTGGGATTACTCCTTAAACAAGGCAAATCTGCCAGAACACCTGCTCCCAATCAGGGCAGAGTGTCCCAAGTGCCTCAGATAAACTCCAGGTGTTTGGAGTTTGGAGTTTTTGCCACAATGAACTGAATCCCACCTTCACTTCTGGCCTACACCACTGTTTATCCCTCTGTCTGAGTTAGACAAACCTGATGTGAAGTTCTTCAGAGATATATGCAAGCAGTGTCCAAGTATTTCTGAATTCGTTGACTTGAAGATCAGTTCAGAGGCTTATTTTATTGTTGATTTGAGAGAAGATCAGAGGAGATGCAGAGAGTCACGTTTTCACTCCGCCATCTTGGCTCCGGACATAATAAAGATGCCTATCTTCATTTTCTTTCTTTCTCATGTAGTACATTGGACAATGAAAATTTGGAGTTCAAATAAAGTAGCTCCTCTGACATTAATAAAGAACATTGTTGTAGAAATGCTGAAGAATCTTTTCCAATGTTTTTGTCCTTTTTTTATACACATTCCAAGACTTCTAGCTAAATTAGGATTCAGACCAAATTTCTGAATGCTCACTTTTTACTTTCTAACTCTTCTTGTTCAGTGGCTGACACATAGTGGATGCTTGTTGTATGTACTTATTAATTAACGTGATAATTCTTACAATCTTCTATCTTATTACTCTATAAGATTTTGCAAATGAGTTTATATGCTAGGTGACTAGTTTTTGGATTCCATTGTTTGGCAAGGAAATCAAATATTTATTGGCTAGATTTTTTTTTTACTTCTCCATTGTAGTGATTACTTTACATCAATTAAACTTCCTTAGGAGGGGGTGATAGCCTATGCTAATGCCCATTTCTTTATCCAGTTCCCATTTTCCACAATTCTTATTACTTAAATAATTATAACATAAAAATAGAATAAGATGACTTCATAAACGTAATATGTGCTACTATGACATAGCATGAGGAAAAGTTCACTATATTCTGGCTTGATCAGAGA
The DNA here is from genome assembly GCA_023553655.1 of Myrmecobius fasciatus. Lineage (NCBI taxonomy): Eukaryota > Metazoa > Chordata > Mammalia > Dasyuromorphia > Myrmecobiidae > Myrmecobius > Myrmecobius fasciatus. Next base: position 144,736 of record JAJPUD010000231.1, on the reverse strand, counting down.
TAAGTTATTGATAGAGATATCTTTTGGAAAGATAAGCCAAACACCAGTTTGTTTGCAGGTGGCTTTTGAAGGATTGTAAGAATGCATGGTATAGTATATCAGAATGGGACTTATGGGAAGAAGTATCACAATTCTTTTAATGACATAAAGATTTAAAAATAAAGATTGTAAGATGACTTGATAAAGATTTTAAAACTCTGCAAGTGTTATTATTTATTTCAGTGGACAGAGGTCAATGAAGAAAGTATGGGTTGATTTAATTCTAATAAATGGGTGGTTATTTGTAAACATATGGGTGGATACCAAATGTATTTAAGAAATAATCTACTGATTAATTTTTTAAAGTTTTTTGTCCAATTCTATACATTTCAAATAAGACCACTATTCTTTCTGTAGAGTCATGTGAAAGTTACCCATTCACCCATGGTACAATGTATACTATAAGGATTTGCATCTAAAGGCATTTGTTTCTCAATACCTTTCTAAAAAGGCATCCGGTGGCAGGTAGTTTCTAGAGTATGAAAGGGGGAACTACAAGATTGTGTTAAAGAGAAGGAATCCTGGCATTCAGCTGGTTAGCAGCAAGAGCTTGTTGTTTCAAGGGATCCTTTTGAACATGTACAAGGACAATCTTGTTTACCAAAGATGGCATCCTATTCAGATGGAAATAAGGAATGGATCCCAAAGTGAAATTCTGCTTGCTCTTGTGCATTATTTCTTCATAGGAATAAGCTTCCTGGAGCAGAGTGGATGTTTATAATGGGAGCTCAGTAGCATAATCTTCTTGGATGGATTTGAATCTCAATCAGAAGCTTTGAAGTGGGAAAAAAATCTCTTCATTGTGATTGCTTAATAAAGCTGCTCATTTGTAAAATAGTGTAGGGAGAGAAAGTTTAATTCAGCTCACATTCATTTAGTATATGCCCTATGCCAGGCACTGAGCTTGGCTGTGAAGATACAAAGACAAAAATAACAGTCCCTGCCCCCAAAGAGCTTATAGCCTACTGGAGAAGGAATATATAGCAAGAGATCTTTATAATGTTAGAGCTAGAGGAATTAAAGGGGTCATCTAATCCAACTTCCTCCTTTTAGAGGTCAGGAAAATGAGTCTCAGAGAGTGGAAGAGACTTAATATAGATAAAAGCAGAAATCAGGATTTCAACTTGGATCCTTGGATTTCAAATGCAATTGTCTTTCAACTATACAAAATATTTCCTAGATAGCTAAATGCAATATAAATATGAGACAATTTTTGGGGGGAAGTGGAAAATATCAGTATTTTTAAGGAATGGATCAAGAAAATCTTGAATAAGAGGTACAACTTGATCTAAAGACTTAAATAGAACTAGTGATTCTAAGAGGCAGAAGTGAGGAATAAGTGCATTCTAAGAAAGGGGCAGAGCCTATTTAACATCATGGAGGTGATGGATAGATAATTATGAACAAGGAATAGAAAATGAGTTAGGATCCAGATATGCTAGAATATGAGGAGTAATGGGAACTAAGTCTGGGAAGATAGGTTGGAGTTATTTTGTGAAGGATTTTATTATTTCATCTAAGAATTATTGTTCATTAATTTTAACATTCCTTTAAAAATAATTGAGTTTCCAATTTTTTCTCTCCTTCCTACCTCCTCCTTTACCCACTAAAAAGGCAAGAAACATGATGTTAGTTATACATGTGAAATAATAGAAAACATATTTCCAAATTGGGTATATTGCAAAATAAAAGCAAAAACAGTGAGAAAATTATACTTCAACTTGTACTCAGAGTTCATCACTTCTCTCTCTGAAGGTGAATAACATTTTTTTCATTATGAATCCCTTGGAATTGTCTTGGATCACTGTTTTGATGAGAGTAGCTAAGTCATCCACAGTTGATCATCATCTTTACAAGATTGCTTTACTGTGCACAATGATCTCCCAGTTCTTCTCATTTCACTATACATAAGTACATATAGGTTGTTCTGTGTTATCTTGAAACCAGCCTCTTCATCATTTCTTATAGCACAATAATACTCTATCATAATCATATTTTACTTGTTTGGCCCTTCTCCAGTTGATGAGCATCTCCTCAATTTCTAAAAACAGTTGATATAACTGTATTTGTACATATATGTTCTTTTCATTTGATATTTTTGGGATATAAACTTAGAAGTAATATTTCTGGATCAAAATATATGCATAGTTTGTATGTGTAGCTCTTTGGGTACAGTTCCAAATTGATGTCCAGAATGGCTAGACTAGCTCACTATTCCATCAACAATTCAATAGTGTGACTATTTTTCCTCATTCTCTTCAGCATTTGTAAATTTCTGTTAGGCATGAGGTAGTACCTCAGAGTTGTTGTAATTTGCTTTTTCTTAATTAATTGTTATTTAGAGTATATTTTAAAATAAGTATAGAGGGGACAGCTAGTGGCGCAGTGGATAGAGCACCAGCCCTGAAGTCAGGAGGACCCGAGTTCAAATCTAGCCTCAGACACTTAACACTTCCTAGCTGTGTGACCCGGGGCAAGTCACTTAACCCCAACTGCCTCAGCTAAAAATAAATAAATAATTAAAATAAAATAAATATAGATACCTTTGATTTCTCCTAAAAACTGCCTGTTTCTATATTTTGACTAAATTTGTCAATTTGGGAAAGATTCACTTTTATAGATTTGACTTAATTCTCTCTATATTTTAGAAGTGAGGCATTTATCAGAGAAAGTTGCTGTAAAAGTTTTTGATATTACTTCATTGCCTGTGATACCTTTAGCAAAATATAATTTCCCTGATTATCTCATTTAATTAGGTTTATTTTAATTAGGTTTATTTTTGCTTTTGCTTTGACTGAGATCATGATTACTACCCCTGCCTTTTTAAACAGATTATATTCTATTTCTTTATTTTAACTCTCCGTGTTTATTTCAGTTTCAAGAATGTCTCCTGTAAACATTCTATTATTTAATTCTACTTTCTAATCTATTGTGCTATCCATTTCGGTTTTATGGGTAACTTCATCTCATTTACATTTATAGTTAAGATTACTAACTGGGAGTTTCCCTCCATCCCATTTTCTTCGTTTATTCTTTTTCTCTTTTCATCTTATCCCTCTTGAAAGGTCTATTTTGCTTTGTTTCCCTTACTCTGCCCCCCTTTTAATCATCCCTCTTTCCCTTTTCTATTATCCCCTTTCTCCCATTTCTCTATTGGAGAAGATAGATTTCTTGTGAAGGATTTTATATAAAAGGAGTTTATATTTTACCTAATTCTACTGAAACTTCTTGAATTTAGGAATAGTTAGACTACCTACTCAATAAAGAGAAGAGTGACTTTCATTTTTCTTTTTAAGTCCTTAGTGCCCAGCACAGTGCCCAACATATAATAGGTGTAAATTTCTTTATTAATCATTAATTGATTTCCAAGAAAGAAGTTTGGACCCCAAAAGGTCCAAGTGAAGTGGTATGTTTTTCACAAATAAATTTTACTTGTGAACTAAACAAATCAGCCTCGAAAATCTATGAACAAAATGAGGTTTAGAAAAAGACATGTCAGTCAAATCATACATTTCCTACCATGAACTCATCATCTAACCCAGGTTCAATTTAGACAGTTATTTTAAAGTTAGACAATTTTCATTCTTTTTCCCATACTCAATTTAGACTTTTTAAAGCTCTAGATATATATATTTTGGTCAACATACTAACACTTTTAAGAACAGGTTTAAAATTCTTCTACGCACCTGTACTATTTCTAGTGAATTACTGTATCTTCTTTGGCAAAGGGTCACATTAGTTCTGACAGTGCAAGTTATTAATGTAATAGGAACAGCAGCCTGAGTGATAAGTGGAAGCAGGTCAGAAGCAAGCAGATAAGGCCATGTTAGGAAAAGCATTAATATTTTGGATATGTGTCCAAGATATGTGTGTAGAGGAGAGGGGGAAATGTGTGAGTAAGAGGGGTGTGGAACATTAGTTAGAATGTCTGCACTGAAAAGAGATACCCATACCCCTTAAACTTGCTAGCATTTCTGAAATTACAGAAAGCTCAAACAGGAGAAATGAGACAGGAAAGTAGGCAGCAAATGCCTTTCCTGCGGTATGAAATTCAGTGCAACGGTGTTTCCTGGAACCAATGAACTATATTACATTGTAGAGACAAACAACTTTGAAGACTTAAGAATTCTTATGAATGATTGCACTGACCACCTATGATTCCAGAGGACAGATGGTACCACCTCCTGACAGAGATCTGATGGACCCAGGGTGCAGAATGAGACATGTTTATGGATACATCTAATTTATAGATTAGTTTTGCTTTACTATGTTTATTGGTTAAAAGGAAGGATTTTTTTTTTTAATTTGAGAAGAATTAGAAAAGGGGAAGATAATAACCAGTGATAATGCTGCAAAAAGAAAAGAAAAGAATAAAATTACCAATGAGCATTAAAAATGCAAAAAAGAGAAGAACAGATGAAATTAGGAGAAAACTACAGATTTGGAACTAATATGTTAAAATTATTATTTTGTTAAAAATACAACCTATATAATGAAGATTTACAATTTCATAGATAACATTTCCCCTTTTTTCAATCTTCTTTGGTAATAGAAATTCTGATTTTTGATGGAGTTTGTTTAGTTCAGCATAGTAATTTTAAAAAAGAATAAGTAAATACTTTGCTATGATCCCAGCATACAGTTATATTAGGCTCAGATATTTCAGTCAAAGGAAGGATGATTCAAAGTTCAGCAGCAAGAGATACAAAAAGAAATTCCATTCAAAAAAACTGTCAATAGTATAAAATATTTGGGAATCTATCTGCCAAGGGAAAGTTGGGAATTATATGAACTAAACTATAAAACACTTTCCACACAAATAAAGTAAGACCTAATCAGTTGGAAAAATATCAAGTGCTCATGGGTAGGCTGAGCAAATATAATAAAAATGACAATACTACCTAAATTAATTTACTGATTTAGTGCCATACCAATCAAACTCCCAAGAAATTATTTTACAAACCTAGAAAAAAGAGTAGCAAAGTTCATTTGGAAGAATAAAAGGTCAAGAATTTCAAGGGAATTAATGAAAAAAAAATGCTGATGAAGGTGGCCTAGCTGTGCCAGATCTAAAACTATATTATAAAGCAGCTGTCATCAAAATCATTTGGTACTGGCTAAGAAATAGAGTAGTTGATCAGTGGAATAGGATAAGATCACAGGAAAAAATAGGTAATAACTATAGCAATTTAGTGTTTGACCAACCCAAAGACCCCAGCCTTTGGGATAAGAACTCAATATTTGACAAAAACTGCTGGGAGAATTGGAAACTAGTATAGGAGAAATTAGGGCTTGACACACACCTAACATCACATACCAAGATAAGATCTAAATAGGTTCATAATTTAGACATAAAGAGTGATATTATAAGCAGATTAGAAGAACATAGGATAGTTTACCTCTCAAATTTGTGGAGAAGGAAGGAATTTGTGTCCAAAGAAGAATGGAGTTCATTACTGCACACAAAGTCGATAATTTTGATAATATTAGGTTAAAAAGTTTTTGTACAAAAAAAACTAATGCAGATAAGATTAGGAGGAAATTGATCAGAGAAATGCAAATTAAGACAACTCTGAGGTACCACTACACACCTGTCAGATTGGCTAAAGTGACAGAAAATAATAAAGATGAATGTTGGCGGGGTTGTAGGAAAACTGGGATACTGATACATTGTTGGTGGAACTGTGAATCCATCCAGCCATTCTGGAGAGCAATTTGGAACTATGCTCAAAAAGTTATCAAACTGTGTATACCCTTTCACTCAGCAGTGTTTCTATTGGGCTTATATCCCAAAGAAATCTTAAAGGAAGAAAGGGCCCCACATGTGCAAGAATGTTTCTGGAAGTTCTTTTTGTAGTGGATAGAAACTGGAAACTGAATGGATGCCCATCAATTGGAGAGTGGCTGAATAAATTATGGTATATGAATGTTATGGAATATTATTGCTCTGTAAGAAACAACCAGCAAGACGATTTCAGAGAGGCCTAGAGAGACTAACATGAACTGATGCTGAGTGAAACGAGCAGAACCAGGAGATCAATATACACAGCCATAACAATATTATATGATGATCAATTCTAATGGACATGACTCTCTTCAACAATGAAATGTCTCAAACCAGTTCCAATTGTTCAGTGAAGAAAGCCATATACACCCAGAGAGAGGGATATGAAATTTGGACGACAAAATATCATTTCCATGCTCTCTATTGATATTTGCTTGCATTGGGTTTCCTTTCTCTGATTTTTTTCTTGTAGATAGGATTTTTCTTGCACAACAACTTGTCAAGTATTTTAACATTATTAACATGTAGTGGACTTCCTGCCATCTAGGGGAGGAGAGGGGACTGGGGGTAAAATTTGTAACGGAAAGCTTTGTAAAGATCAATGCTGAGGAACTACCCATACATATGTTATGCAAATAAAAAGCTTTAAAAAATAATGAAATGTTTCAAACCAGTTCCAATTGTTCAGGGAAGAAAACCATATATACCCAGAGAGAGGGATACGAAATATGGACCACAACATAACATTTTCATGCTCTCTATTGATGTTTGCTTGCATTGTGTTTCCTTTCTCTGATTTTTTTTCTTGTAGATATGATTTTTCTTGCACAACAATGATGTGTGGAAATATGTATACATATATTTGATTTGTCAAGTATTTTAACATAATTAACATGTAGTGGATTTCCTGCCATGTAGGGGAGGGGTGGGGGGTAGGGGGGAAAAATTTGTAACAGAAAGCTTTGTAAGGGTCAATGTTGAAGAATTACCCATACATATGTTTTGCAAATAAAAAGTTTTAATAAAAAAAGATTAGGAGGGAAACAATAAATTGGGAAATCATCTTTATATTTAAGGGTTCTGATAAAGGCCTCATTTCTAAAATGATAGAGAATTGACTCATTTATAAGAATTCAAGCCACTCTCCAATTGATAAATGGTCAAAGGATATGAACAGACAATTTTCAGATGATAAAATTAAAACTATTTCTAGTCATATGAAAAGGTGCTCCAAATCACTATGGATAAGAGAAATGCAAATTAAGACAATTGAGATACCACTACATATCTGTCAGATTGCCTAAGATGACAGGAAAAGATAATGATGAATGTTAGAGGGGGATGTGGGAAAACTGGGACATTGTTGGTGGAACTGTGAATGGATCCAACCATTCTGGTGAGCAATTTGGAACTATACTCAAAAAGTTATCAAACTGCATATCCTTTGACCCAGCAGTGTTTCTACTGGGCCTATATCCCAAAGAGATCTTAAAAAAAGGAAAGGGACCTACATGTGCAAAAATGCTTGTAGCAGCCCTTTTTGTAGTGGCTAGAAACTGGAAACTGAATGGATGCCCATCAATTAGAGAGTGGCTAAATAAATTATGGTATATGAATATTATGGAATATTATTGCTCTGTAAGAAACGACCAGCAGGATTATTTCAGAGAGGCCTAGAGAGACCTATATGAACTGATGCTGAGTGAAATGAGCAGAACCAGGAGATCATTGTACACAGCAACAAGACTATATGATGATCAATTTTGAAGGACATGGTTCTCTTCAACAATGAGATGTTTCAAGCCAGTTCCAATTGTTCAGTGATGAAGAATGCCATATACATCCAGGGAGCAGCCTTTGGGATCTGAGTGTGAACCACAACATAGCATTTTCACACTCTCTATTGATGTTTGCTTGCATTTTGTTTTCCTTCTCAGGCTTTTTTTCTTGTAGATCCAATTTTTCTTGTACAGCAAGATAATGGTATAAATATGTACACATGTATTTGATTTGACATGTATTTTACCATAATTAACATGTATTACATTACCTGCCATCTAGGGGAGGTGGTGGAGGGAAGGAGGGAAAAATTTGGAACAGAAGGCTTTGCAAGGGTCAATGTTGAAAAATTACTCATGCATATGTTTTGCAAATAAAAAGCTTTAATAAAAAGGATAGGTATAGAAGGACCTTTTTTAATATCATAAAAAGTATCTACCTAAAATCAAAACTAAACATCATATGCAATGGATATTCACTAAAACTGTTTCCCAATAAATATGAGAATGAAGCAAAAAAAAAGAAGGGTGGTTGATTATTAGCTGAATATTTCAGAAAATTACTCCCTCCCCAATGCTCCCCAACTTAAGCATGTAGACATTAAATCAAATCTTAGAAATGTGTATGAACTCATGCTTAAAGCCAATATTGTGGGCTCATTAAGTTTTTCTTCTTTCTTTCTTGAATTTTTTCTAGAGCTTTTTGAATTTGACTCTTTATGGGTGATTTTTTGCAATAGTCATGATCCAGTTTTCCAAATTTTAGATTAAGCCTCTATGGGTTGTATGAGATAGTGTCATAATTAAAAATGGTCAATTTCTGACTTCAAGATAAAAAAAAGATTTTTCTCTTTTTTGGAGGCAAGTCAAGTTCTATCTTTTAGTTGAAAACTTTTCTTATCCCCTTAAGTAGAACTGCCTTCATTCCTTAAATACACTATATTTATCTTGCATTTATTCAGCATATATTGATGTATTTACAGTCACACAATTTACATCTACATATCCATGCATATATGTATGCACAAACACACACGTGTATATGTATATATGTATACATGCATGCATATATGTATATATATGCTCATATACAAGATTCTTTCTATATTTTCTGCTAAATGGAGGGATTAATTCATGCTTTGTTTTTGTATTTATCTACCCTAGCATAATTTCTGATATGTAGTACATAAAAGCTTTATTAAAAGGAACAATAGTACATAACTTCCCTATCGTCACTCTGTCACATACATTCATAGCATGTATGGGTCAGAGGAGGACTTGTTCATGGACCTTGCTAATTCCAAGACCAGCCCTTTTCTATGCTTCCTGTTTAAGTGGAAAATATATAATAAGGAAAAATATAATAATATAGGAAAAATATAATAAATAGAATAAAGGAATATAGGAAAGAAGGAAATGTACTCCAGAGTGTTATTGATAAATTGATGTAAAGCTCCCTGATCTGGAAGACTGAAGCACAGCTTGTAGCTGTGATAAATCTGAGAATAAATGCTCTCCCCCAAGCGACAAACAGGTAACCTGGTATTGACCCAAATTGAATAGAGGATAATCTTTCTGTAGCAGCAGTAATTGTATTGACAAAGAGAATTTGAGAAACAAGCTCAGGTGCTACAAAAATCTGGGTAATCCAGTATATTCTTTAGGGAAGAAAATCTGATTTAAACTGCCTGCAGTTAGATCTAAAGGAAGAAGTGTCTGATTTTCAAGTAAAAAGACTTAGGTTCAATTTCAGGGTACAACATGTTTAGCGTATGTGACCCTGTACTTCAGCTATAAAGTGACAAATTTGGACTATATGTCCCATAAATTCTCCTTTAACTCTGAATCTGTTGTCTGTAAGTATTGATGACCGAGATATTTTTTAAATAGAATAAAGTGCTGAGTCAGACCACGAACACTGCCCCCCCATCTCTCTCTATCCCTCTGTCTCTGTTTCTGTATCTCATCTCTGTCTCTGTTTCTGTCTCTTTCTCCCTTCCTCTCTCTCCTCCCTCTCTAATTCTCTGTCTCTGTCTCTGTCTCTCTCTCATGGAATATTAGGATAGAAGTTCCCTTAAGATAAGTTAAAATCATTTCTTCAAAGTGTAATAGAATAACCTACTTGAACCTGTTAGGATCATTCCAGCTTTGGTGTGCAGTGATTCTGGAATCCAGCCATTTTGCCTATTCTAAACAGGAAAATCTGGAAATATCTTGTTTAAAAACTGAGCTGACATGGAATTTATGTGAATAATATTGACAGGTAATACCCCTAACTATTAACAAAAGATACATAGTTCTCTTCTGTAAGTGGAAATGGTGAAAGTTTGATTTAAAAGCAGTTGATTGATACTCTTCTATCAAGTGATATTCATCATCACCACAAAAATCAAACCACAGAATTATTGAAATTTAATTTAAGGAATCTAGAGACTGTCTAGTCTAATAGTTCCCAAGAAGAAGCAACAGAAGAGTAGATAGTGTATTTGGAATGAATGGAACTGGATGTGGAGCCTGTCCTCCAATATTTGTTGTCTTTATTACCTCCTGAGACCCTCAATTCTTTCTTTTTTAGTTCCAATCTCATGGAGTTGCTGTGAAATAATGCATATCAAAGTTCTTTGCAAACTTTAAAGTTTCATATGGGTATAATACCTCCTCTAAAAATAGTTTGGATATGCATAGATTTCTGGAATTTTGAGGTTTTTTCTGATTATTTTTTTTTGTTTTTTGAAAAATAGATTTTTTTCAAAATATATGCAAAGATAGTTTTCAACATTCACCCTTGCAAAACCTTGTGTTTCAAATTTTCTCCCTCCCTTCCTTGCATCCCCTTGCCTAGAGAGCAAGTAATCCAATATATGTTAAGCACATGCAATTCTATTTTAAGTATTTCCACATTTATCATACTGCAAAAGACAAATCAGATCACAAAAAAGCAAACAATAACAAAAATTATGAAAATACTATGTTGTAACCTACATTTGGTCCCCACAGTCTTCTTTCTGGATGTAGATGACTCTCTTGGAATTGGCTTGAATCACCTCATTGAAAAGAGCCACATCCATCTTTTAATGCAAGAAAATATCATATGTTTTGAGACTTCAGGATGGGAGGGTGGGATAGATTAAAAGATACTATATACCTACATGAGATAGACAGAGAGACAGATAGATAGATAGATAGATAGATAGATAGATAGATAGATAGATAGATAGATAGGTAGGTAGGTAGGTAGCTCCATTATTATCCTTATTGCAATGAAGAAACTGAAGGAAAGTATTTGCCTAAATAAATAATGGCAGAAATACCTTGCTATATCATTCTAGCTTCTTCTCCCTGCTTCATCAGAATGCCCAAGACCTGAATAATTGGATTTACCTCTGTGAATGAGCAAGACATCTGGATATTAAGTGATTTTCATCTGTTTACCTTTCCTGAGAGGCCTCCAAGAAGGATGTGCTTGATACATAAATTTCCTTATGAAATTGGCCTGCACATTTGCTAAAACTAGTCATGGTAATAAAGGAACTTATGATCTCATTGAACAGCTATATGTACTTCTAGGACAAATAGTTTTTTGCTAAGAATCAAGGTCAAGATCTAATCTGGGTGTGGCAACTGGAGCTTTGTTCTGGGGTTCTAAAAGGCAGTCCTTCATATATAGAAGGGAAAGAGTTTATAGCATCTAGGGTTTTTTGGTTTTTGTTTTTGGAATGAGGAGGGTGCTAGGGACTGGACCTATGATTTCATTGACATCAGGAATTCCTGGTGAGGAAATTCAATTTGCTGATGCAGATAGACCAATCTCTTCAACATATTATTTTGGAGAGTTTTTGGGCCCCTGTGACATGATGCAACAAGGTCATATGATCAGTATATGTCATAGTTGTGTGCATCATCACACTGCCTTTCAACATCCGATTAGCAAGAATAATTAGATAAAATAAGAAGCTCTTTGAGGTAGCTCAACTGAGAACAGTTTTTGTATGAGTGTGCATGCGTCTGTGTATCTGTGTGTGTTCTGATAATATTTTATGATATTTGCCCTAAATACAAAAAAAAAAGTCCATTGTAGCATGATGGACCTTGCACATATTTTCAAGTCCATAGTTGCTTACTTAGTAACAAGACAATGGCTTGACCCTCCTGGCAAAACTACCTCCCAGTTTTCAGGAGTAAGAGAGGTGCTGTCACATTCACAGCAACTGGGAGATAACAGGGAACTCCTGTCACAGAAAAATAGCAAGAATGTGAAAGAACAGAAATGCACAGCCTACAAGCATCCTCATAACTGGAGACAGGCAGTCAATAAAATTCAATGTAAGAAATTAAATGTCACAGGAAAGCTAAAAAAAAAACCCAAAAACAAACAAGCAAACAAACAAACAAACAAACAAAACAACCATTAGATGTTTTCTTTGCTCACTGGGCCAAGTGATTCCTTAGGATGCTCATCAGCATCTAATTTGGAGGTAAGCCAGCCCTCTGGAATGTCTTTTTCACAGAGCTGCACATGTGGTGTGATCAAATGAAATCTTTCAAAGTAGCACAAGTCCTCCTTGCTGGTTACAAAGATACAAGATCTGGATCATTACTCTAAAAGACGAGTAATCTTGCTGTTCATCTGCTAATGGCAACTGAGTGATCTTGTGAGAGAATTATGGATGGAGAACTGGAATCTCATCTACCCATCCCCTCATTTTAGAGATGAGGAAACTGAGCACTTTGGAATTAAATAAGGGTTGCATAGTTACTAAGTCTCAGGCAGAATTTGAACACAGATATTTCTGAGTCCACAACCAATACTATATCTGCCATAACATCCTATTTCCATTTGTGCCTATCAGTCAACCAGGAAGCATTTATAAAGCACCTTTAGGCACTATGTTAAGCACTGGGAATATAAAAAAAAATGTCAAAAGGCAGCCTCTCTTCCCAGTGATCTCACAGTTTAATGTAAAGAAATCATGTAAATAAATATGTGCTGAAAAGATATATAGAGGATAAACTGGAGAGAAACCACAGTAAAAATGACACTAGAATTATACGGATTGGGAAAGGTTTCCTACAGAAGGTGGGATTGTAGTCAAGATTTGAAGGAAGATGAAGTGTCTTGTGTGAGAAATAGCAAGGTAGCCCCTGTCACTAGAGCAGAATCCATGGCAGGTGGGGAGGAAGGAGAGAAGACTAAGGTGTAAAAAGAGTGGAAAACTAGGAGGGTTATGAAGGGCTTTGAACACCAAATAAGGATTTGATGTTTGATCTTGAGAGCAGTGGGGAACCACTAGCATTTATTTGGATTGGGGGGAGGGTAAGGGGTAGGAAGTGATATGGTCAGGCCTGAGCTTTAAAGAGATTAATTTGATGGTTGAATAGAGGCTAGATTAGAGTGGGGAGAAACTTGAGAAAGAAAGACCAAATCAGCAGCCTATTGGAGCGATTCAGGTTTGAGGCCATGAGGGATTGCACCACAGTGGCTTCAGCATCACACTGGAGAAGGGGGTATACATGGGAAATGTTGCACAGATTAATATTATGGTTGCTGGAGGTAGAGATGACTCTTTCTTGGCTTGATCTGGGTTGAGTAATCTGTTTATATTTTCCATGAATCTTGGATCTTTATTTAACTCTTGGCTTCCCTTTGATTCTATAAACATAGTCTGAGAATCCTTCTCAAATAAGCTCCTTATTCCCAGGAGATATAACAGTTATCTTCTTTCCTAGCTTGAAAAGAAGAAGCATACTAGTAGAATTTCCAATACAAGTTGACATATCTGTAGAACCTTAACATTTGAAGAGTTTTATATATATATTTCCTTGTGTGAACTTTGCAAAAATACTATTATGTAGATACAAAAACAAGCATTATATTGTTCCCATTTTACAGATGAGTTCTCCGACATTAGATGACTTGTGCTTAGTCCCTTATCTGGTAGTAATCAGGAAGATCAGAAGATCAGAGATTGGTGGTAGATTGGATTCTAAAGAGTATTTAGCCTAACTTCTTCCTTTTATGAATGAAGAACCAAGGAACACAAACATTAAATGATACCCCCAAACCACATGACTAGGAAGTGTCAAAGACAGGATTTGAACACATTTCCTCTGACTCCAAATTTAGTGAGTTTTTGTTGTTATTGTTGTTGTTTTGCTGTTGTTAGGTTGTTTTTTTCTTTTACTACACAGAAGTGAGATTGAAATGGAGATCTTCCTTTCTCCAAGTCTGATATTTCATTCATTATGCCAAGCCTCTTTATGACAGTCCTCATGGGACTGGTCTTGGGGATCAGAGGGTGAGACTTGGGAGTCACATGAATTATGATTTTGAGACAAAACTGAGATTAGGCAAAATAGGCAGTAACCTAGGATGCAATTCATGGAGACAGTAAAAGATACAATTATGGACAATTTTTAATATTACACTTTATAAATACATATCAAAGTGTAGTGTTTTGTGCCGATGGGACATTGGCCTTAAAATCAGGAAAATCTTTATTCTTGAATTTCATCCTCTCTAACATTTATTAGTTGTATAATCTTGGCCAGACCTTTAATACTCCCTTTGTTTCAAGTATCTCTCCAGGATATATCTATTAAGTCACAGATGGGTTGTGAATTAGATGGACAGAGGGATTTTCTAAACCAGCAGTATCCACAAATAAAGCATTCATAGATGTCTTGTATATTTGTACCAATAGATATATTTTTAACTCTAGAAAATTCCATTCTTCAGAGCAATTAGGCACTTGTATTGCTTTAAGTCCAGTGTCACAAAATGGTGAGGACTCAAAGCTTCCTGTGTACATTAATAGATAGAGGGTATAATTTTCTCTACTTTCCTAGCTATATTAATGCCTTGTCCTGTCTATTTAGAAAATACAGCTTAATGATTATTTAAAACTTTCAACTAGTCAGTACTATGATCCTGTGGGAAATCCCAAGGATTATATTTAAAATAACTGAATCATCAGAAATCCCACTTCCAAAGATGGGCAGCATGACTTGGAATGGAATCATTTATACTTAGTCACATTTAGGTAAAATGTCATTTGGGAACAAGGACATTCTCCCCATTGCTTCTTTCTGGACATTGACACAAATCAGTTCAAATTAAGGGCCTATGTCATAAACTATGTGAAAAAAATGCAGGATTGAAAAGTCTTCTTTACAATTCAGAAGTTCAAACTGAATTTCAGTTAAATTTGCCTCTCTGGGTTACTCTTATCTCTGGTATACCTACAATGACTATAATATACAAATTGATTAGAAGACTAAAGTTATCTTAATTAGAGATTGCTATCAAGAAATATAGGTGGATGTTTCTTCCCATTAATCACAAACACAAACACACACATAGACACACCTAAATATACTACTAATGTTACTACTAATTGCTGGCATTTTATATAGTGATTTAAAACTTGCAAAAAAACTTTATAATTATTACTTCACTTATTTTCATAATAATCCTGGGAAGGAGGAAGGGAAGTGTTATTATTATTATCTCATTTTACACATGAAAAAACTGAAGCAAAAGTGACATGCCCAAATTAATATGCTGGGCAAGGTCTGAAGCAAGATTTGAATTTAGATCTTCTGAGCTTTGGAGCCAGTTCTCCATCTACTGTGCCACCTAACTGTTTCTATATATTCTACCATAGGCTCTAGGACTTTTTTGGGTTTTTTTTTGAGGCAATTGGGTCTAAGTGACTTGCATAGGCTAACACAACTAATAAATGTCTGAAACTGGATTTGAACTTTCCTAGATCCAGGTCCAGGTGCTGTAGGTACTGCATTATTATTATTATTAAAGTTTTTTATTTGCAAAACATATATATGCATGGGTAATTTTTTAAAGTTGACCCTTGCAAAACTTTCTGTTCCAAATTTTTCCCTCCTTTCCCCCACCCCTTCTCCTAGATGGCAGATAGTCCAATACATGTTAACTATGTTAAAATATATGATATCCCAATATATATATATGCATATTTATTCAGTTATCTTGCTGCACAAGAAAAAATGGATCTAGAAAGAAAAAAAAAAACCTGAGAAGGAAAACAAAATGCAAGCAAACATCAATAGAAAGCATGAAAATGCTATGTTGTGGTCCATACTCAGATCCCACAGGCCTTTCCTGGGTATAGATGGCTTTCTTCATCACTGAACAATTGGAACTGGTTTGAAACATCTCATTGTTGATGAGAGCCATTGATCATCATATAGTCTTGTTGTTGCTGTGTATAATGATCTTCTGATTCTGCTCACTTCACTTAGCATTTGTTCATGTCGTTTCTGACAGAACAATAATATTCCAAAACATTCATATATCATAATTTATTCAGCCACTCTCCAATTGATGGGCATCCACTAAGTTTCCAGTTTCTTGCCACTACAAAAAGGGCTGCCACAAGCATTTTTGCACATGTGGGTCCCTTTCCCTCCTTTAAGATCTCTTTAGGATATAAGCCCAGTAGAAACACTGCTGGGTCAAAGGGTTGCTTTACTGTTTAGAAAAGTTTTTTCAAGTACTTTAAGTAGACTCAATCAGATTCACCTTGGGTTAGAATTTGTTAGCACATCGGTAAAGGAAATTGTATAGTATAGTAGAAAGAAAACCAGTCATGAATTGGAACAATCTAGTTTTAAGTCAGAGGTCTACACTAATTAGTTGTGTGGGCTCAAGCAAGTCCTTGGATTTGTCTGAGTGTCAGTTGCTTCATCTATAAAAGGAATTAATAGTGTTTTCAGTACCTACTTTCTGGGGCTATTGAAAGAATACAATGAAATAACAAGCACATTGTAACTTGTTAAAGTGATACATGAAGGTAAATTTTAACATTATTATGATAAGGTTATAGCTGACATACATAGAAATAATCAATGCTAGAGGAGTTGTGGGAAAAGTGAAACTTTAAAAAGCTTTTAGAGGAGCCATGAATTAGTTTAAACATTTTGTGAAACAAGTTGGAATCACATGAAGAAAAACCACTCAAGATGTCTGTGGGATCAATGTCAAAGACAAAACAAAAAGTCAATAACAAAAAAATCCCTTGCATTGCAAAATAGTCACAGCAGCACTTTTCATTTTTAAAGATGAGATTAAATCATTTACCTTAGTTAACATAAAAAGGATATACACATATTAAATAGCAATAGTAATAAAAATTACAAGTTGAAATAATTTAAGTGATTTTTTTTTTTGGAAAAGGCAATATGTTGATTTCAAGAAGTATAGTCTTTTATTTCTTCTATTTTAATGGATGAGTTATATGTGTGTCTCAAAGTTTGTCTTGTAAAAGTTTAGGTTAGCAAAATATTCTTTTCTTAAATTTATACCAGATTACATTGGTTGACATATTTAAAGACTCATCTTCCATATTCACTTTGGGGATTTTGGGAATCTGTGGCCCAATAATAACTTCCTTATTTCTTGGGCTTGTTTCAAGAAAAGTAAATAAAACTGGAAACAAGGTAGGTAGGTACTCATCAATCAGGGAGTTGTTGAACCATTTGGAATATATGCATGTATGGACAATAAATATGAAATTATTGTTCCATAAAAATAGCAGATATGAAAAATTATTTATAATAATTGGAGTAGTAATAATAGCTAGCATTATGGAATTCTTTCACATATGCAAAGTATTGTACAAATCTGATCTCATTTGCTCCTCACAACAATCATCAGAGCTAACCCTATTCTACAGTTGAGAAAAGTGAGGCAAACAGAAATGAAATGACTTGCCTAGAAACACATGATTAATAAGTGTAAGGCTGGTTTTGAACTCTCCTGTCATCTTGACTCTAACTCTACCATAGTATTACTAGTATAAACTAGCTTTGTGGGAAAACTGGCCTGCAGTGGTGCAAAGAAAAGAATAATATATGAAATGCTTACCCTAAAAATTGAAATGAAACTGAGACAACATTAGTTTAAATTTAGTGACAAATCTTGATGTCAAAAGGTCTATGTTAATGTAGACTACGGTTCTCTTAAAGACGGTGTCTCTTCATGAACAACTTTATCTAGGGAATCTTGTAAAATGATTCTGTGGTTTAATTTTGACTAATGACTTTTCCTTCCTTTCTTCCTTCCTTCCTTCCTTCCTTCCTTTCTTCCTTCCTTCCTTCCTTCCTTCCTTCTTCCCTTCCTTCCTTCCTTCCTTCTTTCTTTTTTTTTCTTCCTTCCTTCCTTCCTTTCTTTCTTTCTTTCCTTCTTTCTTTCTTTCTTTCCTTCTTTCTTTTCTTTCTTTCCTTCTTTCTTTTCTTTCTTTCTTTCTTTCTTTCTTTCTTTCTTTCTTTCTTTCTTTCTTTCTTTCTTTCTTTCTTTCTTTCTGTTCCTCCCTCCCTCCCTTCTTTCTCTTTCTTTCTTTTTTCTTCTTCCTTCCTTCTTTCTTTCTTTCTTTTTTCTTCCTTCCTCCCTTCCTTCCTTCCTTCCTTCCTTTCTTCCTTCCTTCCTTCCTTCTTCCTTCCTTCCTTCCTTTCTTCCTTCTTTCTTCCTTCCTTCCTTCCTTCCTTCCTTCCTTCCTTCCTTCCTTCCTTCCTTCCTTCCTTCCTTCCTTCCTTCTTTCTTATTTCCTCTCTTTCTTTCTTTCTTCCTTCCTTCCTATCTTTTTTTCTTTCTTTGAGATGTTTCTATAAAAGGCAATATTATTGGGAAATACCTGTGCTAGAAAATAAAAAGCATCAATAAGAAATAATAAAAATATCATTGTGAGGTGAGAACCTATATAGAAATGTGAGCTCTCAGTTTGGTTTCCATTACTATCTAAACAAAATAATTATGATCTTAATGATTCTTATTTCTTTATTATTAATCATGAAGTCTTAAAGATAGAAAAATATTTATGGAGTATTAAATGTAGATTATTATGGAAATAAGAAAACCTGATTTCAAATCCTACTTGTGAAACTAATGTGTCATCAAAGGCAGATTACTTAACTTTCATGGAACTCTTTTTTATGTTTTATTATTTTTATTTTATGTGAAACAACTTTTTCCATTTGTTTTTAAAACTTTGAATTCCATATTCTTCCCTTCCTCCTTACCTCCCCTACATTGAGAAGGCACATATGAAGTTATGTAAAACATTTCCATAAAAGTTAGATTGGAAAACAAACAAACAAACAAACATATATTCCTCCAGCTCTCCTTCCCCCCCTCCAAAAAAAAGGACCCTCAAGAAAAAAAAGTTAAAAAAAATATATGCTTCAATATTTATTTAGACACAATCAGTTTTTTCTCTGGGTATGGATAGCACTTTTCATCATAAGTCTTTCAGAGTAGTCTTGGATCATTGTATTGCTGAGAACAGCATAGCTGATTATACCACAACATTGCTATTACTCTTATACAGTACATTTCTTTTTACACAATGTATTTCACTTTGTTTCAGCTCATGGAGGACTTTCCAAGTTTTTCTGAGAGCATCCTGTTCATTATCTCTCATGGGACAATAATATTCCATTGTAATCACATATCACAATTTATTAAGCCATCATTCTCCAATTGATAGGCATCCCTTCAATTTCTAAATTGCATTCTTGCACATATAGATCCTTTTCCTTTATTTTTTAAATCTCTTTTGGGATTCATGCCTCGTAGTGGCATTATTAAATCAAAGGATAGGCATGGTTTTATAGCCCATTGGCATAGTTCATATATTTTGATCACTTATCAATAGAGTAATGGCTCTTATTTTTTATAAATTAGACCCTATTCCCTACATATTTGAGAAATGAGGGCTTCACTAGAGAAACTAGCTTCAAAATTCTTTTTAATTATTATTGTTAACTGTATCTCCCATTCATTCCACACACACATGTATGCACATACATGTATATACATATATGTGTATATTATAATATATGTATTTATGGACACATGCATGTGTTATTTAGTCATTTCAGTCATGTCTGACACTTTATGATCCCATTTTGGGTTAGACTAGATGGCTGCTCGGTCCCCTTCCAACTCTCAAAAATTCTATTTTTCTTGAATTTCTTCCTTTACTTTCTACTTCAAATGGATATTGTGTGACATTAAATGAGATAACACAAGTAAAAGTGTTATGAAAAGACATAAGGCACTATAGAAATAAAATATGCTGTTATTATTAGTTACTTAGGCCAAATAGCATTAATCCAGTCATTTTCTTGTATTAGATGTTCACAATTTATAGCTAAAGGAAGATTGGAAATTTGGAGTTTAAAGGGATCACAGGGGTTATTTAGCCCAACCCACTCTTTTTACAAATGAAAGGGTTGAAGTTAAGAGTGACTTAGTCACTCTGTTAATAAGTATCAAAGGCAGGATTCAAATTCAGATCTTTCTAACACCAAATTCCTTCCCCACCTTCCCTTCTGCATTAGCTGGGTGCATAAGCTATAGCATTCAGAGATGCCAGGACAAATACTCTTCCAAGTTAGAGAACACACTTCAAGAAAATAGTCAAAATTTTGTCAAAAACCTGAAGGGATTCAGGCTTTGTAATGTAGCATTATCACTATCAAACTTGCATGATCTTTGTACTCAAGATCTCAGGCAACTTATAGCACAGCCTGGTGTCATGTTGATCTTCTATGAAGAGAAATTTGTGATTACCAATGCTTGCTGAAAATTCATGAAGTATAAAGAAATCTATTACTGAGACCTCTTTCAATGGCCTAATTTTAAATATTGATTTCAGCCTCATCCTTTCTTTTCTTTCCTCAAAACTTTGAAATGAAACTCTGAAAAAGCAGCCAAAATAATTGATTTTGATTCCTCTTTCTTTTATCCTTCATCCAGCTTGTGAGAAAGATTCTAATGAGTAGGAAAATAAGGTGGAGGAGGCAGTAAGAGGAGAAGCAGAAGACTGGTGATAAGGTTTTAAATCAGTTAGGAAGGGAAGTCAAAGCAGTTAATTTGTGGGGGCAGGAAGTCAGAAGAAGCTAAAAGGAAGACACCTTTTATTTTTCTTCCAATTTGATATTGTCTGTAGGCAGGAGAGAAAAAAAAACAAACCCTGACAATCATAACTTCTAGGTTAATATTTATTATAGATTAGACGGATAATACCCAATAATGATAAAAAAAAAAAAAAGTTGCTAAGCTAATTATCTTACACGGAAGGAGAATAAGAGACTCGAGGAAAAAAAAAGGAAAATTCATCGAAGAGCAACATGGCACCAGGGCTCTGATATTTCTGATTGACTTTTCTTGTCTGTCTGTATTTGTGATTTATTAAGCTTCATGCCTTTCTTGGGGAGTTTCTTGTGCCTGACTGTGCTGTAAGTTGCCTGAGGTCTTGAATACAAAGATCATGCAAGTTTGATAGTGATGATGCTGTGTTACAAAGCTTGAACTCTTTCATCTTTTTGACAAGACCTTTTTCTATTTTCTTGGGTATGTATGTACCAGAGACTTAGGACCTCAGTAGTCAGGTCATCAGACTGACACTAAGTGATTGCTGTATGCAGTATTTCAGGATTGTTATGAGTATTATATAGAATTGTGAGTCGCATAATAAACTGCTTACATATTCTTCCTGACATGAATTCTGCGTGGTGACAAGTATGGGGATGTTTCTTCCTGTATCATGTGCTTGAGAATCATGTGAAGTCTGTGTTATTAATAGAATCTGGGCTTATTTTCCTTTATTCTTCTCAAAATCCTACTCCTGAGGTACAACTTATAGCAAGTATTGGTGGAAGGATTTAATAGAGCAAATGGATGTAATGTTTTAAGCATGACTAATAAATTAATTTACCAATAGGGTAAAAGTAGAGAATGTATGTTTTCCCAAAGGTTTTAGTCATGAATTTCCTCTTTCTCTGTGCCATACTGAAATTCAGTGTGGGTTAACAGCCCAGCTCATACTGAGTTAGGAATGTCATCTTTACTTGTGAATAGATGAATAAGAATCTTTGTTTAAATATAAGCCACCAGTTCTCCATTATCCACCATGTGGATTAGCTTCTTTTTCTTGTACTTGCCAATTTTATATCTTAGTTCAGAGTTTTGTTTATTTTCTTTTAACATGGTGACTTACAGAATCACAGATCCAGAGTAAGAAGGGACTGTGGGAGCCCCAATCTAATCCAGTTTCCTTTTTTATGGAAAGGGAAACAGACCTAGTATGGTTAAATGATTTACTCAAAGTCACACTGGGAGTAAATATTGGGGGGAAAGGGGATTTTAATTCAGGTCTTCTATGTTCAAAATCAGTGCTTTTCCAACCGTATCAAACTTTCTCTTTACTTGAGACTTCAATTCCTTCTGGATTCCTCATGTTCTTCTAAGAATATAGTCACAAAAACCTTTAGTTTGGAGTCAGAAGAACAAGAATTCTATCTCTATTTCTAGCAATGTAATTAATTATAGGAAATCTACTTCTCTAAGCTTTACTTTACTCATCTATAAAATGGGAGTGACAATAATTACACAACATAAAAGTTTGTTATGAAGAAAGTATTTTGTAAATTGTAAAAACATATATGAATGTAAGAGATGGTTATTCTTATATGTCCCTTATATGACTTATTCAAGTTCTTTCTGATGCTTTTTTGGGTGGGAGGAAGGAGAAAATGATCCTAGATTCTTGAAGTCTTACCCAAGCAGAGCATAAAGCCTGGGAGATCCTACTGAGCTGAAGAGGTTTGGAATATGGGCTCAGTTGTGCATTATATGTGTCATGTAAGGACTAACCTAAGGAAGTCCAGAGAAGTTGATAATCAGCGTGTTGGGGAGAGGAAGTACAGCAGGGTGTGGAGACAGAAGAGAGCATAATGACTGGAATCTGTTCCAAAAGTATTTCTCTCTGCTGTGAGGTCAGTGGATTGGTTTGGCATTTCCATTTTGTGTTATTGTAGACTGTACAGATAAGGAAACAGCACTAGGCTTCCCCCCCTTTTTTTTAAATAACAATTATGTCTATGTATATTATTCCCTTAAAAGGCTATAAGTTCTATGAAAGCAAGAGGCTATATCTTATTTCCTCAAATGCTTAGTAAAGTGTGTTGTACACGGGATGTTGAGCAAATATTTGTGGAATTTGGTAAATTACTTTGTGTTACTGTTTTTTAGTAACCTCATCTCAACTCACTTTCTGCACTTTTCCATTTCTCATCACCAGCCTAGATAATGCCTCCAATTGGAGACTCACTAATCCGATTGGTAACCCTCTGGTAGGAACCAGCATTTTATGAGAGATCCCAGATATGCCATTTTACTTCTGAGTGAACCCATGTTCAGAAATTGACTTCCTAGCCAGCAGAACCACCCCACTCCCACACTCCATATCCAGTTTGCCCCAACTCTTCAGTTTTCTATCTTCCTTTTATGTATTATAAATTTCTTGAGGATAAGAACTGCCCCTTTTCCTCTTTATCCCCAAAACTTAGCAGTGTGCTCGGCTTATGATAAATATTTAATAAATGCTTGATTTTTCTTTCCTAAATACTGGCTATCACATCTTTTAGGATGAAGAACTTATCTGGGATGAGACAGTGAAGACACTAGTGTCTTTAGTCTTGAAGAATTAGACACGATTGAGAAACAATCAATAAAAAACAAAACAAAACGTGTGTATTTATGTATTCTTCTCTTTAACCTCTTTTTGGTAATGTCAGGTTATCTGGAGTATTGATGAATGGGGATAGGCACTCTGTGTCCTCTATTTTCATGGCCTGCAAGCCAATATGTCTGTACTTATAAGGAAAATCTATTGTAAAAAAGATGTCCCTAAAACATTGTGTGGGCCACTTGATATTCACTTATAGGACATAGTTACCACTTTTGTCAATCTAATGGGTGTTAAGTAGAATACCCACATTGTTTTAATTTTTAATTTCTTGCTGTAGCCAATTTACAACTTAAGTTGACTTTTGCTACTAATATCTCCTGAAACTTTTTCCCTCTTTCTTTTTTTAAAGAAATATTTCTCTGACATCTTGAAAATCAAGACTCAATGTTTTTAATAATTTATTGCCTCTAGCATAGAATTTTTTTTTCCCTGTGGGATTGATCAGGTCTGGCTGCTCTTTTACAACCTCATTCTTTCATGTGCAATTTTCACTTCTCCATAAAATTTGCTAGACTTCAGACTTCAGGAAAGGGTTAAGATAGTGTCTAGAACAGCTTCCTTCTGCTGCCTGCTCTCACATGACTGGCCTATAGTCTATTCTTCTTATCATAGCATTCAGTCATGCCTTCTACATGTGAGCTCTAACTACTGGTGTCTCCAGCTACAGGAGTCTCTAAATTATCCTAGTTCATTTCTCTACTTTCCCAATCCATTATTCCTCCCTTTTTTTATGGAGGAAAAAGCAATCAAACAAGACTCTGTCTTCCTTGGCTATTTTACTTAGAAAAAGAACCTCAGTTAATTATTGTCAGGAAAACCTTCAACTATCTCCTCTCATGGAGAAGACTAGGAAGGAAGTACACAGAATTTACCCCCAATCAACAATATGTTATTAACATTTAAATAATATAAGAAATGGTGATAATCATGGAGTTAATGTTTTCCCTTTTATTCACTTCCCTTCTTCCCCCAACCCCCAAAATAGTGATGTGCAGGGAAATTTTAATCTGAATTATTAACATTTTTCTACATTAGAATTATTAATATTTTCCATCACTTTTTAAAATCTAGGCAATCAATAAAATAATAAAACAAGCCTTGATTTGTAGTCTTTGTTTATTTCCAAGTAGGAAATGTTTACACTGAAAATTTAACAATTGGCTCTCCCCAACCTGTATGAGCAGGCTCCAGTCTAGTCCTGCCTGGATCAACAGCTTGTTTAGCTAAGTGGGGTTGACTCTGCATGCAGTGCCTTCTCTATCATCTAATATGATGGAAAGATTAATTATAATAAGATTATATTGACCCAGCAGTGTTTCTATTGGGCTTATATCCCAAAGAGATCTTAAAGGAAGGAAAGGGCCCCACATGTACAAGAATGTTTGTGGTAGCCCTTTTTGTAGTGGCTAGAAACTGGAAACTGAATGGACGCCCATCAATTGGAGAGTGGCTGAATAAATTATAGTATATGAATGTTATAGAATATTATTGTTCTGTAAGAAACGACCAGCAGGATGATTTCAGAGTGGCCTAGAGAGACTTGCATGAATTGATGCTGAGTGAAATGAGCAGAACCAGGAGATCATTATACATGGCAACAACAATACTATATGATGATCAATTCTGATGGACATGGCTCTCTTCAAAAATGAAATGTTTCAAACCAGTTCCAATTGTTCAGTAAAGAAGGCCATATACACCCAGAGAGAGGGACATGAGATATGGACTACAACGTATCATTTCCATGCTTTATATTGATGATTTGCTTGCATTGGGTTTCCTTTTTCAGATTTTCTTGTTCATGTAGATATGATTCTTCTTGCATGCAAGATAAATATGGAAACATATATATATATTTGACTTGTCAAATATTTTAATATAATTAACATGTAGTGGACTTCCTGCCATCTAGGGGAGGAGAGGGGACTGGGGGTAAAATTTGTAATGGAAAGCTTTGTAATAGTCAATGTTGAAGAACTACCCATACATATGTTATGCAAATAAAAAGCTTTAATAAAATAAATAAATTAATTAATTAATTTAAAAAAAGATTATAAAGTATCTTAAAGATTTCCCTTCAGTGAGATGTTTCCTTTTCTTTGCTTATTTCCCAATTGTGCATTTGTGTGGCAATATCCGAAGCCACAAATTTCTTTCCTGCTTCCCTCTTTGATGACTATCTCCTATGAATTGGTTTGTCTTTCATCATTATTTTGTTGTACTTGTTATATGCTATGACATGGGTTTTTAAACTGTAGTCTATGAACTTCTTTTTTGAAGATACATTTTTGGCATTTTTAAATATTAACTTCTTTTTCAAAAATTGTTTTGATAAATATATATTTAAGTTGCACTGATTTCCTTTGTAGCCTTGTGTATTTTATGCTATGAATTTGAAAATGTGATTCTGAGGACGGCTCCATAGTTCATACTGGATGTCTAAAGGGATACATAAAATAGAAAAGTTAACTCCTGTTTATGGTATCTGACGTGGCAATCACCCATGTATATCATCTTCCTATTCTCTTCCTTTTGTTTTTAAAGCCTTCCTAATAAGACTTGAATGTGTGCATATGCATATGCGTGTGGGTGTGTGTGTGTATGTGTGTTTGTTTCAGGCAAATATATATTCCCAACATAGAATATATATATATATATATATACATATATATATATATATATACACATATATATGCAATATAGGATACACATTCCCATTATAGAATACATATATTCTCAATATAGAATATATATTCCCAATGTAAAATATATATTCCAAAAATAGAATATATATTCTCAATATAGAATACATATTCTCAATAATGACTACATATGTTCCCAATATAGAATATATATTCCAAACATATATGCCTTTGGGAGTAATACTCTGTGTTTGGCAAAAGCTGCTCATGCCTATATTTAAAATGGTGGTCCAGCAAACTAAGTCCTTATTCTCATATCATCCTCTTATACAGCTAGTTCACTTTCCCATTTTGTTTTTGTCTTTTGAACCTATCTTAAAATAGCACAAGGGATTAAGCAAATTAACAAATTAAACAACACACCACATATCCCCACTAAGATCTTTAGTTTGTTGCATAGAAAAACTTTATCATACTTAACACTACTGGATAGATATTATCCTATGATGGTACGTAATTTGCATTCCAGTGTTTTGGGTTTGCTACTTAATAGTTACAATATGTTGCAGCCTCATTTTACCCTTCTGGGACTCACTTTGCTCATCTATAAAATGAGGATACTGAACTTGATCTCTAAGGTACCTTCTAAATGTAAATCCTATGATCTTATTTTATAAGGCAATTCCAGATAGGGTTTTCCCCACCCATTTGTTTTTTTTTTTCTTTCTTTCCATCTTATTCCAAATGACGAATGTGTATTTAATCATTTCACAAATATTTTAAATCAATCTCCTTCTATGTGTCAATTGTAGTTTTCTACCTTCTTTAAAAGGGTGTTGTCAAGATTATCTCACCATTATGAAGCCCTTTCTGTTTCATATGGAATTTAGTATTCATTAAGATGGAAAGAAGTGGTAGAAAAAAATTGCAGCAGTTGAGAAGACATCACCTCACAGCTAAGATGAGCTCAGTGCCTTCATATATCCTTCTATGTTTAAATCCCATGTCCCATACAATAAAACCTCTCATGGGTTTTGATAAGAAGAAAGTTTAACCCTTCTCTCACTGCCTAGGATTTGGATTAGATGGCTAAGTCTCCCCTGAGTCTTTGTCATATGAGAGGATATAGCCTGGATCATAATTAGAAATAATTTCCATGTTTTCTGCTGTAAAAATAAGAGAACACATTTTCCATCAGAGCTCTAGAAGATCATTCTTCTAATAGTTGCAAGGCCTGACAGTTTTAGAGGATATAACCCAGCAAAGTAAGTCTCCCTTATCTAAGCCTCTAGCATGAGCTGTAGTTTTGATGACCTCAATTACCAAAAATGGATGATTCTAACTATTTTTTAAACACAGTAACACATTAGAATATTATCCTCTGATTTTATTTAAATATAGAATAAAGGAGAAAATGTATGCTAATTACCTCTCTTTAATACATTTCTAGAGTTTTACTGAGGGAAAAATCATTTGTAGGCGACCTCTGGGCAAGCAAATGTTCTTGTGTTGAGGAGGAATGGATGGGTAGGTGGTAATGGGGACAGAATTCATTAAACCTCGTGTTAACATTTGTACATTGCCTTGCACTTCTTATGAATATAAAATCACAAGAGAACAATCTCACACAAAAAACTGCATAACTGTTGGAGTTTAGCTCCAATGAATACCAAGAGTGTGAATGAATATCCGAGATAGGCAGATAATCTTTGCAATCTCCATTTATTATTCTGAGTATCAGACTTTACATACTTTTTTTGGGCTAGTGTTAGAAAATTACTAGCTATCTCCTTCCAGGGCATTTCTGTATCCATCTTAACTGTCAATACCAAGATGCTTATCAACACAGAATTGTAAATAGCATAGTTGTGATGCTTACCAACATCAACAGAATTGTAAATATTTGTGATATTGATCAACACAGAGCAAAAATTATCATACTAATGTATTTACCTCAAGTATGTCTTTGATTCATTGTGTAGTTAAGATGCCTTGCTCCTGTCAAGATTATCCTAAATTTACCAAGGATATCTTTACAATTGTTAGAGAGATGGTAAGCCAATATAGTTTGAATCTTTCACCCTAACAGAGAATAGGTCTCAGGCAATACCTGGACCGGACTCCACCTGTTCATGGACTTATTCAATACTGGCCCTCTACACCTAACAGGTAGCACAGCATAGGGAATAGAAAGGGATGTCTCAGTCAAAAGAACCTGAGTTTACATCTTATCTCCAACACATATAGGATGCTTATCTTTTAGACTTAAGATTATCAATGGCCCAACAGATTCTGTAGCATTAGTAGCAAAGGGAGTTTCTTCACCAGGAGCTCCTCAAACAAATGAAATCAAAAGTTTTAATACAAAATGATAACCCTTTTGAGATAGAAAGAATCAATATTCAAAACTTCATGTTGCTGCCTAGAAATTGAGGCATAGAAAGGCTAATTACATTGCTCAATTCCACATAATTCAGTTACTATCAGAATTCAGGTTTCCTCAAATTACACTGATTTTTTTTTATGATTTATTTTTTTGGGGGATCTCAGCACCATTGGCCTCAAGGTGACAATTTGCATATAGAGGTGTCCATACTTTTTTGATCTTATATTCCTATGAGCAAACAAACAAAATTGAGTGTTCTCTCTTTCTATCTCTCTGTCTTTCCATCTTTCTTCTTCCCTCTCTGTCTCTGTCTCTTCCTCTCTTTCTGTTTCTCTTTCTCTCTGTTTCTATCTGTTTATAAACACACATACATACACACACATATTCATTTGAAACTTTATTTATGTACTAGTGTATTACTAATAGTATGCATTAAAAACTCAAAATAGAAATTTAGAAAGAAAAATTAATGGAATTATAGTTGATCTTATAAATAATTGAGATTTTATTGATTGTGGAGTGGGAACATGACATAGTCTGAGCTATGCTTTAGGAAAGACACTTTGGCAGCTCTGTGGAGGATAGATTGGTGCTAGAAGAGACCAGGAGGAAAAAGATCAGTAAGGAAGCTGCTGTGAGAGGTGATGAAGCCCTGATCTAGAGGAGTGGCCTAGAAAATTGAGAAAAAGAGACAAAGTGAAGAGATATTATGTAGGCAGAAATAAAATTTCACCACTGATTAAATATGTATATTGTAGAAGTATACAGTCAAGGCTAAGTCTGTTGCTCAGTCGTCTCAGTCATGTCTGAATTCTTGGCAAACATACTGTAGTACTTTTTCATTTCCTTTTCCAGCTCATTTTACAGATGAGAAAACTAAGGTAAACAGGATTAAATGGCTTGCTCAAAGTCACACAGCTAATAAATATTGGAGGCTGGATTTAAACTTAGGTTTTTCTGATTACAAACTCAATGCTTTCTCTGCTGTGCTAACAGATTGCCTCTTATAATTACCATCCAGCCTGAATAGTTATCTTCTCAATTTTTTTTAATTACTCAGGGAAATATGATCAAAGATTTAGAGTTGGAAGGGACTTTAACAGAAATGGAATTTGAACTCAATGATTCAGCCTCCACCTATTTTCTGGTCAATATGATCTAAGAATAGTTAATCAGAATATGATGCTATGGCCTGGAATTTAAGGTCATTACAGTATAACATTAAAGTCAAGACACTTGCATTCAAATCTCAACTTGAACAGATAGCCATATGAAACTGACTAAGGTACTTAACCTAGATTCTAGAAAATGTTTTTTTTTTTTTTTTCTGAGATATATATGGAAACTTCAGCCATTCACTCAAAGACATAGTACAGAGGATATGGTCACCTATACAAGGATTCTAGCGTATAGATAAATTATTTAATCCCTCTGGGACTCAGCTCCCTCATCTGAAAAATGAGAAGTTTGGACTGAAGAATCTTTAAGGTTGCAGTTCTAATAGTGTATACATTTTTAGCAAAGATTAAAAGCCCTGATAGTTCTATTTCTTAAAGTTTTATTATTATTACATAAATACATCAGTAGATGACTTTGTTACTGTACTGAAATAATGATATTTTCAATGAAGCCCAGAGGCTTTGAAAAAGCACAATGTCTTCATGTAGGTACAATTTCATAATTATTTTTTTTTGGTGTAGTAGAATTCTT
Organism: Myrmecobius fasciatus; assembly: GCA_023553655.1. Classification (NCBI taxonomy): domain Eukaryota; kingdom Metazoa; phylum Chordata; class Mammalia; order Dasyuromorphia; family Myrmecobiidae; genus Myrmecobius; species Myrmecobius fasciatus. Next base: position 114,827 of record JAJPUD010000231.1, on the reverse strand, counting down.
GTCTACTTTGTGTATCCAGAAAGCTAGAATAAGTTCTAATTAATTCTTAGTCAACATATTCTCCAAAATTTAGCTCATGAAACCCCACTTATATGCTTTTTAATATTTTGCATTCCAAATTATTTTCCTCTCTTCTTTCCCTCTGCCTCCATGGAAAGGCAAGTGATTTGCTATAAATTACACATGTCAAGTCATATAAAATATTTCTATATTAACCATGTTGTGAAAAAAACACAGGACCCCCCAAAAACTCCAAGAAAAATAAAGTTTTTAAAAATATTTTAAACTATGCTTTGACGATTCTGGAGACAAATTTGAAATCATCCCCAAAGAGCTATAAAGTTGTGCATATCCTTTGATCCAGAAAATCACTGCTAGGTCTATATTCCAAAGACATCTAAAAGAAAGTGGGAGTGGGGAATGGAAACATTTATACAAAATGTTGCATAGTGATTCTTTTTGTGGTGGCAAGAAATAAAAATAAAAGGGATGCCCATTAATTGGGAAATAGTTAAACAAGCTGTGGTATATGATTGTGATGTAATATTATTGTGTTACAAGAAATGATAAGCAGTATGATTTCAGAAAAACATGGAAAGACTTACATGAACTGAAGCAAAGTGAAATGAGCATAACCAGGAGAATGTTGTACATAGTAACAGCAATATTGTACAGTGAGGAACTGTGAATGACAGCTATTCTCAGAAATAAAATGATGCAAGACAATCTCAAAGGACTAATGAAGCATACTATATAACTACAGAGAAAGAACTGATGTTGTAAGAATATAGATTGAAACACACTATTTTTCACTTTTTTCTTTCATTCTTTTTCTTTTATTCAAGTCTTCTTGTACCAAATGACTAATATGGTAACATGTTACATGATAGCACATTTGTAACCTATATCTGATCGCTTACTGCATCAGGGAAGGGTAAAAGGAGAGGGAGGGATAGAATTTGGAACTAAAAACTTGAAAAAAAAGTTTTAAAAATCATTTTAACATGCAATGAGGGAAAAAACAAAAATTAAAAACTGTGCTTTGATTGGCATTCAAACTCCATCAGTTCCCTGGAGATGGATAGGATGTTTCATTCTAAGTCTTTTGCAATTTTCCAGGATTTTCTGAAACCATCCTGCTCATCATTTCTTATAGCCTAATAATATTTTATCTGCAAACATGTGACACAATGTATCAAGCCATTTCCCAACTGAAGTACATCCTCTCAATTTCTAATTCTTTGCTATCACCAGAAAAAAAAAAAAAAAACCAAGGAAAAAACTAAACAAACCCAAACTTCTATAAATATTTTTGTGCACATAGATACTTTTCCTTTTAAAAATTTCTTCGGGATTGCTATTTATATTTTATAACCCTTTGGGCATAATTCCAAATTGCATTCCATAATGGTTGAATCAGCTCTCAACTCCACCAACAATGTATTAGTGTCCCCAATTTTCCACATCCCTTCCAACTTGTCATTTTTCATATTAGCCAATCTGACAAGTATCTCAGCATTGTTTTAATTTGCATTTGACTAATTGATAGCTAAAGCTTATTTCAAAATAAGAGCATTTAATGAAATAAATAAGAGCAGTAACAACATACTTATTTGCCTATAGACTGGGAGTTCATTTTTTCCTATGTTGAACATAAGCTCAGTGGAAAGAATAGGCATTCTTAGGGATCATATATGAGATATGCATACATAGGGAAACTACATGATTGGGAAATCCATGTGAAATAGCATATTCATGAGAAGGCACTTCATTTCTCCCAAACTATAGAGTTGGCTGTATCTTCTGTTATTGTTATCATGTAGCAGCATTCTGGGAATGTTCTCCTTTGGAATCTCTTCTCCATTCTAGCTAGTCTTCAGCTACCCAGATATCTCTAGATCAATGTAATTGTCTGCCCATTCACTATGAGGAAATACTAAGGTAAGTTTGTCTCAGTAAAACAAGCAAACAAACCAAAAAAACCCACAAAAAAACCTCAGCTCTGTGAGCCAACTCTTTCAGTCTCCTATTAAACTCAACTATCATCTTCCACTGAAAGCCATCTTCCAGATAACCTGCAACTCTGTCCATCATACTGTGGGCATTGCTATAGAGAGAGTAAAAGTTTCTCCAACAAGGGACAACTGTGGTTATGTCACTTATTGGTATAAAACACTTTCACTTTGACATAAATATGAGGTATATTAGGAAGGAAGGCATTATTATACCTGGGAGATAAGGGAAGATTTGGAAAAGGCTTTTTAGGGGGGAAGTTATTAGTATATTTGGGTGATTGGGGAAAAAGCTTCCTGTCAAAAATGTGTTTGAGCTGAGTCTTGAAAGAAATTGGATGAGGAGTGAGTACATTACAGATATAAGCTTGTATTAGCCAAAGCAAAGACATACACTTAAAAAGTGGAAATTGATAGTTATTGGCTGCAAACCAATAAGCTTTCTTGAAGTGTAGCCTCTAGAGATGGAAAATTGGGAAATATATGAAATAATCATCATAAGTTGAATTGAGGTCTTGGACAAAGACTCAAACCCCTTAATCAAGAAGAGACCAAATAATAACCTGGAGTGAAGAGGACATTGCTCTTTATTTTGAAGAACTTGGCACTTAGGGCAAGGATTTCTTAAGGAGGAGAGGAGAAGCCTCAGTTGTTAAAATTCTGAGGGAAAAATACTGGAAAGGCTTATTGCCAGTCTTATGACAAAAATGTCCTGCCTTTTAAAAAAAAAAGAAAGTTGGAAAAAGCTCACATGCATTTCTCTCTAAGTATGCTTGTATCCACTTTCCCCTTGAAGAGGCAGTCAAGTATTTTAGCTGAGTCAATAGCTCAAGACTGCAAATTTGACAGAACAGCATTTGGAGTGTCTGAGCCTGACAGAGATTGCATCTTCAGTCACTCAATGGCTTCAGAGTCACAGTCTAGTAGACATTATATATATTTCATAACTTTCTTCACTCTCCCATGCACGCTGTGATTTAGTGACATTGACCTTGACTGTTTCTTGAACAAGATACTTCATTTTTTGACTGCAGATTATCTCTCATTCTTGGTATGCTCTTCCTCTTCATTTCTACCTCCTGGATTCCTTTAAATCCCAGCTAAAATCCCACCTACTACAAAAAGCATTTCTTGATCTCCTTTAATTCTAATACCCTGCTGCTCTTGATACAACTTTGTAGCATTACATATTTATATGCATGAGTTTCTCTTGCACATGTGGATCTGGAACACGTATTTCTTATGAGGCTACTTTTCCTGTTCACACAAATGGAGCATATATATATATATATATATATGTATATATATATATATATGTGTGTGTGTGTGTGTGTGTGTGTATACATATATATATATGTATACACACACAGAGAGTATATATATATATATATGTATGTATACACATACACACACACACACACTTTTCTATATGTGTCTGCATTTTCATAGACAATGGGTTTGGGAGGAAATGTTTGCTGCTATAAAATGCTTTGTTAAGAGTTTTCTTTTGTAGTTTTATTAAATGCCTTTACTTTGAGCTAATTTCATCTTCTGTCTAATTAGCAAAAAAATTATGCACATAGATAGTGACCTGGGGGATCAAACAACAAAGTGGCAAACCCGATTTTTAAGTTGTGGGATGCCCTGAGGCATTATGGAGCATACTTTACACTGATATTTTATTCATTTGTCCATTAGAGCTAGGCATTAAGTGAAGATTCAGGAATTTTGAACTTAAGACTCATGGTACATGAAATGAACTTGAACTCTGGTGGATTTAGGAGAGTACAGAGGCATTTATGGCTGGTACTTTTCTCATTACTAACAGTCAAGTTACTGGCAGAGACTGCCAAACTTTTCTCATTTTAGCAAGCTCATCACTTTATAAAGGAGAGTAAAGGTTCACTCATCCTGTTGGTACCTTGGTGAACCCTGTTGATACCAGACAGTATTGTCAGATCCCAATGACTTTGACCTTAGCACCTCTCTCCCTATGTCATCACTTCCTATTGTCTACTTCCTCTATTGCTCTCCCACTGGTCTACTCTGACTACTCCATGAATGCAAAGGAAGGGTAATGGTAAAGAAGATAAAATTAGAGAGGGAGCTATATTTGATTCCCTCCTCTGCAAAATGTGAGTTGGATAAAATGCTTCCCTCCAGCTTGAGATATATTAGCTATCACTTCTCTTAACATGTTCTAACTTGAGTTACTAATATCAATTTCTACTTTGTGTTTTTCAATCATTCAATCAATTCTTATTAAAAAAAATAACTGAAGATAAATGACTAGCAATACTTTTTAGATCCTGTCTCATTTAAGAAATTCACCCAGATGAGAAGGATTTATTATAGATTCTCAAATATCTATGAGAATTAGTTCAAGATCTCTATGAAAAAAAGAGAAAAAAAAAAGGTGATAAAAGGAAGGATGCAAGGAAACAGGATAAGTTGCCTTACTTTTAATTGTAAACAGTGACTGTTGATAAACAGGGCCTTCCCTAATTTTTAAAATATATAGAGAATTGACTCAAATTATAAAAATTTATAAGAGTTCAAACCATTCTCCAGTTGATAAATGGTCAAAGGATATGAACAGACAATTTTCAGAGGGAGAAATTAAAACTATATCTGATCATATAAGAAGATGCCCTATATCACTATTGATCAGGGAAAGGCAAATTAAGACAACTCTGAGATACCACTACATACCTCTCAGATTGATTAAGATGACAGGAAAAGACAAAGACAAATGTTGGAGGAGATGTGGGACTGGGAAGGAAGGAACTGGGAGGGAAAACTGGGACACTAATACATTGCTCGTGGAACTGTGAAATAATCCGGCCATTCTGGAGAGCAATTTGGAACTATGTTCAAAAAGTTATCAAACTGTGCATATTCTTTGACCCAGCAGTGTTTCTATTGGGCCTATATCCCAAAGAGATCTTAAAGGAAGAAAAGGGACCCACATGTGCAAAAATGTTTGTGGCAGCCCTTTTTGTAGTGGCTCAGTTTTGGAAACTGAGTGGATGCCCATCAGCAAGAGAATGGCTGAATAAGTTATGGTATATGAATATTATGGAATCTTATTGTTCTGTAAGAAATGATCAGGAAGATGATTTTAGAGAGTCCTGGAGAGACATACATGAACTGATGCTAAGTGAAATGTGCAGAACCATATCATTGTACATCACAACATCAATATTATAAGATCATCAATTCTGATGAATGTGACTCTTTCCAACAATGAAATGATTGGTGCCAGTTCCAATGATCTTGTGATGAAGACAGTCATTTATACCCAGAAAGAGGACTGTGGGATCTGAATGTAGATCATAACATAATATTCTCATTCTTTTTGTTGTTGTTCACTTGCATTTTGTTTTCTTACTCATTTACTTTCTTTTTTTGATCTGATTTTTCTTGTGCTCTAAGAGAATTGTATAAATATCTTTATAGATATTGGATTTAACATATATTTTAACATTTTTAACATATATTGGATTTCTTGCCATCTAGGGGATGGAGTGGGAGGAAGGAGGAGAAAATCTGAAACATAAGGCTATGCAAGGGTCAATGTTGTCAAATTATCTGTGCATATGTTTTGAAATTAAAAAGCTTTATTAAAAAACAAGAAAACTTTTGAACTAAAAAAAAAGATAAACAGGGCTTTCCTTCCTTTGTTCATTCCTTCCTTCTTCCCTTTCTTCCTTTGTTTACCCTTCCCTTCTCTCCTTTCCTCCCTCCATTATTTCTTTCCTTCCTTCCTTCCTTCCTCCCTCCCTTCCTTCTTCCCTCCCTTCCTTCTTTCTTTTGTTCCTTCCTTCTTTCCTTCCTTCTTTCTTTTATTCCCTTCTTCTTTTTACCTTTATACTTTCCCCTCTACTCTTTCATTCCTTCTCTTTTCTTTTCTTCCTTTTTTCTTCCTTTCCTTCTCTACTTCCTATCTTTGCCTTTCTCTCTTTCTTTTTTCCTTCCTACCCAATCCTCACTCAACTTATCCAAGAAATTTCTGTCACTCAGAACTCAAATGATCCTTCTGCTTCATTCTCTCTGAGATCAAGAATTAAAATACTGTGTCATGACTCACATCAAGGATATTTCTTAGAAGTGTAATTCCCAATATCTTAAAATTCAAGTAAAACATTTTTATTCAAAATTTAATGAGTTTTGTGACAAAGTTTGAGACAATTGGAAACTTTCTGGGGGTGCTGCAAATCTTGGATTGCAAATTAATGCCTGAGAATAGAAATTTTTAATATTTGACTAGCTAGCCTCAGTGGCCCCTATCCTATTCCAGATATAGGGATGAAAAAGAAAACAGAAAGGAAAGAATAAAGGTTGAAAACCAACTCTACCTACATTACATTTTTGCTTGGTTAATTCTGGGTATAACATATACTTTAGTTATATTGTTTTCTGGAAATTATCTTGCCTGGACTCCTGACCATAAGAGTAGCTCTGTCTCTATGAGGCTCCAAGGCAGGGACATGCCAGTAAATGTTTAACAATTCTTTGTCTAAAAAACATATATCTTAAAACATAATTTACATTATTAATATTTTCTCTCTTACTTTCTAAAGTCATAATAAATCAAGAACTTGCAGTATTTACTGCTTTCTGCAGGTATACTCACACTGACAATTTAACAATCAAATCTCCTAAGTTGGTATGAGCTAAGTCTAGTTCCATTTTACCCCCTAGAAGGCAGTTCCAGATGGTTGAGTGAATAGAGATTGGGATCAGATTCAGGAAGATGAGTTAAATTCTCCTTTTAATGCTTACTATTTGTGTGGTCTTAGGTAAGTCCTTTGGCTGTCTTACTAAGTTTCTTGAATTTCAGATCTATAAAATGATGGCATTGGATCTGATGATCTCTAAGGTACTTTCCAATTCCAATTCATGGTTCTAGACAATTTCTTGAGTGTGCAATACATTGTTAATTATATATCAGTCTCTTATGTTTAAAAATCATGCCTTCTTTGTCCTTTGTGTTACCTATAGCTTTAATTTTCTGGAGTTTATGGTATTCCATGATTTACAGACATGCAGAGCATATGGAACCATTTGATCCATTGGCCAAGAAGGTGGCTAAAGCAAGTGCTGTGGAGCACCTAGACCTTGGCCACATATCATCCACTTGGCAACGTCATCCACTACATACTGGACTTCAATTACTAAGGAAGAGAGAGTGAGGTTGATGACTTTGTTCAACTCAGCTTTATTTGCATGTAATTCATTTGGAAATCAAAACATCATTGTAACATCATTGGTCATTTCTGAGAGTGATGACAAATAACACACATATAGCATCATTGAAAAAATATTAGTGTTAAAGAAAGAAGGAAAGAATCATTTATTAAGTACCTACTACTATGTGTCAGTCAGTGTGGTAAGTGCTTTGAAAATATTATTTCCTTTGATATTCACAACAATACTCAAAGGTAAATCCTATTATTTCCCCCATTTTGTGGAAGAGGAAACTGAGATAGATGTTAAATGACATGCCCATGGTCACAGAGCTAGTAACTGCCTAAGACCAGGTTTGAACTCACGTCTTCCTGAGTCCAGTTACAGAGCTCTATTCACAGCACCACTTAGCTGAATCTGAATGATTTTGGTGTGTGTGTGTGTGTGTGTGTGTGTGTGTGTGCATGCATGCACGCATGTGTGTGTTTGTAGAAGTCTCTTGTTACTATATAGAGCTATACTATTTCCTGAATACTACACAATTGAATCCTGGACATGTTAATAAAGGACTCAGCTTATTGCCTCTCTGCATTAATTGACCAAGATATTATAGGATCATCAAGTTAGGATTATAATATAGTTTAGAGGTCCCTAAATCCAACCTCCTCAGTTTATATTTATGAAGATTGAACCTCAGAAAGGTTAAAGGATTTTGTCCAGAGTCATACAGCTAGTAAGTCATTAAGGCAGGATTTGAAACTAGGTCATCTTGACATTTTTGGGGGGTGGGGCATGCCTAATGAGGAAATATATTCTGCATGACTATATATACATACATATATATATATACATATATTATATTATATTTCTTGCCTTTTCAATGGATGGGGATGGGGGAAGATAGGGGGAAAATACTTGAAATTGAAAAGAAAAAAGAAAATTTAAAAAAAAAAGAAAAATCCTGGGCACAGCAGAATTTTATATTCTCTATGGCTTCCAGTTAATTTCATAGTTTTAAAACTATATCTTCCAATCATTTCTGAAAGACTTCCGTTTCTCATATTTTCATCTTGTATATTCTTCATATTCATCATCATGCCCATAACAATTTTAGACATAAGACAATAGACACATTGAATCTGTATTTATTGATGTCCTCTTGATTGCCTGGAATGGAACTGGGCATACTAATATTCTCCATTTTTCCCTAATCATAAAATATCTTCCTCTCTCTCAAATGGATTTGAAATTCATTCTTTGGGTCTTTCAAACTTGTGACATACCCAATATAGATATTTTTCTATGAGTATTAGGTCTGATCCCATATTCATCTACAATGACATCATTTCTAGTTCCTCATAAAGCAGATCAGGAACTGAGCTGAGGCAAACGTAGTTTAGTCAATGATATAAATAATTTGTTAGAGAAATGCTGACAAATCTGTTCCAATTTTCACCTGTTTGTTATGTTCCACCATTTTCATCTATTAATATTCTTGATCTGGCTTAGTTCAGTCTCCTGTCAGGTTTTATAAAGCCTGATTTTCTCCAGTAAGTTTTTGGTTGTTTCAATAGGGAAGCAGTAATTGCAGTAGTACAACGTAAAATATACATTCTGAGGTAATGACTTATAGAGTTGACCACCTCTTTTCTGGGAGGGATGGTGTCTTGCTTTAATACATACTCATAGTGCCCCCTACTGCCATACATCCACACTATGCTATTCCAAGGTTTGAGTAGGCTAACTACTGACTACTCAGTGTTAAGTGATCAAGTGTCTGGTGAATCTTTAGACTTATTCTGATTGAATTTGTAACAGTAATGCTAAAATATATAAACAAGGCTAAAAATTGTTGGAGGAAGTATAAAAACAATGATGATGAATGATAAAAATAATACCTTTCCTCTTTAGATCACATTTCAGTTTTTTAGCTACTTCTACATACATAATTTCATTTATGCGGATCCTTCCAACAACACTATGAAAGAAAAGGACAGAGTCTTCCTATCCCTATTTTACAGATAAGAAAACTAAGATGAAGTTTAAGTAACTTTAATCTATGTCATAGCTGGTAAGTAAAATGACTGCTACATAAACCAGTCTTTCATCTCTATATTTTGTTCTGGAAACCTCTGAACAGAGCCAGCAAAACTGCTCAGAAATTTAGTTTATTCTGACTCTGCTTTTCCAATAAAATAATTCACAATATGTATAACCATTGTATACAGAAAGCACTCAAGAAAAAATGGGGTAGTGAAATACAAGAAAGATCAGTGTTATAATCCCTCACATCCAGGAGGGTGTAGCTTAATTGGGGAAAGAAGACATTTGCCAAGAAACCTATAAATAAATGAAGGCGCGTCTCATAGGAAACCTGATGAAAGGGACTTGATAGATACTCTAGCCCACACTCTAATCTGGATTAGAATCTGGATTGTACTTAAATTGCCCTGGAGGAAAATTTTGACTGTATTCCTTTTAATTGAATGGTATAATATGTGAATGGATTCCTTGGAGGGAATTTTTAAATTTTGTTTTTGTTTGTTTTTGCATTTTGGGGACATTATATTTTTTCCATGTGTATTTCTCTTATCTGAATGCATGATATGATACTGCTAAGGATATACAAAGTCAAATAACATATCAAAAGTTGGCTGGATTCAATTTGGGAAGGCCTCCTTGAAGCAGGAAGTTCCAGTTATGGTATTGAAGGAAGAGAAGAATAGGAATCAGTAGAAAGAAGTTGGAACATGGCTTAGAACTGGAAAAAAGCAATGGATATTTGAAGGGAAAACAAAAAAACAGCTTTGAAATATTGATTGACCTTCAACACTTACTGCACATTTAAAAAATGTTTTCATTTTGTCAGGAAACTGGAGCATCAATATCTAATCAATTGATCAACAATTACTTATTAAATGGCATTGTACTCAATGATGGTAATATAAAGAAAGGCAAAAAAAGGGACTTGCATTTTAATGGGGAGAAAATATCTACATTATAACATTTCTATATATACCCAAGAGAATACATATTATATGTGTATATGTAATATACAATGCAGAATACAGAATGTATATATAGTATACATATATATATATACACACACAAGAATACATATATATTCTTATATATATAAATATATATGTATTACATATATATAAACATTACATATTCACAAATGTAATACATATAGATCCAAGATAATGTTAATAGACTTGGGTTGGAAAATTCCGTCCTCTTCCAGAGAAAGAAGTATGAAGACTAAATGAGGATCAGTGTATGCTATTTTCACTTTTTTGGAGAAGGTTTTTATTTCTTATGTTTTTTTTTTTTCCTTTTGTTCTGATTTTTCTTTCACACCATGACTAATATGGAAATATGTTTAAAATATACATGGATATAAAATTGCTTGCTGCCTTAGGGAGGAGGGAGGTAAAGGATGGAGGAAGAAAAAATTTGGAACTCAAAATCTTGAATATTGAAAACTATTTGTACATGTAATTGGAAAAATTAAAACACTATTAAGTGGAAAAAACAAAAAAAGATGTTATACTCACAAAAGAATACAAGATATCATTATTAGTAGTAATCTACTTATACTAATTAGCATATGCATTTTGCTAATAAGTATAATTATTAATGATTTCTGAAGATTGCTAATAATACTATTATTAATATTACTATTATTACATGCTATATTCATTTATTTTTATATAAAGTATTTGATTTGGCAAAGAAAAACTTCCAAGACTCTCTTTCAAGATCATCCATCATTTCTTGACAGTTGTCACCAGAGGAAGAAATCTGTTCAAGGTCTTCTGCTTATCCATCAACACCATGATACATGCTTTGATACATGATATGTAAAGAGCTTTGCCCCTGTCAAAGAGACTGAACTGTACAACATCGAATTAAAAAGTGTTTTCTTAAAGCCTTCCAGGATCTTTTGCTTGTTAATGACAGTGTGCTAATTGTAATCAGTCCCAGAATACTATAGAAACTTTACATAAAGATACCTCAATAGATTGAAGATAATTTCACAGAGGGAAGATATCCATCAGTCAACAATTATTTAGTACCTATTAGGTGACAAAGTCACCAAAATTCTCAGTACTCTAGGCAACTCTCTAAAGTCACATGCTCCAGCAAAGGTGCCAAAATACATAAAGGGGACATTTCTATTGCTATCAAATTGCTATCCTATGATAGACAATATACTCAGTATGGGATATCAATGGAAGGGTTTTTTTTTTTTGTGTGTGTGTGTGTGTGCTTTTGTGTTATATATATATATATGTATGTGTATGTGTATATATATACATAAATACACACACACATATATATATACATATATATGTGTATGTATGTATGTACGTATTTATTTATTTATCAGACCCAGTTTTTCTTGCTTGAAGACTGAATTCTTTAGGCTTCTTTACTCTCCATTTCTTTTGGGTCTATGTTCTTAATGTGACCTAGCACTGGACTTTCCTTTTTTCTTCAGCATTAGTAAGCACATTGTCTATGGTTCTTTGGAGACTAATGGTTTCTAACTCCTAATGAGTTGAAGTGCACTCTTCTGGGTTATTTTTGGTAGAGATTCAACAACAGTCTTTAATTTCCTCTTAACTTGTCTTTCCAGATGTCAACAATTCTCTTGAACAGTGCCTAACATGTCCATGGAGGTATTTCTGGAATAAAATAGTCTCCAAATAGCAGCGATGTCTGTACGATTCTCATTGGAATAGTACTATCTTCTTTTAACTGTGAGTTATAAAAACACTTATCTCAGTGGGATTGCTTAGAATTGACTGAGGGTCTGGTAATTGTATTTGTAAAATCTGGAGTTGGCTATAAATACATAGTCTCAACTACAATGAGATATGACCGACCTTTTCACATTCAGTTTAGCCAATATTTGAAATAGAAATAATAATTCCCCGGAATAATGTAAGAATTGGTGAGACTGATTTATTTCAAGGTCTTTTTCCCTCTTTAGGATACCCAATGCCTTATTCCTTTTTTTTAGGCATTCAATGTATTCAAAATTTGTATCAAAGCCTGTTCTTAAGAAAAAAAAATAACATTAGATACCAATCATTTACACCATAGAAAGAGATGACATGAAGGCTCATTCTTAGCTTTCCAAGTTGTTATAGAGGGGACTTTTCCAATGTTTTCAGAACTATGGCCAATTTTTAGTTCATGAAAGTTATTGTGAATAGTGGAAGTTTTTGTCCCTTATTAAAAGAATTCCAAACAACAGGGAACTAAGAAAAGAATATCTTGAGAAGAAACATTGGTAGTCAAGATAGGTGCTAACTTTGTAGATATGAAAACTTGATGAATTTAGGCATAAGACCTTCAGGACTAAGTTTCTTCTGAGAAGCTTGAATATCAAATTCTTAATAGTAGGAATAGGGAGAATTGATTAACCAACAAATTTTATTTTTTAAGTGCCTCACTATTCATTGTGACAGGACACCAGTGATAATAAAACAAAACAATAAGAAGCCATATATTTATGGAATTGACATTCTTTTAGGGGAAATAAAGTATAAATATATAGAGATATACAAAAACATATAATATATAAATATGAGGGAGTTTTTGGTGGGTCAAGTTCCAAGCACTGGAGAGATTAGGAAAAATTTCATGTAGAAGTTAATATTTAAGCTGAGTCTTAAAAGAAACTAGAAATTGTAAGAGATAAAGATGAGAAGAGGATCTGGAGATCAAACTACACAAAAGGCATGGAAGAAAGTTCTGTGTATGAGGGACAGGACAAAGTACATTTTGAACTGGATGAGTGTAGAAAGAGGAGTCAAGGTATGGAGTTGGAAAGATATGTTGGGCCAGTACTTGAGAGAGAAAGGGTCAGTGCTTGGATATTGAGAAGAGAGGGCCCCAAAAAGATGATTAATATAGTGCCTGGCAGATAGTAGGAACTTCATAAATGTTTGTTGATCTAAATTAAATTGATAGTGGGAGAGGATAATATGACAGTATGAAGCACATTAAATGTTGGTGCTCAGACCTGCATTTTAGAAAAATCTTTTAAGTAACTACAGATGGAAATATGTATGTGTTGGGGGGAGAAAACAAGCATTTATTAAGGCTCTTCTATGTGCCAAGTAATGTGCTAAACACTTTGTAAATATTACCACACAATCTTCTCCCAAAACATCTGAGGTAGGTGCTATTATTATTCTTATGTTACAATTTAGGAAACTGAGGCATCTGGAAGTTAAGTGGCTTGCCTAGAATTATATATATAGTAGATAACTAAGGTTGGATTTGAACTCAGTTCTTCCTGCCTCTAGGCTGTACACTGTACATTGTACACTGAACAATCCAGTTGCCTCTGGGGAGGGGAGACTTGGAGCAAGTAGTTCAGTTAGGATGCTAAACTGTATTGTTGGCTTTGTGAATGGAGATAAGGGGGATGACAAGATTGGAAGTCTATGAAAAGTGAGAGTGAAGTGCTGAGGATAACAATAAAAGCCCAACAAAGCCCAACATAATTTCTTCTCTTTAAAGAGTTAACCTTTTATGACCAATTAAGAAATGTCTGAAGTAGAATTATGAAGTTCATTATTGTCAGTTAAATAACTGAACATTTATTAAACACCTACTATGTGCCAGGTTCTATATTATGGGTTGCACCTACAAAAAGGGCAAAATAATCCCAACAATTTTTGCCCTCAAGGAATTTATAATCTAATGAGATTATTATCATTATTCTATTCTATTCTGTCATCATCAGTATAAACTACTATAATGGTTAGTTGGCTCTTGTCATTTAATTAGCAGAAAAGGTGGTTCACTTCTATCTATTTCTTTCTTTAAACTTAAAATAACCTTAAGTTTCTTTATGGCCAACAGGATTTGGGGACTGGAATTTAATGACAAGCATCAAGTGGTTACTTTCATGCCCCAATTATTAACCTCCAGAAAGTGGAGCTTTAAACTGAGACTGTGCTTTTGACTTTGGGCAGTGTGAATGGGGCCTCTTTGATAAGGGGCTAATGAAGATTTTTGTCTATTCACGGCTCCAGATGGCTAAGCTGACTTAGAAATGCAATAGATATTAATTACTTGCAGTATATGAGAACAAGAGAGAGGATTGATTTGACTGGCCTATTGTTCTCTAACCCTTTTGTCCAATGTATGGCTTCTTAATTTATTTCTTTTCCTCATGGAGGGAAGAAAAAAAAAAGAAATCTGCAGTAATATTAGAGATGTTCTGATAGTGTAAAGATTTCTAGGGAAAACCACCTGCAGATAATACAAATGTGACCTGTTTCTCACAAGTATCAAATTCACTAATTACTGGCAAATAATTTCAGATCAGATATCTCCTCCCTGCATTCTCTTTACTTTTCCATTAGTCACAAAAGAAAACTATCAACAGGGCCTCTGGTAGGAGTGAAACACGGGTATTCTAAAATATTTGCCACCATAACAATAGTAACTCTTATGACTCTCTAATCTGAAAATATTGGATACTTATACTTTATTACAGTGAGAGTTAGGCTATCTATTATCCTGAGGCAGAAACCATGTAGGGGTAAGATTGAGGAGTAAGTATATAAGTTTGTAAAATGCAGCCATGTGGTTTAGTTAAAACTTCCAAATTAATTGGGTTGACCAAAAATGCAAGGAAGAAATTCAGAGATATTAAAGACTAGCACAGGTCATTCAGGTTGCAGAATTAAAGTTAGACTGTGCATTCATTTGTGCTGGTTAATTGCTCAAGAGAAAATGCCATTTTGGAGCCCTCATCATCAAAAAAATGTTCATGACAATAAAATCCATGTTGTTGGCCTACAGAATAATAGAAGCCAGGGTTTTTTCCTCTGCTCTATAAATGATTAACTCAATATGATTTTCATACTTACTCTGAAACTTCCTTTATTTTATCAATGATAAAATCAAATCCCATAGTGAGAGATTGCAGCCCTCTACCTCTAAAGACAGATTGGTGGGATGGTACTTTAAAAAGAGCATTGTGCTTCTTGGAAGGAGCTCTGTATGACAACACATTGTTGAACAGTAACATTAAGCATGCTTAAAGCATGTGTGCTCTATTACTGAGGAGATGCTCTGGGTGCATCATCCTTGTATCTCAAACAGTGCATATGGAATGATTTAAGAGTAACAAACAGATGATGAGCTAGATGCATGAAATAGTTGGGTATTATACAGAAATAGATCATGCTTGAAAAATGCTTTATGATTGTCTTCAGTGTTTTAAAGATGAAATAGCAAAGTTGAGCAATGCCATTTAGATACTCACTATTTAAGAGGGGAAATTAAAAATGGAAAAAATGAGGTCTCTGAGTCTGCCTCTTAGAAGGCAACATAGAAGAAGCAATTTCAGCCCTGATTTCTGGCTATTTGTGAAATAACCCAAGTAATTTCACAAATGTGGTCCTTTAATACAATGGAACATGTTAACATGGTAGGCTCAATCACCCACAGATGGTGAGATTCATTGTAATAAATGTCAGAATTGAAAGGACTTCAATGTGATGTGCATGATCTGGATGCCCTTAAAATATTGATGAATAGGACATTTGGACACTGTCCTAAATTTTGTGTAGGAAGTCTGATGAAATCCAGGTATTTAATTATATTAGGGCATTACTTTAATTAGAGATGCCTAGGCCCCAGATGGAAGTTTTTTCTGCCTCATTTAATTATCTTTTTATGTGTCATCTTGCAATCATTTCCCCTTAGTGCAAAATTTCTACATATCACTCTGAGGCAGAAATATTATTTTTCTTTCATTCAGTACACTAAAGGCCTTAGCAGGATTTTTTTTTAAGAATTCAAATAGTGTTACCTTATTCTGATTTGGATAATTTTACTTTGAATGAAGGATCAGAAACAGATAATTTTAAGAGGAATTGAAAGCAACCTCTCTGAAAAAATATCTACTGAAGACAAAGGTGCCCGCAATGTCCTGTTTTCTAGCAACTGATATACACATGACCCTTGTGAAAGTTTTGAAGTTGATTGAAAGGAAACTGAGAACTAGAATTTTCTGTTCACTATTGTGGGTTTGCCAGAAATTTGCATTCTAGTTCTTCCCTTTAAGATGGAGATGAGTCATTTTATACAATTAAATCTCACTTTAAGGCAGGAAAGATTTAGAATCTGACAAGATCGTAATAGTTGACAGAAAAAATAGCAGATGGAGAAAGAATAAGGCTGAACTCATACCTGAAAAAAGCATTTTGATCCTATTTTGCACTCTTAATGAGATGACTGGAGTTTGGGAGAAGGTATTTAGAAAGGTTTTGCTACTGAGAGTTTAGGGACAGAACAATGTTATTACTGGGAGCTGATCGGAGAAACAAGAACACTTTGTTATCCTGAACAGAGCTGGCTGATGGAAGGAGAAGCTGCTTTGCTTTGGATTGTACTGCTACTTTTCTCACAAGAGGGGAAATCTTGCAGAGAAATCCAATAAAGCCAAATTGAAAGCTCTTCTGATTTCAGGCTTTAGAGGAACTGTTTTTATCAGAGGAGAATATAACATGTTAGAGACTTGTCATAGAGAGGTTTCAATGGAACAGCCAGTGAAGAGGCTACCCTTACTGTTCATGTGATTGGTGATATAAATTATTCCCCAAGGAGGTCAAAGACATCAAGATCTGTAGTCCAGTGTTGTGAGTTGCCCCATGCAGGTAGACTTCCTTACTTACACAAGTTTGTACTCATGTTCTCCTATAAATTGATAGGATAAAAATGCATTGGTGGGAGATGAATGACACAGGTTAATACATTGACTGTTATGATTATTCTTGTTTTTCATTTTTTAGTAATGTCTTAAAGCTATGTGCTGAGCCCTGGTGATACAAATAGACAAGACAATTAAAACTGTCAAGGTGCTCACAATCTACCTAAACAAATCATAGAGGAGAGCTTTAACAGCAGAGAAGGTGAAAATGACTAGGAACTTTTAGGATAAATGGAATGAATCTACAGGGTAAAACAAAACAGTAGAAAAAATATTTTTTCAATTTTGTATGGAACAGTATGCTTAGTGTTGTGGAACATATAAAGTTAGAAAAGCACAGGTACCTATGATCAAGGAGTATGGTCTCAAAATCTGAAACTCTGGAAGTTCTACTAAGAAATAACTTTGTGGTTAATTTAGGGACTGAATATGGCTCAATGATTAGAAGTAATAGTTCAAAATATATTGCTATTATTGGGTGTGTAAGTGGTATGGGATGGATTATCAGACAGCTTCTTATCACAGAGCTTTAAATGTCTAACAGAGGAGTTTATATTTTATCTTAAAGAAATGACTTGCTCTGTGGTTAATTTAAAGGCTAAACATGGCTCACCAGGACACCTGGAACTTAAGAACTTTATTTTTTAAATTCAGGATTTCATCAAAACAAAAAATTTAATCTCATCCCAGGACAAATAGGACTTTTACTTACTTAGCTCCATTTTTCTAACTTTTAGTGTCCTCATTATCAATGATCAGAAATAATAGTCCAAAATATCTTTCCTTTGGGGGTGTGGATAGTGTGGGATGGGTTGTCATATAGTTTTTTTTTTTTTTTTTTTTTTTTTTTTTTATCACAGAGCTTTAAATAAATAAATAAAAAGAGGAGTTTATATTTTATCTTAAAGGTACCAGGGAGTTACAGAAGCTTCCTGAACAAGAAAATAATGTAGTCTTATGCTCCGGGAATATCAGTTTGAAGTTATGTGGAAGATGGACTGGACTGTGATTTCAAAGAGACTAATTCATATTATTGAATGCCTGGAATTTTCTTTGCTAGGAACTTCCATATCCCACGTAGCCCTGATCACGGATATGTTCTTGCCTATGATGTAGGATATAGGAAATTCATTCTAATTCATCTGCATGAGATCCTATCCTCTATATTAAACTCTTACTCCTGGCCTACTTTGTTGCTTCTTTGGGCACTGTTCCAGTATAAAAATGCTGTATCCCAATTTTGAGATTTTTTTTGGTTAGTGGGGTTGAAAGGACAGCATGATATGATGTAGCTCATACGGAAAGTTGTAGCAATAAGTAAGAAATAAGCAATAAGTAAGCAATAATCTGGCCTTGGGGGTGATTGTAGTTAGAAATGATTGATTTCTACCCCTGTTATTTTGCCTCAGCTTACTCTATATGACTAGGATGCTAAGATTGAAAATATTGAAGGTTGTAAGATAACAGCCTATTGGTCTGTGATAACGGGGTTTCTGAGACTAAAGAACAATAATGAGGTGCTTAAAGTTGATTGCAGGTGCAGAACAAAATTGGCTGTCACTTGACCTAGTGATGTTTAAGGACTAAAAACACACCTCCAGAAGATTCTCCCCATGAGCTCTGCCCAGAGAATCAGGGATACTACACCTGTACACAAAGTCAGAACCAGACCACTCTTCAATTCCACTTCTAAGCCATAAAATCACTATTATCAGTGACGTGGAGCATCTGATCCTTCCTTTTTTCTATAAATTTACTTTCTTAATCCTAGTTCTTTGCTAACATCTTTTGGAATTTAACCTGCTTTAATTGGTGTTACAACCCATTCTCTCCTCCCCTCCCCTCCACTATCCTCTTTTTCTCTCTTTTGCTTTGTGTCCCCCCCAAACTATTGGACAATTTTTTGCTAATTTGAATTTATTGAACACTTAATAACTCTGTGGCATATGAGGGATTACACCTTGTCCTTTCCATGTTTTGTAATTTGGTCAGCCTAGGTAAACACAGGCTCTGCATGTTTTCTTGGTCCTTTTGAAAGAGTCTCACGGCAGTCTTGTACATATCTTGTAAACAGAACAAAGGATTCAAGATGCTGTTTGTCCACTTAATTCCCACTTTTAGGCTCAGGATCTTTAATTGATTTCATCTCCAACCTATGTATCTAATCTATTTTTTGAAATTATAGATGAAATATTTCAAGTGGAGGCCCTAGATGAATCATATCCTACTCTGTTGGGCAATGCATTTATTTTGAGATTTGAGTTATTTGTAGATTTTCCTTTTTTGGTAGAAATGAGAAAATCTATTTATTTCCCCTTTGCAATAAAAAGCTGCCACTCTTTAGCCAGCAAGCAAATAGTTTCACTCTGAATTGCTTTGTGGACATTTTTTCCAAGACTCTTTGATTCAAAGCTGTGAAATACATCACTCCTATTTTTTTTTTTGGTAGGTGGATCAACACCAATGTCTCCAGAAATAAAATCACTCCTTTTTCATTGCCAGTTGACCATATGAAAGGAGCAGAGAGTCTGAGGCAAGTGCCTGCCCGGACCTGTATTGCTGCCATCTCAGGAAAGCTTCCAGCTAGGTGTCTCAGGATATCTTTATAATTGGCAAACTAGAATTGAGATTGAGTTTGAAAATATGTCTGGGTCTTGCATATTTTCTGAATAACTCACAATGGCATCTTTAGGCACATTTATTAGTCATATAAGAAATACTGTAGAACTCACACAGTGACAGTAGTGAATGGATTAGATGTGCTCTCTTGCCATCCAATTTTCTCCTTAGTGGTGGAATCATAGATTGAGAGGTAGAAGGGGAATCAGAGGTTTTTAAAGCCAACTCATTTATTTTACACATGAGGGTACTGAGGCACAGAGAAGTTAAGTGATCTGTTCGGGCTCACATAGTAAACTGTTATGAAACTAACTTTGCACCTGTGTCTTCTGGACTCTCCATATAGTGCCTTATACCAAACTGACTCTGTGGCATTGTTTATTGCATGTAGAGAACTTCCATAATCCATTCAGATTATTATTTTCCTCCAGTTCAATCCTTTTCTAAGTACCCAACTTCTGAGTCCATCCCCAGCTCTCCCTTTCCCTTTCCCTCTCCCCTAGAGGCTCACTACTACTGAGTTTGAGGTTTATGACCTAGGTTTCATGCTCAACTATAATTTACTAGCAATGGCATGGCTGTCCCTCATTTTAGTCATTTCCACCCTGGCTTGGTTAAACTGGAGTCATTCAAGCACTGATTGACTCACTGTCTAGGTATTTAATAGAAGATTTTTATCTTTCTTTTGCATTTCACTGTTATTGCTTAGGTATGACCTAGACTTCTTCACACAGCTTATATTAGACAATCATCAAAAGATTACTTTATTCCTCTTTTTAAATTATAATTTATAAATTACATAACTACAAAATTATCATTATAATTGCTCAAAAGAAAGAGGATATCTACATATGGATACAAATATGTATATTTTGTGTATATATGTGCATATGCATGTGCAAGCATGCACATTATACAAATGTACATATGGGCATATTGAGTATGTGTGTGTGTATATATATAGTATGGGTATAATTTACATATGTATTTATATGGGATATGTACATGTATGAGTATATTTTTGTATATGTATACTGCATGCTTATATACACACATATTATTAGTATATTTTTGTATATGTATACTGCATGCTTATACACACATATTATAAGTATATTTTTGTATCTGTATACTGCATGCTTATGCATACACATATTGTCATCCATATGTTTAAATATAGAAATAGCACACAATTATGAAAATAACATGCATGGTCATATTTTAGATTCTTCAAAAATGAATGCAATATTCTGTATTTTTAGTGCTCTTTCTAGGTGAAGGGGAAGTTTTGTGGGGAGGGGGCAGAAAAAATAAAGAAAAGTAGTATTGGCCTAAATATAATATGAATGAACTCTAATTGTGTGTGTATATGTATGTGTGGTGTTGTGAGGTATTCACCCCTGTATTGTGAAAGGGGTCTTTCAAATATCTTAAAGTCCCCTTTTCAATCAGTTGGTGAAACTGCAAAATATTCATTGATTATAGGATTTCCACAGACAGCTCTCCAACAGACTGAGGTCCCCAGGTGGTGCTCTAATCTGCTGTTAGAGGACTTGAGAATCTGACTAGAGAAACAAATGCAGAGTTTCAGAACCTAATAATTTCTAAATTTGAAGGTTTGCTAAAAAGCGTATAAAGTAAATTCTTTTCTCCTCTATTGCTCAGCCTCTTCTTCCTTATCCCTCCTCAATGAGGTTACCTTCCCTATACTCTGAATGTTTCAATTATTTAGATGCTATCTACCCAAATAGGATATAAACTCTGAGGATAGGGACTGTTTTTGCCTTTTTCTTGTATTCTTAGAGCTAAGCAAAATAACACACAATAGGCATTTAATAAATGCAGGTGGAAAGATGGGTAATACCCGGGTGGATGGATTTTTATTGGTGGTGGCTGAAGAAAGGATGGGAGTAGAAATGGGCTTCCTAGAAGCAACTGAATCACGGGTGCTCATAACAGAGAGGAGTAAAAACATAGCTTCATGAGAAATAAATGCACAAAAAAGAGATCAGATGATGTCAGATATCTAAAGTTATCCTGACAATAACCAGACACCAAGTTTTTCTTTCTAACCCCAGTGCTCATGCTCTAGTTTATTGAGACTTTTTCCAGCTTAGCTGGACATAGCTAAGCCAATGGACTTCCCAGCCATTCTGGCTGAGCAGACCTCAATTTCTTCACCACTGGTGAGTTTGAGCTAAATGTATCTTTCTGTTTATCTTAGGAATAGTTCTGAAGGAAATTAGACTGAACTTCACAGTGTCATATTGAATTGCCAATTCACCTTGAATACAGGAAGATAATATTGTTTAAGTCTCATACCTGTATACTGGCTGTAGGACTGGACAAATCACCTAATCTCTCTGTGTCCAGAAGAAACCTCTAAGGCTAAAAAATTGTCAAAAAAAATGTTGATCTAAATTTGTGGAAAGTATTTCTTCATCTGAGAATTACCTATCAAAAGTATTATCCGTACTCCCAGATACTTAACAGTAGTGAGCATTAGCAATGCTATTAATTTAAATTGGGCTTAGTTGTCATTGTATTTGATTTGTTATTGTTATTGATTCCATAGGAATAATTATAATACTTTAAACATCAAGATTGTGAGTACTACTTGTAGGTTTGTAGATCATAACCTTTCCTTGGTCAATGGTCTCTGAAAATTTCTGTGTATGTGTGGTATATGTGTGTGTGTTTGTACATATATTTTTTTTGTGTGTGTGTATGTTGTTACCCTGTAGTCAATATGATAATGTGCCTCTTAGGACTTAACTACCATGATTCTCAAAAAATAATAATAACTATATTTAGCTAACCTTTATATAGTACTTACTCTGTGCCAGATGCTAAGCGCTTTACAAATATTGTCTTATTTGATCCTAACAATAATTCTAGAAGGAAGGTGCTATTCTTATTCTTATTTTATAGATAAGGGAACTGAGACAAATAGTATGTAAGAGATTTGCTCAGGGTCACATAGCTACTAAGTATTTGAAGTTATATTTGAATTCAGGTGTTGCTAACCATGCCCTATGCTCATTAATTGCATCACCTCTTATTCAGGGATTTCTTTGTGACCCTATTTGGAGTTTTCTTGGCAAAGATAATGGAGTAGGTTGCCATTTTCTTCTACAGTCTATTTTATAGAAGATAAAACAGGTAAACACAATTAAGTGACTTGCCCAGAGTCACACAGTTAGGGAGCATCTGAGGCCAGATTTGAATTCAGGAAGATTCTAGCTACCCCCTGTATCATCTAGTTTCCTTATATAACAATCTTCGTCAGACTTTGGACCTATATGGAGACCTTTGAGCTTGTTAGGAATTGTTATAGTTTATGTTCCACTGTAAGTGGCTATAACTAAGGAAAAGGATTTTCTATATTGATAAAAATTCTTTTGTTTAGATCATTGTTTGCCTGGTCCTCAGATATTCAGATTACAGGCCCAATATGAGCAAACATCACAACATGTAAAATATATGTATACAATCTTCAATTCAGACTTTAATTAATCAAGTTTGTTATCTAGAAAGGATTTAAATAACTTTTTTCTTGTCAATTGCCTTTTCTAGTGATTTCTTTTTTTAAAAAAATCTGTCTCCTTGGGAAATACAAAAATAAACATATATGTATAAACAAATAAGTGTTTGTATTTGTTTTTATATGTATTTATGTATACATATATACACACATGTATAAATACATATGTATATATATAGGTATGTATATATATATGTATATATATATGCTTTTTTTTTTTTTTTTTGCTGAGGCAATTGGGGTTGACTTGCCCAGGGTCACACAGCTGTTACATGTCTGAGACCAGATTTGAACTCAGGTCCTCCTCACTTCAGGGCTGGTGCTCTATCCACTTCGCCACCTAGCTGCCCCACTCTTTCTTTTTTTGAACTGTTGTCTATATAACTATAATATCAATGTAGGTAGAGATAGTAGAGAAAGAGGAAGAGAGAGAGAAAAAGAGAGAAAGAGAGACAGAGAACGGAAATAAAAAAAAGACAAAGATCAGCATAGTAAACGGAGAGCAAACCTTATAATAAAAAAGATCTTGATTCAAGTCTTGTCTTTAATTACCAAAGACAAAATTCTTAGTACTCCAGGTACTTCTCTTTCTTCCTCTCATCTCCTCTCCCCTCCTCTCTCTCTCTTCTTCCTCTTTCCCTCTTCTTCTCCCTCTCCCTCTCCCCCTCTCCCTCTCTCCCTCTCTCCCTTTCCATTTCCCTGTCTCTCTTCCTCTCTTCGTCTCCCTCTCCCTCTCTCTTTCTCCCTCTCTCCCTCTTCCTCTCCCTTTCTCCCTCTCTCCCTCTCCCTCTCCTTCTCTCTCTCTCTCACTCTCTCTCTCTCTCTCTCTCTCTCTCTCTCTCTCTCTCTCTCTCCCCTTTCTTCCTTCTGTTCTTCCCTTTCTCTGTATCTTTCTTTGTCTCATATATAACACATACATCTATATATGTCATGTATCTATGCATATATATGTTCCATCTCTTTTTCCATGGTAAAATAGAATACATCATTATAATGAGCAAGACAGCTGCCCTGCATGTCTTAAAATTGTAATAAGTGAATGTTATGCATTATTGTTAGCTTCTAAAAGTCTGACATTTTCACCACTTTCTCTCTATTCCTCTCAAGTGTTTGACTGTCCCTTCCATTCACTCTTAAATTAAATGATTAAAGCTCACTATGGAAAACACATGGGGAATATCCATTTTAAGTCACTTGTTGAAAAGAAGGAAGATAATAAGAAAAAGCCAATCTTGAGCTTCTGAGTCCAATGAGTGGATAAGATTTAATTGTTAGCAGAAAAAATCATTATCTCATGGAGCAAGCATTTCCATGAGAACTGGATTGACATAACAGAGAGTAACATAACCTGAAACTTTCTAAATTTGAATGTTTATACAAAAGCATCTAAAACATTTTCACAACTTACCATGTTGCTAAGTGGTATAGGGAGAAGAGTTTGAGATTTGGTGCTGTTAAAATGTAGGATTTTAGCCTTGCCTTTTCCACATATTACTGTAATACTTTGGGCAAGTCAATTAACCTGTTCAGACCTATTTTTTTCATCTGTAAAAAGTTTAGGAGGTTTGAACAAGATGAATTCTAATACTCAGCCCTTCTAGCTCTGTCTCTTTATTTTAAAAATTAATTAAGTTAAAATTTTCATTTATTTTTAACACACATTGCTATATGAATCATATTGAGAGAGAAAAGGACAACAGAACAACAGGGGAAAACCATGGAAGATATTTTAAAAAGCAGAAAAAAGAAGTGAACTTGGCATGTGTTAATTTACATTCAGTCTCCTTAGTTCTTTTTCTGAATGCAGATGCCATTTTCTGTTCAAAGTCTATTGGGATTGCTTTAGATCATTGAACCACTGAGAAGAAATCAAGTCTTTTATAGTTGATCATTGCACATTCTTGCTATTATTGTGTACAATATATTCCTGGTTCTGCTTGTTTCACACAACATCAGTGCATACAAATCTTTCCAGGCCTTTCTAAAATCAGCTTGTTCATCATTTTTTATAGAACAATAATACCTTCATATACCACAACTTCTTTAGCCATTGCCCAATTAATGGGCATCTACTCATCTAAGTCTCTTTAAAGATTATTTCGTTCATTATATTTGTATGTCTGGCACATAGCATAGTGCCTGACATAATAACTGCTCAATAAACACTTACTATTGACAACTTGTTGATAAGCACTTGTTATTATGTTCTCTAATGAGTTTATAATTGTAACATTACATTCCCTTCAAAATAAATTCTCAAATATTCAAATCATTGGAACAAATTAAAATGGATAATCCCTGAAACAGATCCTAAGGAGATATTTGGAGGTACTGAAATGGGTACTAGAAAATATCAGAAGACTCCAATGAGGTAAAGATTATGGTAGCTATATCTATCTTCAATTAAAGACTCAAATAAGAAGCAGTAGCAGGGCTGAAGGTTTAAAGAAGTGAGATTAGGTTTCCCATTCTTATCCCACAACATGAACATACACATATGTTCACACAAGGCATGCTGCTATTGTGAAGTGGCTCAGGGATTATATTTGGTGTCAGGAAGACCTGAATTCCAATCCAATCAGAGGCATTTATTAGTTATGTAATCTTGCTCTATGGGGTTGCTTTACTTTTATGGACCTCCGGATTTGAGGTCTGTTCTCTCTCTCCATAAAAGCTGTCGATGGTGAGAATTCTTTTTGGTTTTTTATTCATTTTTTAAGGCTTGAGGTCTGTTCAATGCAAAGGAGCAACAGCTGCTTTAATTTGCCCTGGGGCAGTTCTGCTGATTGATTGATTGATTTCCAGTGCTTTGTAATCATGGCTAGGTCCAAGGTTCTTCCAGGTCTCAGTGGTTTATATTTTACCTTTTACAAAGGGCAAATCTACCAAACCACATGCCGACAACCAGGGCAGAATGGCCCAAGAGGCCCACAAAAGATTCACAGGTGCATGGAAGCCACAAGGCCCAACTCTGCTCCAGCTCCTCTCCCCAAACCTCCCAAACTGTGGTCCAGGTCTGGCAGACTAGCCCTCTGCCTGATCAAATAGACCCACTCTGAAGCTCCTCCAAGGTATCTTCTTCTGGAAATATGTTGTACTCCAGATATTTGTAGATTATTTGACTTCTAAACCAGTTTAGAGGCTTAATTTGCTGTTGTTTTGAGAGAAGATTAGAGGGGGTTATAGAGAGTTGTGTCTGCTCTCCACCCCTAGTAAACTTTGGTATATGAATGTTATGGAATAGTATGTTCTGTAAGAAATAATGAGCAGGAGGATTCCAGAAAGGCCTGAGGAGACTTACATGAACTGATGCTAAATGAAGTGAGTGGAACCAAGAGAACATTGTACACAGCAACAGCAAGATTATATGATGATCACTTCTGATGGACATAGCTTTTTCAACAGTGAAGTGATTCAGGCCAGTTCCAATGGTATTGTGATGAAGAGAGCCATCTGCACCCAGAATGAGATCTGTGGTGACTGAGTGTGAATCACAACATAGTATTTTCACTTTTTTGTTGTTGTTTGCTTATATTTTGTTGTTTTTCTCATTTTTTCGTTTTTGATCTAATTTTTCTTGTGTAGCATCATAATTGTGGAAAAATGTATAGATTAAGGAGACAATATAAATCCACACATGCTATGTTCACTTCTTTTTTCTGTTTTTTTAATCTCTCCCATGTTTTTTCCCTTTTGCTCTGATTTTTCTCTCAACATGATTCATAAAGCAATGTGTATTAAAAATAATCTTACTATAATAAAAATAAAATTAAAATTAAAAGGAAAATACACATAGAAGAATTGCACATGTTTAACATATATTGGATTATTTGCCATCTAGGGGAGGAAGTGTGGGGAAGGGAAGGAGAAAAAAATTTGCAAAGGTGAATGTTAAAAAATATCTATGTATATGTTTTGAAAATAAAAATATTTAAAAAATTTTAAAGAATTTAAAAAATGTTCCTACTATATAATTTAAGGATGTGTACAAAGGGTTATAAAGTGGTTCAAAGCAAATTCAAAGATCCAGCAAGTAATTGAATAGGCTTTCTTAGTTTCTTTCTTCTCATCTGACTCCACTTCCAGATATTTTCTTTGGAAGGTCCCATCCAGGGATATGTAAGTTATTCCTCAGGTATAGTTCTCCTAGGAATGTGTTAGTGTTTTCATGGTCTTCTTTCTTTCCTTTAGTCTTTGCCAGGAGCATCTAAGACCCAGAATGAGATGATAGGTATAAAGTGAACCCCTCCAGACTTTAGTAATATTAATTTCCATTGTGCAAAGTCTTCTAGACTGGCAGTCTTCATTTTAAGTATCTTCTGCCCCAAAGAAATGTTAACTTAGGTCACTTTTCTACAGGTCAGTAACTTGGAAGAGTCTACTGAAATACACTTTTAATCAAATGCTTTCTTTGGACTGCCTAATGGTGAAGGTAATCTTTTTTCTGGTTATGCATTTAGCATTCAGTTAAAAACCAAAATTATGACCTTTTCCCATTTTATTATGCAAAATAATACTGACTTTTAGGCAGTCATACTTGGAGTATCTTTCAAAAGCAGAACATATAGCCAGGGATTTGTTTTTATTGAATCACCAAGGGAAGGCTCTTGCCTCTCCTAGATTGTGACAAGTCCATGTTTACTATCTATATATCCATTCCAGAACACACCATTTCTTCCTTGTGGTCCTTGATTCTATCACTTCCAGATGGGCATCCGTAATTCTTCATGCCACTATCTTAGATTTCAATTACCAAAATGTGTTCATCTGAATTCTAACGAAGATCTTATTTTGCTGAGAAAGAAAACATTCATCTGCCTCTTAAGTTGTCAACCAGTTAATAAACCAGGCAATGGGCTAAAGTGTAATGTTTAAAAAATCGTTTTGCCATTGACCACAAAGCTGGATGAAGTGTTCTCGGCCCTATGAGAGTGAGGGTGATAATCCAAGACGGGACAGATGGTGAATGGTTTCTGTTACCATCAATATTTTGCAAATCTTTCCATTCAGAGTCATGGAAATAGGGTCTGGTTAATTGTGAGATAATGCACAGATTACTTTACTGTTTTCATTAGCCACCTGGACATGTTTGGATTCAAAGTTTCTACTTTATTTTACAGAAATGGCATTTGTCTTACAAGATAACTCCTTCTTAAAATGAACCAAGGTAGATGGGTTTTTTTTTCAATTTTTGTTGCCTTTTAAAAATTATTTTCCTGTGGTACCTTTCCCTCGCCCTCCCCATTTCTTTACATTAAAACTTGGCCTTCTGTCTCCAAGCTTTTGTAATAGATCTCCTGCCTAAAAGCTATGTGGATCCATATCTACACAAAATGAGGCTTTCAGCCTCTACTCTTGTTTCTACTTTCTAAATCTCTTCTCTATGACCAGCCACTAAATTAATTGTGATGTCATATTGTAATCATGAACAAGGACAATTTTACTTAAAATAGAAAACAGTATAAAACCTAGAAAACACATTAATAGAAACTATTCTCAGTATCATCCCCAAAAACATTTCCCACCTGCCCAAACCCTTTTGATTAGTAATTTAGTCCTTCACCTTCTTTTTCTCTCCTACAATAGAAAAGATACCCAAGAAGTTTCATCACCTCTCAAATAATCTTTCTTCTTACTGCATTGAGGAGAAATGGCTCAATTACTCACAACTAATATGAGGAAAATAATATAGTTCTTTATATCCACTTGCCACAAAGCATCATCTTGAGTGTAACCTAAGCCTACCTTTTGTAACTCCACCCTTGATTCTGCTTCATTTTATACTACTCCATATTCAGATAAGATGAAATAATCATAATTTTCCTTTACTTAGAGTCTCACTTCTGATTTCTCTTGGTGCTCATTTCAAAGCCTCCCAATATCTTTTTAGTATTTGATGTGGAGATTATCAGTAGTCTCCTATATTATCACTAATGTGTTTGCAAATAGTGGCAGTGGTGATGGCTGGGAGACACTCTGCATCAGATGCAGTGGAATGGCCACAAACCTTATGGGAAATATAGTTCTCCAAAGGGAAAATGTCTACTCCTCCCCTTACTTATTGCTTTCTAGTTGTTTCATGAAAATTAGTCTTGCATCCCTTTGAGACTGTCAGTTTTTGAAGGGGATGGAACATGGTTTCTGCTTCTTTTATATATTTCCTAAATTAATACTAATTTAACTTACCACATTTGAACATTATTTTGCTTCTTCATTTCTATATTCTTTTCTTTCCTTTCCATGATGCTCATGAGCTTCTTCCTTTACCTTTTCATGGCTTCAGCAGTGAATTCAGCAAATCAAAAAATATTTACTAGTTGTACAGAATATCTTGCTTGGTGCTAGAGAGTACAAAGTCTAGAAAGATCTATCTAAAGCCACTTTTGGGAACCAAGATGGTATAGTAAGCAATGAATAACTGTAGCTTTCCCATATTCACCTCTGGATAGCCATAAAAGAGCATTCAAGGACAGGTTCTAGAATAGCAGAACCAGCAAGTAGATATGGTGAAAAAATGTTTTAGCCCAATAAACTTGGAAGATTGGCCAATGGGATCCACCTCACTCAGGTAAAGGTGGGGCATAGTCCAGGAGAGAAAGTTTCCTAGTGAGTCAGAAGCAAGCCCCACCTAAGTAAACTAGCAAAATATCTTGAGTTCCAGTGTATTGGAGTGAGTGAATGCCAGCACCAGGGCCTCACACATATCTTAGCACAATCCAGGGAGCCAGTAGACTCCAGCTCTGGGAACCACCATATGCTTTGGTACAGCCCTGGGTGAACAGGCATCTTACAATGCCCAGACCACCATGTGCTTTGGTACAGTTCTGAATAAACAGGTAGTTGCCAGTCCTACAGGTGCCTAAGCAATAAGATAGTTGCCAGCACAAATGTTGCTAAGTTCCAACACAAACAGTCATCCTCCAGAGGCCAGACCTGGCCAGAGGCCAGGATGTCATACAATAGCACTAAGACCCCAGCCTAAGCAGCAGGTAAGTTGCTAGATCCCTACAGTTTCTAACAGCATCAATCACCCTCCCCAATCCCAGCCCATCAGTGCAGCACCAAATATAAGGGTCCCCTTTGGGCCTCAGGGCAACATCAATGAAGCACCAGGTAAACAGGTAGGGCCTTCAGTCACTAGAACAAGAAGCCTGAGACTGTACTCTTTCCACCCTTCATGCAGAACTCAAATTTAAAAGAGAGTAAAAAAAGACAAAAAATGAATAAAAGACAATAAAACTGAATCTGATCATAGATGATAGGGAAGGCCAAGACACAAGGTCAGAAGACAAAAATGTCAAAATATCTATGGACAAAACCCCAAAGAAAAGTGGGAAATGGTCCCAAACCCAAAAATAACTCAGGGAAGAGTTCAAAAAGGAGCTTAAAGATCATATAAAAGAGGTAGAAGAAAAATTTGGAAAAAAGTGACAGTGATGCAAGAAAATTATGATAAAAAAGAGCCAATAGTTTAAAAAAAACTGCTTAAAAAGTAGAATTGTTCAAATGGAAAGAGACATACAAAAATCCAATGAAGAAAATAGCTCCTAGATATAAAAGCTTATGGATAAGGATAAAAACTACTATATCTTGCTGAAAGATACCATAGACAATGGGGCAATATCAGTACTAAACATATATGCACTAAGTAGTGTAGTATCCAAATTGTTAAAAGAGAAGTTAAGTGAGTTATAGGAAGAAATAGTGAGTCAAACAATACTAGTAGGGGATTTGTCTCCTCCCAGAACTCAATAAATCTAATAAAAAATAAACAAGAAAGGAACGAAAAAGGTAAATAGAATATTGCAAAAGTTTGCCATGAGAGACCTTTGGAGAAAATTAAATGGGAACAGAAAGTAATATACCTTTTTTCTCAGCAGCATATGACACCTCCACAAAAGTTGACCATGTAATAGGGCATAAAAACTTCAACATCAAATGTAAAAAGGCAGAAATATTAAATGCATTCTTTTTTGGATCACAATGCAATAAAAACTACTTTCAATAAAGGGCAGAGGAAAGAATGCTTAAATACTAATTGGAAACTAAATAACATAATCTTAAAGAATAAGTGAGTCAAAGAACAAATCCTAGAAACAATCAATAATTTCAGTTTTCAGATGAAGAAATCAAAACTATATGTTAGCATATGAAGAAGTGCTCTAAATCAATTTTGATTAGAGAATTGCACATTTAATAATAGCTCTGAAATACCACCTTACATTTATTAGATTGTCTAATGTGACAAAAAAGGAAAGTGAAATATGTTGGACAAAATGTGGAAACACTGGGACACTGCTGCATTGTTGGTCGAATTGTGAATTGTTGTAACCATTCTGGACTACAATTTAGAACTGTTCCCAAAGGGGTACCAAACTATGCATACTTTTTGATCCAGTAATACCATTACTAGATCTATATTCCAAAGAAATCATTAAAAAGTGAAATGAACTTACATACACAAAAATATACGTAGAAGGCCTATCATGGTGGCAAAATATTAGAAACTAAGGGGATGCTCATCAATTGGGGAATAGCTAACCAAATTATGATATATGAATGTAATGGAATCTAGTGTATTCTTCAGAAAAGGCAGATTTCAGAAAAATTGGAAAACTTGTACAAAATGATGCAAAATAAAAGAGCAAAATCAAGACAACATTGTACATGATCTCAGCAATATTTTGTGATGACTCAGCTCTTCTTAGAAGTATAATGATCCAGGACAAGACAAGTGCAAAGGATTCATAAAAGAAAATGCTATCCATATCCACATGAAAAACTGATGGACTCTGTGCAGATTGAATCATATTTTTTTCACTTACTTTATTCGTTTGATCTGTTTCTTCTTTCACAACTGTGACTAATATGGAACTATATTTTATGTGATAGCACATGTATAACCTGTACCAAATTCCTTATCATCTTTGGAAGAGGGGAAGGGCTAGAGGGAAGGAGAAAAGTTTGGAACTCAAAAATCTTATATAAAAATAAACATTAAAATTTTTCCTGACATGCAATTGGGAAAAAACACTATTTTAAAAACCAAAGATCTATCCAAACCTGTATGGATTTGATCATTAAGGAGGTTAAAAGCTCAAATAAAAATAAGATTATAGATTTGAAAAGGAGTCTTAGAGCTCAAACACTTCAACTCTCTTATTTTATACATGAGGAAGTTGAGGCAAGGAGAGCTTAGGTGACTCTCCCATCATCAGAGATTGAGGAAGCATAAGAGACTTTCTGATTCAAATCCAGAACTCTATCGATTACACCAGCTTTCCAAGAAGCAGCATTGTGAAATTAGGGAAAATATGAAGTTAGCACATGGTCAGAACATTGTAGGATAGAAGTTCTTTTAGTTCCAAGCTTAAGCACTTTGGCAAATCATTATTCTTTGCTTGTGTCAACAGATAATAATGAACATATGTGTTTAGTAAAGTGTAAATCACCAGAAATTGAAATCAATTGAAATTGTGATCAGGAAGATCTAGATTCAAATCCCTCTCTCAAAATCCTTGGAACACTTACTAGTTATTTTACTTATTTGACCTCTTTATGTTTTAGTTTCCTTATCTGTAAAAGTGAGGAGATGTAATTTGATGGTTCACCTGTTTCTTTAACTCTAATTCTATGCTTCTAGGATCTTATGAAGTCAGTTTTCAATCATCCTGGAAGATAAAGACTTTGTTTATTGGTTTTCTGCTCCTATTTCTTTTCCATGTGTCAGGGGGGAAAAGTAGAAATTTAGGTTTTCAATAGGCTTTGACCTGGAATGACTGAATATTTGATTAGAAATGGCCACCAAAGAAGATAATGTTTCTATCCATCATTGTTTACATAACCTACAGTCAATAGCTGAAAGCATAGCACTCCAGAAATTGCAAAAAAAAATTATAGGAAGATTCAGACAAGGGTTGAATAGATTCAACTAGTTTATGATCTGCCCTAAAAGCAATACTCATGTTGATGAAATTAAAGATCTATTTGACAATTAGAATTTACAAAGTTCTCTGTTTCTCTGCCTATCTGTCTCCCTGTCAGTGTCCTTTTGTCTGTTTCTGTATTGGTTTGTCTCTATCTCTATCCCTATCTCTTGTCTCTTTCTTTGCCTTTCGGCCTATCTGACTTTCTGTGTTTCTCTCTGTCTTTCTGTCTCTATCTCTTTCTAATTGTCTCTCTGTGTCTGTCTCTGTTCCCTATGTCTGTCTCTCTATGTAAGTCTTCCTCCCTTGTCATCTCTTTATTTCATATCTTCATTCTTTCCCTATCTACTGGCTCCTCTATGACTTACCAACATGCCCATGCTACATTTTACTTGATCCTTCCATACCTACTAATTATCATCTCTTCAGCCAATTGTGATTAAACCCCTTTGCAAAAGGAGGGTAGGTGGTGCGGTAGATAGAGTACTAAGCCCAAGTCAGAAAGACTTATTCATTTTCTTGAGTTCAAAACTAGTCTCAGACACTTACAAGCTGTGTAACTCTGAGCTTTACTTTGTTTACCTCACTTCTGCATCTATAAAATAAAATGGAAAAGGAAATGGCAAACCACTCTAGTATCTTTGGCAAAGAAAATCCCAAATGGGTTAATGAAGAGTTGGACATGACTGAAATGATTCAACAATAAAAACAAAGGCTATCTATAATAAATGTCTCCACTTTCTTTCTATTCATTGTTATCTCAAATCCTTATAATCTGACTTCAATCTCATTGTTCTATCAAAACTGCTTTCTCCAAAGTTATTCATGATCTCTCTTTTAGTTGCCAAATCTGCTAGACTTTTCTCAGATTTTTATTCCCTTTGACATTCTTGAAACTTTTGACACTATTGATCACCCTCTTTTCCTTGATTCTCAATTCTTTCTAGATTTTCACAACACTGCTCTTTACCTATTTTCCTCCTACCTATCAGATTCCTCCTTTGCTGCATCTTTATGCAAAGCAGGCCTTCAAACTTTCTGTGTTTAACAGGGTTTTAGTCCAAGCTCTTTTCTCTTCTTCCTCCATATTATTTCACTTGGTGATCTTATCAGCTTTCATGGATTTAATTACCATTCCTATGCTAATAATGCTCAGATCTGTCTATTCTATTTTAATTTTTTTGCTGATCTGCAATCTCTTTTCAACTGTTCAAACTGGATGCCAAACAGACAACTTTAACTCAACATGTCTGACACTGAACTTGTTTCTTCCTAAGACCTCCTTCTTTTTTAATTTCCCTAGTATTGTAAAGAAGAATATCATATTCCCAGTCCCTTAGACTTTCAACCTAGGTGTCATCTTCAACTCCTTATTAATTTCCTTACCCCCATGTACAATCTGTTGCTATGGCTGATGTGAGTGCAAGTCTTTCAAGGCTTTTTCTGAAATCAGCCTGCTCATCATTTTTTATAGAACCATAATATTCCATTATATTCACATACAATAACTTATTCAGCCATTCCCCAATTGATGGGCATCTCAATTTCCAATTCTTTGCCACCACATAAAAAGGTGCTACAAACATTTTTTGCACATGTAGGCCCTTTCCCCTCTTTTATGATCTTTGGAATACCGACCCAATAGTTACAGTTCTGGATCAAAGGGTATGCCCTTTGGTCATAGTTCTAAATTGCTCTCCAGAATGGTTGGATCATTTCACAACTCCACCAACAATGCAGTAATGATAATTCCTAATCAAATGATATTCATTTTCACAATTCTTCATTATCTTGTGGATCAATAGTTTACCTTATTATCTCAGAGGTTCCTCCAGTCTAACTGCAAGATGATGCCATTCTTGTTGCTGCTAATAAATTGCTGAATAAAAGCTCTAGAAATCATATGTCAAGGACTAGAGAGAACATAAAAGGCAATTGGATTAAATTCCCACTTCATTCCAGGAGAGTTATATATGTCTAGTTATAGAAAATGCCTCAGAGCTGCTAAGACTTAATTTTCATTTCTCATGTCTTTGGGGAAAGATCAACTAGGGTATTTTTTTTTAAAAAGCTGTTGACATTTTGTTAAATCCTCAGCCTCCATCTGTTCATGCCAGCACCTTTTCAGTGGCTAAATATGAGTAATTTAGTCATTAATTCTGAGAGAAAAAGTGACTGCACTATTGTCCAGTTGCCCATTTCTCCAGCTGTTAAAGTTTAGATCTTCAGAATTCTAAGACAGACAACTTGTAGCTGATGCATACAATTACTTCTGGTCTAGGGACCTGTCTTTGAGAGCAAGTAACTTTGTAACAACAACAACAGCACAGCAACAGCAACAACAACAACAACAACATCATCATTTATTTAGAATTTTATGGTTTACCAAATATTTTTAAAGTATTCTTTTTTTATTTTATGTTCAATATAACCTTTGGAAGTAGGTCTTATTTTATAGAAAATGGCAGCAGAAATTAAGGAAATTGTTCAGGATCATATAGCTAAGCTAATAAGTGTCTATGGTTAAATTTCAATACTCAAGGTCTAATATTTTATCCACTGCCAACCAGCCACTTTTGAAATATTTCTATTATTCTAGAGAGATATCTGATTATGCCTTTTGTTCCCTGGAAGAAAAAGCTGACTTTCCTAATAGAATTGTCTACTGTCTGTTGTAAGTGCCTTTTTCCCAATGAGATACTTGTCAAGGAGATATCTGTTATATTCTCCACAAAATATACAAACTGTTAAATTTTAGCAAATGGTACAATAGAATGTTGGATTGACTCAAATAATTTGGATTTTGCCCAGATTTTGCCATTTAATAACTGAGTGACTTTAGAAAAATTAGTTAACCACTCTATCTCAATTTTCTTTTCTGTAAAATGAGAGTCTTAGAATAGAGAACCCTTAAGATGTCTTCCACTTATAAATCTATGATTCTAATTTTCCTAGTGGAATTTAAAATGGATTTAAGATTGGTCACCATTGATACCATAACATACTTCATGCTTCAATTTACTAGTGACTAGCTTTTTCAGTTAGCTTATTAATGGAGGAGTCTTTGTTTTCATCATATTCCTAGGGCAAATAATTCATGATGGATAAAGTAGTGGTGTTGAGATAAAAAATGCTTTAGTTTGAATCCTACATTAACTACCTGTTAGCTGTATGATCATGGACACTTATTCTCTCTATACCTCAGTTTCCCCATCCATAAAAATAGTATAGTGTTAGAATAGGGTTGCTAAGAATAAAAACCTCACAGTGATTCTAGGTCCCAAACAGGAAAACAAAAAAATGAATAAAGAAATAAAAAACTGTAATCCCTTATTTTGAAGGACTTAAGTAACTGTGATTTGATTCTCAACTCTGACTTCCCACTTGCATTCCCTGTCATAAGTGTGACCCATTTCAGAAGAAGGTTCTTTGTGCTCCTGGCTAGCAGGAGATTTCAACTCCCCTATTCATTATCCACTTACCTCATTGAGAGAGCCCAGACATATGCATTTGGGTGATTTTTAGCAGAACAATTCTAACACCATGATGAAAATGTTTCATTCCTTACTCCTTTCTCCTCAGAGGTACTGGAAAACTGATGGTATTTGGGGTGGAGTCAGGGGGAGGGAGTGGGGACAGAGATTTTCCTAGTTGGAAAAGGGGTGGGCAATTTTTTTAATGACACAAAGGTTTTTAGAGAGACTAAATCAAAGTCCTAAGCAGTGTATATGTTCTCTGAGTACTTCATTTGGATACTTTCATTCTGAAAAGAATTCACTCGGAGAAAGCAATGAAAAACTAGCTTTAAACTAGGTGAATTAAAAAACAAAAAACAAAAAAACAATTTTTCCCCTCATTGCTTAAGGAGATTATAGGGGAAAGAATGTGTTTTGGCTTTAGGGAAAGCCAATCTCTGGCAACAGACATCTCCCAAAGGGCTCTGGCCCTATTTTGATAACGTTGCTAGCCAGTGGACCAGGAAGTAGTTAAGTCAGTTCAAATTTCAGGCACTATTTCCAAGATCAATAGCTATGGGCTATAGACATTTGTTAATTTTTTTAGGTTTACTTAGGGATATATAATGATGTAGGTGAAAAGGTTGGAAACTAGACATCAATCTTCTTTGACATAATAATTGATGAAATGCAACAGAGTCAAGTGTATGTATCCATAATGCCAATGAGCATCATATAAGCATTTAATGTGAATATATACTAAGAAATATTATTTATATAGTACTTCAACATTTGTAAACCACTTTACATATATTATTTAAGCCTTGCAAGAACTTTATGAAGTATCCAATTTTATAACCAAGGAAAGTAAAGTTCAGAGATTTTGACTAACTTATTTTTAATAACCATTAGGTATTGGCATTTAAGTCACAGTATTCCATTGGAAACAATGCAATGTAGTAGAAAATTCATTTGACTTGGGGCCAGAGAGTCCTGGGTTCAAATTATGCCTCTGCAGATCACTTAAGCTCTCTGATCTTTAGTAGTCATGTCTAAAATGAAAGATTTAGAGACTGAAATATAGGAATGCCCCATCTAGTTACAGAATATTCTTCAAATAAGACATTTTAACCTCTGGGCTTTTTGCCTTTGCATTGGATGTGCCCCATTCCTACCTCTATCTTCCCAGTTTCCTAATATTTAGAATGCTTTCTGTTCTCACTTCTACTTTTTAGAATCTCTGGCTTTTTTAAAGACTTACCTCAAGTGCCTCCTTTTACAGGAAGCCTTCCTTGATCAATAAACACTGATTAAGTACTTACTATGGGCCAGGCAAATTGTAGATCCTTTTACTTGTTATTGATTTACTCAAACTTAAAACAATAACAATAACAAGCATTAAAAATCATTCTAACATGTAATGGGGGAAAATAAGATTTATTTTAAAAGATTAATGTGTATCTATTTTTTAAAGTATCTTGCATATACGTAGATATTTATATCTTGTCTACCCCTTTAGAACATTACTCCCTTGAGAACAGGGATTGTTTATGCTTTGGGTATGGTATTTTGGCAGATAGTAGCCCTCAATAAATACTCAGTGATTGATTACTTATATAGTTAGGTAAGTCACGTAAATTCATGCATTCTATGCCATTAGTCCATACTCCTTTATGCCAGCTTAATATCCTTCTGAGATAGTCTCTATCCTACTTACACATAGTCTCTCCTAATATCAATCCTTCTCATATACTGTGATGATCTATGTTTATGGAAAAAGGGATCCTCCTATACCTTTAGGGACATGGTGGAACTGAAATCATAAATAGAATTTTAGATTTGGAAGGGGCTTTGGTAATCTGGAACAATCTTGTGGTTTACAGATTATGGTATTAAGATTTAGAAAAGCTTTTTTTCCCAAGGCCACACATCTTCTTATACTCTTATCTCTGCTTAGAAGTAACAAATAAATCACTGGTTCTTAAGACTTCTTTATACATTGAGAGAAAGTGCTGAAAAAGCAAATATCACTTAAAAGGGAACAAACACCTTGTCATCCTATCACCAACTCTGATGGGTGTGTCCCCAATTGCCCTTGCCAACTCTGGTTTTATCTTTTGAAACTTATCCTTTCTGACATCCCTGAGATGAGTCACTCAAGCTCTGTTCAGAGTTTGTTTATCCTCTGGGCTTTGTTTCCCGGAACTGAATTGGATTTTGTTAGCATGGTTTCCTTGGGAAAAGTTTCCACCAAGAGGTGGGTGGGTGTGCAGGTTGTTGGGATTCCTTACCCATAAATATGATGATCAGAAAATAGAATCACCTTGGTCTTTTTGCTCTTCGAAGTTGGAGCTTTGCATTTAGATGGATGAAAGAAGGCAAACCTGTTGTCCCTGTTTCAGTGGGAGAAAGAGGAGGCACATATTTCCATCAAAGCCATAGACTTTTTCACTCTACCTTCACTCAGCTTTATTAACATAGGAGGCGTAAGGAAGATGGAGTAGAATGAAGAGGAGAGGAGGCATAGTAGCTTTAGAATGCCTCAGCAGCTGGAATCAATATAGTTCTGATTATATGAAAGCATTATCTAGGTATGTGGTTCTAACTCTGCCAGTTTCTTCTTTGTCATCTTGGGTAAGTGAAGTCACATCTATATATTGATTTCCTCATCTGTATAATAAGGGGATTTGATTAGATGATCTCCTAAATCCCTATAGTTATGACAGTTGATCACGTTGTTCTATGAAAGCAACTATGATAAGGAGAACTAAAAACCTCTTTAGTTCAGGTCAAAAGGACATCCAGATCTTAGGCTGGTCTAAAGTAAGTTTTAGTTTCTTCAAATCACATAAATGATCAGGAGACAGCAATCAGAGAATGAACAAATCCCAGAACTGAAGAATCTTCTGAGACCATCTAGGCCAGAAGTTCTTTAAAAAAATATTTAGTAGCAATTTAATAGGTGTAACATTTTTGTTTACTAGGTCCTTTTGTTCCTTTGGTGAAAACTATGGACCTCTTCTTATAATAATGTTCTTAAAACATAAAATGAAATATATAGAATTACAAGGAAAATCAATGGTTAGAAAAAAAGAAAAAAATTTCCCCACCAAAGAATCTACACAAATCCATGACTGAATTCCATGCCTTCTAAAGTATATTTGATGATATTATAAGCAAATTAGAGGACCATAGGATAGTTTACCTCTCAGACCTGTGGAGAAGGAAGGAATTTGTGTCTGAAGAACAACTGGAACTCTTAATTGAACACTAGATAGATAATTTTGGTTATATTAAGTTAAAAAGTTTTTGTACAAACAAAACTAATACAGACAAGATTAGGAGGAAAGCAATAAATTGGGAAATCATCTTTATATTTAAGGGTTCTGATAAAGGCCTCATTTCTAAAGTATATAGAGAATTGACTCATATTTATAAGAATTCAAGCCACTCTCTGTCAAAGGATATGAACAATTTTCAGATGATGAAATTAAAACTATTTATTGCCACATGAAAAGGTGCTCCAAATCACTATTGATTAGAGAAATGCAAATTAAGACAACTCTGAGATACCAATACACACCTGTCAGATTGAATAAGATGACAGGAAAAGATAATGACAAATGAGGGAAAACTGGGTCACTGATACATTGTTGGTGGAACTGTGAACAGATCCAACCATTCTAGAGAACAGTTTAGAAATATGCTGAAAAAGTTATCAAACTGTGCATACCTTTTGACCCAGAAGTGTTTATATTGGATCTTAAAGGAAGGAAAGGGACCCACTTGTGCAAAAATGTTTGTGGCAGCCCTTTTTGTACTGGCTAGAAACTGGAAACTGAATCGATGCCCATCAATTGGAGAATGGCTGAATAAATTATTGTATATGAATGTCATGGAATATTATTGTTTTGTAAGAAACAACCAACAAGATTATTTTAGAGAGGCCTGGAGAGACTTACATGAACTGATGCTAAGTGAAATGAACAGAACCAAGAGATCATTACACATCGCAACAACAAAACTATGATGATCAATTCTGAAGGACAGAGCTCTCTTCAACAATGAAGTGTTTCAAATCAGTTCCAGTTGTTCAGTGATGAAGAAAGCCATATACACCCTGGAAAAGGCATGTGGGATTGAGTGTAACATCACACTCTCTATTGATGTTTGCTTGCATTATGATTTCCTTCTCAGATTTTTCTTTTTTTCTTGTAAATTTGATTTTTCTTGCACAGCAAAATAACTATAAATATGTATACACATATTTGATTTGTCAAGTATTTTAACATAATTAATATATATTAGATTTCCTGCCATCTAGGGGAGGTGGTGGGGGGAAGGAGGGAAAAATTTGTAACAGAAAGCTTTGCAAGGGTCAATGTTGAAAAATTATCCATGCATATGTTTTGCAAATAAAAAACTTTAATAAAAATAAATAAAAAATATACTTGAAAATATACTTGATTGGGGCAGCTAGGTGGTGCAGTGAATAGAGCACCAGCCCTGAAGTCAGGAGGACCTAGGTTCAAATCTGGTCTCAGACACTTCCTAGCTGTGTGACCCTGGGCAAGTCACTTAACCCCAATTGCCTCAGCAAAAAAAAAAAAAAAAAAAAATAATATACTTGATCATCCAACCTCTATTTACTTGTTGGATCTATGAATAGGAGAAGAGTTCATGACTCTACAAGGGATACATAGCATCATAGAAGATAAATAATTTTGTTTACACAAAGTTAAAAACATTCCACAAACAAAGCCAATGCACCTAAAATTAGAATGAAAAAAATTAACTGGGGGGAAAATTTTTTTCTCATTAAGTTTCTCTGCTAAAAGTGTCCTAAGATATTTTAAAAATAATTGGAATCAGTATAGGGAAACAGGTACATACTTTTGGTAGAACTGTGAGCTGGTCTGGCTAATCTGAAAGCAATTTGTAATTACATTGCAAAAGTTATTAGACTGCATATACCCTTTGACCCAGAGACACAACTTTTAATGTACCTATGCACTAAATTAGAGATCGAAGAAAAAAAAAGACCCATATATACATAAATATATTTATAGCAGCTCTTTTTCCCCTGACAAAGAATTGTAAACTAAGAGGGTATTCATCTGTTTTTGGAAGGATTGAATAAGTCATGGTATATAAAAACAACAAAACACTATTGTGTGATAAGAAGGGTTGAAAGGGATAGTTTCTGAAGTCTTATATGAACTGATGCATTGTAGTTACCAGAAGCAGCAGAAGAATATAACACCAAAAACAAGCAATTTTAAATGACAAGAACTCTGATCAATATAATGACTAACTCCAAGAAGAATCCTGCAACCCATCAGTGATGAAAAGACAATAGACTAAAGATAAAGAAAGAGCATATTAGAGGTGGCTAATGCAGGATTTCTTTTCTTTATTATTGATATGCATATTTGTTACAAGAATATGATTTCTCTTCCCCCTGCACTTCCCATTGCTAGGGTGGGGGTGGAGAGGAGAGACAGTGAAAGGAAAAATAAATAATTGTTAACTGAAAGTAAAAGCTAAAAATAAAGATGTTCCTGATGCATTGTTGGTGGAGCTGTGAACGGATACAGCCATTCTGGAGAACAATTTGGAGCTATGCTCAAAAAGTTATTAAACTGTGCATACCCTTTGACCCAGCAGCATTTCTATTGGGCTTATATCCCAAAGAAATCATAAAGGAAGGAAAAGGCCCCACATGTGCAAGAATGTTTGTGGCAGCCCTTTTTGTAGTGGCTAGAAACTGGAAATTGAATAGATGCCCTTCAATTGGAGAATGGCTGAATAAATTATGGTATATGAATATTATGGAATATTATTGTTCTGTAAGAAATGACCAGCAAGATGATTTCAGAGAGGCCTGGAGAGACTTACATGAACTGATGCTGAGTGAAATGAGCAGAACCAGGAGATCATTATACACGGCAACAACAGTACTATATGATGATCAATTCTGATGGACATGGCTCTCTTCAACAATGAAATGTTTCAAACCACCTCCAATTGTTCACTGAAGAAAGCCATATACACCCAGAGAGAGGGATGTGAAATGTGGACCACAACATAACATTCTCATACTCCTTGATTGATGTTTGCTTACATTGTGTTTCCTTTATCTGATATATAGTTTGTGTAGATAAGATTTTTCTTGCACACCAATGATAAGTTTGGAAATATGTATACATATATTCGATTTGCCAATATATTAACATAATTAACATGTAGTGGATATCCTGCCATCTAGGGGAGGGGTGGGGAGTTGGGGGGAAAAATTTGTAACGGAAAGCTA
The DNA here is from genome assembly GCA_023553655.1 of Myrmecobius fasciatus. NCBI lineage: Eukaryota > Metazoa > Chordata > Mammalia > Dasyuromorphia > Myrmecobiidae > Myrmecobius > Myrmecobius fasciatus. The sequence goes on along the minus strand of JAJPUD010000231.1, from coordinate 72,017 downwards.
TGTAAGGGTTATTGTTGAAGAATTACCCACACATATGTTATGCAAATAAAATAAAAAAAATAAAGATGTTCAGTAAAGACATAACTATTATCCATCTACTTCTTACTACTTGGGGTAGTTAAAAGCATCACTTAAAGATTTCTTCTACATGCCAGGGGATAACAGTTCTTTTTTCATTATTTAGTTTTTTATTGTTAAACAATATTGTTCAATGGGAAAAGGGTCCAAAGGAAGTGGAGAAAAAAAGTTGAAAATGAGAAAGTCCAAGGGAGCAAAAGATTTCCTGGAGTCTGTGAGAAGGTCTTGAGAGGAAAGATTAATAAGGATACTATATTCACACTCCTAGCCAACATTTAACCTGAGAATCACATAGTCTTGGCTAAGCCACCAGTGATAGCACTGGAACAACTTCTTAAGTTCAAAATCAGATACTAGAGGGGCAGCTAGGTGGTGCAGTGGATAGAGCACCAGCCCTGAATTCAGGAGGACCTGAGTTCAAATCTGGTCTCAGACACTTAACATTCCCTAGCTGTGTGACCCTGAGCAAGTCACTTAACCCCAATTGCCTCAGAAAAAAAAAATTAAAAAAAAATCAGATACTAGACTGATGTCTCAGAACTACACTCTGGGTTTCTCAGTCCCTATATTCAAAGCTATCAGATTTATTGGCAAAAATGTGAAGAGTTTGGGGGAGAGTGGGAAGAAAGCTGTGATCAGTATTCCATCATACAAATGAACTTTTCAGATGACTGGGAGCCTTGGAGGAATTTCTTGTCTAAGAACAATCCTTTGGAGTAGAAGAGGAAGAAACAAGCCATTCTGGAATCCCATAAGCAGAGAACACCATATGAAAGGTGGTTACCTCTTTGTGATTAGCAGTATCTGTGACTTCTCCTCTCATATTCTCTGAATTTTCAGCAATTGGAATGACCCAGAAATCTGGAACTCATTACTTCACTTAAAACATAACTAAGTGTGTAACCAGGCTAGAGAGATTTGCTTAGGAACAGGGGTGGCGTCTTACAACATTTCTTCTTTATGCTCCAGCAAAGTAGAGATAGAGAACAAGTTTGAGAAGCCAATAAGAAATCTTTCTTATGGCCCCCCAGATGTTTCATTTCTTTCTGTGTATCTATGTTGGTGACATTTTTCCTATTTGTATATTCATCAAAGTTATTGTTTTTGCAGAGGCATAAGCTCCTTCCTCAAGGGCTTGCAAAAATAGCATAGGCATAGATCTAAGAAAAGTATTTGTCCCTGGACCAAAGAAGTAAAAGGGGAGAAATAAAGAAGACATAGGTACTAAGACTTAAGAGAACTTGATGAGTGATTTCTTAGAATCTTAGAATATGAGAAATGGAAAAGTCACATAGTCAAACTGATACCTGAGTAATCATCTCTGCTACAGTATCTCTGATGCATGATCTTCTAAACTCAGACATTTACTAGCTGTGTGAACATGGGCAGCTCACTTAACCTCTAAGAGTCTCAGTTTCCTTAATTGTAAAATAAGATTTTACTCAATGAGCTGGCTTTAAACTTATGATTCTATTGTATTAAGAATCTGCAAGAAAGACTATGCTCAAAGATCTATCAAACTGTGCATACCCTTTGATCCAGAAGTGTCTCTATTGAGCCTATATCCCAAAAAGATCATAAAAAATGGAAAATGATACACCTTTTCAAAAATAGTTTAGTGGCCCTTTTTGTTATAGCAAGGAACTGGAAACTAAGTGGGTGCCCATCAGTTGGTGAATGACTGAATAAGTTATGCTATATGAATATTATGGAATATAATTATTCTACAAGAAATGATCAAAAGGATGATTTCAGAAAGGCCTGAAGACACATACATGAACTGATGTTAAATGAAGTTAAAAGAACTAAGAGAATATTGTAACAACAAGATGATTATGTGATAATTAACTCTGATGGACTTGGCTCTTTTCAACAATGAGATAATTCAGGCCAGTTCCAATAGATTTGTGATGGAGAGAGCCATATGCATCCAGAAAGAGGATGATGGGGTCTGAATGTGGATTGCAACATAATATTTTCACCTTTTTTGTTGTTGTTTGGTTACTTTTTGGTTTTTTTCTCATTTTTTTTCTTTTTGATCTAATTTTTTTGTGTGTAGCACGATAAATGTGAAAATATGTATAGAGGAATTGGACATGTTTAACATATATTGGATTACTTACTGTCTAGAAGAGGGGATGGAGGAAAAGGCGGATAATAAATTTCAATCCATTGAAAGATATTTTCTGTGTGTAGGTGAAGAAGCAGCATAGCTTGGTGGATTCTGTTGATTGTCCTTCATTCTTGAAGAGGACCATGACAACAGGTAATTGATGTCATGATACACAAGTGAATTGTATTGAAGTGAGGGAGGACTGTGCGAGGTCACCTGCCTCAGTTTCCCCTCTAGAGCCATCTGGATTCAGTGGCCAGACACAGATCAAGACAATTGGAGATGGACTTGGATACAATGGGAAATCTTGGTGGATAATCCTGAGACTGGTCTCAGGAGTAAGAAGCCTTAAACTCAAATCCTGTTTCTGGCATATACTGGTTTGTGATCCTCGTTAACTTACAACCTCTTAGAGCACCAGTTAACTATCTAAGACTGTTAAGATTCAGAGCAGGTTAACACTGATATTGATGTAGGGAGTTTCTCACTAAGAACTTCTTACACTGATGAAATCATAGATCTAGTTTTTATTTGTTTGGGTTTTTGTAAATAAATTATTGGACTTTAAAGAAAAGGAGTAACTTTAAACCCCTTTCCCCCAAATAATCAAAACAATTTCATTTTTCTTTGATGGCTGTATGATATATTATATAGAGAGCCAACCTCAGTGTCATGAAGCCCTTATTTTTCAAGGCTTATATATGATGTATTCTGGCTATATGATCCTGGGCAAATCAAATAGCCTTTAGTTCTCTTAACAACTCTCTAAGATGATCAGCTGCAGAAAAACTTTTTACTTACATTGGTAGAAACAGTTTCCCCACTTAGAATTTCCTTATACTGTAATTATTGTTCATCACTGATTCTCACAAAAAGACCAATGACATCATGAGAGTGATATTTCACCTTTCATGTAAACTAGATTTGAGTGAGACGGAATTGTGTATTCATCAACCTTTCTGTCTCCTCCAGAATCATCAAAGTCCAGGGGCAAGACAAAGGTCAAGATGACCAGGATTGGTCCAGTAAAATTATAGGTCGTCTTGATTACCTTGATGATTGTAAAATTACTCTAAAGCTTCGAGAACTCCAGGGTCATCATTATGGACCTCAACTTTGCCTATATTTTTGAAATAATAGAAATTTCCACATGTTTTTAATTCTGCCAATATAAATCATAGTCATGAGTCTGTCAGAACATTCTCAGGTTCTTTGAGCTTTATACAAACATTTTAAGTTGTTCCATTGCTCTTGCATGGAGGTGACATTGGACTTTGCAAAGTTACATCAGCAGAGTACAAACACTGACAAATTATAACAAATTCGATAGATTTCAATTAGTGTTCCATTGACCAGCTGTGTCTACTGTCCTAGTACAGGCCTAGCTAAGTCAATAGCATCTCATTTTCTCAAGGCTGACCCCTAGATAGTGATTAATTAGAGATGATAAGTCCTAAAATTTCTCAACAGATGACTCTTAGGAAGCACATTTAAAATAAGGCTAGACTTCTCAAAATCCCTCAGTGCATTAGAGAGAGTATTTCTTCCCTATTTCAGAAACAAAACGGGAGAGAAGAGAAGCTACTTCTAGAAATCACAATTAAATAATATATAAAGAACCAAGAATATTGACTGTCTAATTTAGAAATCAACCCCAAACTGTAATCTGTGTTCTTTTTGGACCTCCTTGGACTTGGGTTAAATTTTGGAAACTCCAATAGAGACCTTCATCTAAACTCCTTAATAGGAAAAATTTTCTCTGCACTCCACACAGGACCATCAACAGTCAACCACTCCTTGACAAAGGAAAGGATAGAAGGAGTTATCCTAGTCTTCTCCAAAGAAGTGCAGTTACCTATACACATTCTGTCTTCAGCCAAATGTATAAATAATAATCATAATGGCAATGATAATAATAATAATCATTGTCATTATTATACATATATTATTTAACTGATATTCTTATAACATTTTATGATCCACAAAAGACATGATATACTCCCACTATATACTATTGGTATTCAATAGCTGTCAGAAGGAATAAGTGTAGTTGTTGGAATTATTCTGATTTTATGTGTGCAGAAACTGGGCTTCAATGAGACCATAGATAATGACAGAGTCATTATCAAAATCCATCTTTTCTGACTCCAGATCCATGACTCTTTCCCTAACCATAATTGATGAAGAAATTAGGTCTATCACAGCCCTCATTTTTTCCTAAGCCTTTTAATTGAATATTCAGAATCTTTTTTTTTATTATTTAAAGCTTTTTATTTGCATGACATGTATATGGGTAGTTTCCC
>JAJPUD010000231.1:47053-62523 GCA_023553655.1 Myrmecobius fasciatus | reverse complement strand
GTCTGAGCTGAGCTGAGCTGAGCTGAGTCCCACCCTCACTCACTTCCGGCCTCCACCAGAGTTCTCTGACACCAAAGTCCTCTGTTTATCCCTCTGTCCGAGCTAGACAAACCTGATGTGAAGTTTTTCAGAGATATCTGCAAGCAGTATCCAAATATTTCCTGATTCGTTGACTTGAAGATCAGTTCAGAGGCTTATTTTATTGTTGATTTGAGAGAAGTTTGGAGGAGGAAGCAGAGTGTCACCCTTTCACTCCGCCATCTTGGCTCCACCCCAATATTCAGAATCTTTATAAGAATTTTTTAAAATAGCAAATGGCTCAATGTTTTTGTTTACACTTCAAGAAGATAACCATGGTAATGATAACTGCCCTGGATTATCTGCAGCACAAGTTTGTTTATTTACCACTTTCATCCTCATTGTGGGCCAGTAACATATTTTTTGATCCTCACTTTCCTCATCTATAAACTGGGAATAAACCTTGTAATGCTGTTATGATGATAAATGAGATAATGCACATTATGTGATTTCTAAAGAGTAAATATTACCTACCACCATCATAAGGTACAGATGAGGTGGATCAGGAGGCTGGTAATGACAATGTAGCAATTACTCTAAATTAGCTCTTTCTTTCCTTGTTTTCCTTGTATTTCATTAAATATGACAGACACTCCCTCCCCAAAGTGTACATTTTTAAAGTTCTAGGAATGGAAGGGATCTTAGAGGTCATTAAGTCCAACCCCCTTATTTTATACATATGTATACTGAGGTTCAAAGACATTAAATGACTTGTCAAATGTCACACAAATAGTGACAGGGATGGAATTTGAGATCATGTCCTCTAAACTCCAATAATCTTTGCTACATTGCCTCTCTGTTTCCTTTTCCTTTCTTGACTCTTAGGCTCTCTCTTTCCATCTTTTTCTTTTTCTTTTTCCTAATTTCCTTCATCTTCCTCCCCCTCCCTCCATATGTAACCACAGAAATTCCAAAGCAGCTGTTTGTTGAGACATAACAATCTTCTGGTTGCCTCTTTGGGCACCACCCTTACATACCAGAGATGGACAGGCTGTCCTGATCTCCCCTCCTGCCTAGTAGAATGTTGTAGCTCTGTTCTCAGAAGTTAACCACCTCCTCAGACTTAGTGCCATGGGCCACACATCAGTCTACCACTCGAGCAATACACAAAGACTTATTTGTTAAGTTTTCATTCAGGAAATATTTTAATATTTACCAACGAGAGCAGTAAATCATAAGAAACGAACAGCTGAGACTTTATTTATTTATTTTACTAAACATAACTATAATTCAGAATGTAGGCTCTGGAAATCGTAGTTCTTTAACATCTGAAGGTCCTAATGATGAGAAAGTGAGAATGAACCAAAGGAAATCAGTGAATTTTAGCCAACTGAGTCAAGGATATTTTCTCATTGTGAGAAATTGAATGTTGGATTAGACCAGGGATTGCTCTTCTGTATATGCACCAGATCATGATACCATAAAATCAGGCAAAGAGATAATTCAGAATCACTATCTGATTCACAGAAGGATCTTTAATCTTGAAAATAAGCAAGAGTAAGTATAAGGAAAACAACTGGCTTATTGTTCATTAAGATTTGCAAAGTGCTTTCCATATATTATCTCATTTGATAAGTAGAAACAGTAGGAACTTGAGCTTAGTTCTTATATGACCACAAGGCTGTATCAACTCAAATGTGTGATAAGCAGAGGAAGAAGTTTAGAATATGGACCACATTTTTTTCTTATAATACAAACAAGTATAAGAGGCTCTTAGGCTGACAAATAGATTAACCTTTCTTACAGACATTTAATAAAGCTTTGGAATTTTATGTAAATATGTGTGTGTGTGTGTGTGTGTGTCTGTGTGTGTAAACAATGAGGCAGACACAATTGCTGAGAGATGAAATCAACAGAATTCAAACTGAAGAAGAATTTGTGTTCGGATGCAACCTTTTCTAGGAGGAACTCATCAAAGGGAGAAGTGGTCCACAGGGACAGAAAGACGTTCTAGGATGAGGAGGCCATGGAATTTTATGTAAATATATATATATCCTTGAAACTCCTCTCTGTTGCTGCTGTCTGTCTGCAAATATATATATATATATATATATATGTTATAAATATATATATGCACATGTATGTATAGAGAGAGCCATATATATGTATATGTGTATATATACATACATATACACATACATATGTGAATATGTGAAAATTTACTTGCAAAGAGAGCATGGACCATGCTACAGGGGTAAGAACTCAAAGGTATATGTTAAGTATCTACTATGTTATATGTCAGATATTGTGCTAAAACACTTTTCAAATATCTTATTGGATGAAAACAACCCTGGAATATAGGGATTCTTATAATTGCTATTTTATGCCTGAGGAAACTGGGGCAGACAAAAATTAAGTGACTTACCCAGAATTCCACAGCTTGGAAGTGTCTGAGGTCATATTTTAATTAAAATCTTCTTTATTCCAGGACCAGTGGGAGCTCTTGTATTGTACTACTCTATCCACTGTACAAGTCACCAACTCCATTCTATGCTTTTAATTTGCTAAATACTTCTTTGAGGATTGCTGAAGCTTTAGGATAATACATACTGCTTGGGATCTAGATCTTTGGGGGTGTGATGAAAGTTGGAAGAAACAATGCAAAAGAAAAGTGTATTTATGCTCATACTCAGAATCACAGCACAAGGTATGAGCTCTATAGGTTGGTTGGTTTGTAGCTTTCAGTTTAGGAGGAAGAAGAGTTGAATATAATTTACTCACCTTAACTAAGGTACAAATTGAGTCTTGGGATCTTTCCATGAGGAATATAACTTAGCAAGGGCTTAACAAGCACCTGAAAGTCAGTCAACCTAAATGTTAGACAGCTATGATTGGTATTGTCTAAAAAAAGAGTTGAAAATGTGCTGATGGAGCACCAAAGCTTGTTCACCCAGGATAAGCCTCAAATTCATAGAATGACTACACTCTCTTGAAAAAGCAGCAATCATAGCAGCAGAAGGAAGCAGCAGAATTTTGAAGCAGAGATGAGGAACGATATCTTTGCAGGCAGACAGCAGCAATAGAGAGGAGTTTCAAGGATGCCAGCTGCAGAGGCAGGTGAGAGAGACACTATTAAGTGAGGGCAACATCTGGAATCACATTACTGAAGCTAAGAGGAAGAACAAGGAAACAATGAAGCAGACATAGTTGCTGAGAGATGAAATCATCAGAATTCAAGGTTAAGAAGAGTTTGTGTTCATATGCGTCCCTTTCCAGGAGGAACTCATCAATGGGAGAAGGGGTTCACAGGGACAGAGGGATGTTCTAGGGTGAGGAGGCTGTGCTATCAAGAAATATCAAGGTAAGATATTTTGGCACAGTGCCTAGCACATAGTAGTTGCTTAATAAATGTTTATTGATTGGTGAAGAAGAAGGAAAATCAAAAATTACTCAATGGTTCTAGCTTAAGAAAATGATAGTGTCATCAATTGAGATATGAAACATAGGAGAAAGACCAAATTTTGGAGGAAAAATGAAATTAGTTTCTGAATCCATCAGGGTTTCAAAAATAAAATGGATCTTTCCAGAGATGTCAGAGCCTGTGCCAGGTGACTCATTCATTTCATAGTTATTTAATTGACTATGGGCTCCTACTTTCATCCTTGCAGATGCTTTATCTTCTCCAAGGTAACATCCAGACACATTTTAGCTTCCAGAAAGCATCTACCCCTTGCACACTATCCTGCCAAAGGCAAAGAGATTTAAGACCTGTCTAGAAGACAAGAAGTTTCCCTTAGGTTCAGGAAGAGGTGGAGAATCTCTTTGCCAGCTATCTATTCATGAAGCTGATTGTGACCAAAATCTTTTCATTTGCTAATTTTTCCTGGGGCCTCCTGAAGATGATGGTGATAAGTACCATTCCTTCCCACCTACCAGTCAGATTAGACATTTTCTGGATCTTGTCCCAGAGATAGGAAGGCAGATATAGGATAGTTTCAGTGAAATTTGGCTGAGTTAATTTCTGAACTAAAGGAACAGAATCTCCAACCTCAAAGTTGTTGATGCATATGAATTATCTGAGCTCCTGTAGATATCACTGAAAGAATCATGGAATGTCAATGAATATTAAGCAAAAATTGAAATGGTCTATTGACATTTAGACTGCATAATGGATACTTATATTAGGAATGTTTTGAGTTTGAATCCTCCTTCAAACACTAAATAGCTATATGATCTTGGGCACACCTTAAACTATCTTGACTTTAGTTTCCTCATCTGTAAAATCAGAATAATAACACTGATTCCTCAGGTTTGTTGTGGGGATCAAATGAGATAATAGTTACAAAGTGCTTTGAGATTCTTCAAGCTTTATAGACATCATCACCATTAAAATAGGGACTATTTTGGTCCTTGGCATATCCACTATTGGCCAATAGATACTCCATTATTTGAGTTGGGTCTATCTTGAGATAATCTAAGAGTGTTTATAGCTTTGATAACAAAATAGAGCTCTGAATTATATAATATTATTTAGAAATTGTCACCATTTACGATTAGTTTTGTACCATTTGATTTTGTTTATTTTTTGGTCCTTCATAAAGTTATAATGTATGATTAGAGAAAGGACTGGAAGCCCTCTTTCCCAAACTATTTCTCTGTGTATATGTATGCATATTATAGATACATAATATATTATATATAATGTTTTTATATATTATTCACACCTATGATATGTGTATATACACACATTATTTTATCATCTTTCCTACCATCAATCAAATTCTTTTATGTAAAACAAATGACCTATTAATTTCAGGGTCAATTATATAATCTTCTGTGTGCTGTACAAAGCCTCTTCATAATGTGGCCCTTGCCAACCTTAAAGAGATTGGAAAATATATTTCTGCTGCCCTTTTGGCTTTATTAGTCTATTTAACCCAATATTTACTAAACATTAGCTCTATAGAAGGCATTATAGCAGGTATGGGTGATAGGAGTTAAGCAACCAAAATAAAACAAGGCCTCCCCTTAAGGGGCTTTTATTTTGCTTTGGTAGTAATGGTTCTTAATCTGTGTGTGTGTGTGTGTGTGTGTGTGTGTGTGTGTATGTACATGTGCAGATTTACCACAGGTTCTTTTGACACTCTGATAAAACCTATGGATCCCTTTTTAGAATGATATTTAAGAAAATCATAATTTCTTAAATTTCAGTTAAATGTTGGTGAAAATAAAAATGTATTTTTCCCCATTCAAATTCAAGAGTTCTTGTTTTTGCCTCTCTTTGTAACCCCAGTACTCAGTGTAGTACCAGGTACATAATAGGTACTTTCTGACTTGACTCAATTGCTTTAAATCTTTCCATAACTTAATAGACTCTAGATTAAGAACCCCTGCACCAGATAGATAGATCTAATATATAATATTTGCTTGTTTAAAAAGCAAACTAACAAGCAAATAAAAGCAAACAATTCCCCAATAATCTAATTACTTCATAGGTATATTTCATAGAGCATTATAAAAATTAAGAACTAGAAGGATCTTTCAATGCTCTTATCCATAGAAGGTCATATGGCACTAAGCTTTGAATCTTTCATATGAACATGTTGTATTTGTGTTTTTTAAATAAATATGCTTCTACTAGACCATAAGCTAAGTGAGGGCAGAGACTGTCATCTCAACTTTGTATCTTTCTTAGAATCCATCTCTAAAAGTAATAGGTACTTTGTAAATATTTATCAAATTAACTTGAAACCTGTAACTCTCTCTAAATGAAGAATCTGAGGGCTAGAGAGGTGATGTGATTTGTCTGATGGAAGAGTTGACAAAACTCAGATTTTTTTATTCTAATATCCAATATCCAATATATTATGTCATCAATTACTATATCAAGAATCTGTGATTTCTTTGAATGCAGAAACTCCCTCCACAACCAGATAAAGTAGAAAGCTGGTTAGATTTCGAGTCTGGTAGAGCTGTGATAATTTCCTGAGTACAAATACCTACAATTATTTCTTACCTTCATCTCTTTCTGGGTCTTAGATTTCTCAGTTGTACTATGAGTATGTGTATAGAGGGAAGGAAATAGGACTAGATGATCTCAAAAAAATCCCTTGCAACTCTGAATCTATCATAGTAGAATATTTGGAATCCATGTAGAATATGCTGTTTTATAGAATTGCTTGAGACTTGCAGAGGTAAGTGAACTGCTCAGTCACACAACCAATAAAAAGCAAAGGAGAAATGTAAATATAGGTTAAATATCTGGTCAGTACTGGGCTTCCAAGCCCAATATCTTTCACTGCACCATTACTAAGATAAATAATTTCCTGGCATTGAATAATTTGTTTGGTTAACATGCATATTCTTTAGTTCTTGGGAATCTCAAGGAACAAAATATTGTATTATTATCAGATGTGAGAACTTGTGCATGTGTATATTGAAGGGAGTGAGGAAGAAGCAACATCCGACTCTCAAAGGACTTGGAATCCCTTGTACATTCTCAAAAAACCACTCTCATTTTTTATTGCAATAATTACTTTAACCCAAACACTCTTTCAAAGAAAGCTATCCACATGGTCATAGCTTTGGCCTCCACTTACTGTAGTGGTGTAGTAAGAGACTTAGTAGAGTCTTAGTGGAGACAGTCAAAGAGCATCAGGAGTTCTTGTCTGGGGAATTACTGATGGGTAAAGGGGTGGAGGAGAAGGGGGAGAAGCCAGGAGTTCTAAGACTAAGCTTCACAACGTATTTTGCAATTTGACCTTGGTTGCACTGGGGGAAATTGTAGGCAATTAGCATCTTAGATTGCTGTTCTAATTTGTGGATAATTATTCAATTTTAATCTTGTTTCAAAGCTTTGGAATTGCGCCCACTTCATCTGGTGGAGTCCTTTGTAATCTAAAGCAACCACTTCCTAATTGGTCTATCACTTTGCCCCTTAGCCAAACCCTGGTCCCACCAGGCTCCATATCCCTAGACTGGAGAAACCAGATGAAAGGATCATATGACAAAGCAGGCTTCCCAAGAAAATCCTCCCAGAGCCCAGCCATTGGAATCATCTGATAGCTTAGAGGGAGATCAACAAGTTTTGTTCAAAGAATTTCATCCAAGATGTAGTGTATCAAGAAAGGAAGAGGGGGAGTCTTGGTAAAGCTTCTAAACTGGCTTATTTTCCACCTACCTCACCAATGTTCCAGACCAAAATAAGCCCTAGGTTTAAACTACTGGCCTGTATTGTTTTCCCCAAGAAGTTTACCCTTTCCTTCTCCCTGCAGAAAGCAAGAGAGGAAAAGACACACAGGAGAATGGCAGCACAAAAGTAGACCTACAGGTGGGAACAATTGAGTCCCAGTTTCAAATGTAATATATTCCTATTGTTAAGTTATTTGCTGAATGATATTCAGGTAGTAAATGTGATATAATGGAAAGCTGGCTGGGTCTACAGACAATGACTTAGGTTTAAAACCTGATCTCAGCTCTTTGTTACCTAGAGGAACTTGGATAAATCAACTAAATTCTTTGGACTTCAGTTTCTTAATCTGTTAAAACAGAGCAGGGGGTAAAGGGGCTGGACCAGATGGAATTTGAGATCTTTTCAGTTCTAGATTTATGAACCTGTAACATACAGGCTAAGATGAATTCTGAGATCCTTTCAAGTTCTAAGCCGATGGGTCTATATCTTTTAGTGAACTGGTATATCCTTAATTCACAATGGGTTCTTTTTTTATTAAAGCTTTTTATTTTCAAAACATATGCATACATAATTTTCAACATTCACTCTTAGAAAATCTTGTGTCCCAATTTATTCCCTTCCTTTTTCACACCTCATCCCCTAGAAGTCAAGTAATTCATATATGTTAAATATACAATTCTTTTCTATCTATTTCCATAATTATCATGCTGTACAAGAAAAATCAGATCCAGAAGGAAAAAAATGAGAAAGAAAACAAAATGTAAGCAAACAACAACAAAAAGGTGAAAATACTATGTTGTGATCCACACTCATTCCCCACAGTCTTCTCTCTGGGTGCAGATGAATCTCTCTACCATAACACCATTGGAATTGGTCTAAATCACCTTATTGTTGAAAAGAGCATCAGTTCACGTAAGTCTCTCTAGATATCTCTGAAATCATTCTGCTGATCATTTCTTATAGAACAATAATATTCCATGATATTAATATACCATAACTTATTCAGCCATTCTCCAGATAATACACTCAATTTCCAGTTCCTTACCACCACAAAAAGGGCTGCTGCAAACATTTTTGCACATGTGGGTCCTTTTCCCCTTTCTATGATCTCTTTGGGATATACGCTTAGTGGAGACACTGCTGGATCAAAAAATATACACAGTTTGATAGCCCTTTGGGCATAGTTCCATATTGCTCTCCAGAATGATTGGATCATTTCTCAACTCTACCAACAATGCATTATTAGTGTCCCAATTTTCCCATATCCCCTCTAACATTTATCATTATCTTTCCCATGATTTTAACCAATTTGAGAGGTATGAAGAGGTACCTCAAAGTTGTCTTAATTTCTATTTTTCTAATCAATAATGATTTAGAGCATTTTATATGACCAGAAATGGTGTTAGTTTCTTCATCTGAAAAGTGTCTTCATATTCTTTGACCTTTATCAATTAGGGAATGTATTCTTATAAATTTGAGTTAATTCTCATATATTTTATTTTATTTTTTTATTTTTTTGCTGAGGCAATTGGTGCAAAGTGACTTGCCCGGGTCACACAGCTAGGAATTCTCATATATTTTAGAAATGATGCCTATATAAGAAACACTGGCAATAATTTTTTTTTCACTCTGGGCCTGTTTTTCCACAAAAGTTAAAGGCATAGAGTGATATGGTCTCTTTGGTTCCTTCTGAATTGATGTTGTTCTTGTTCATTCAGGTCCAATTCTTTATGACCCATTCAAGGTTTTCTTGGCAGAGATACTAGAGTGCTTTGCCATTTCCTTCTCCAGCTCATTTTACAGGGGAGAAAACTAAGGAAAAGTTAAGGGACTTGCCCAGGGTTACACAGCGAATAAATGTCTCAGATCAGATTTGAAATAAGGAAGATGAGCCTTCCTAAATCTAGGCCCAATACTCTATCAACTATGCAATCTATTCACTCAAGTACTTGCTCATCACTAACTAACTGGATGATTTTGTGGAAATGATTTAAATTTTCTTTACTTCAGTTTTCTCCTCTTCATTGAAAGAAGAAATTGGGCAATGAAACAGATCTTTTCAGACACATTGTTTCACTTTTTTGCAAGGTCTCCAAAGTTCCTTTTTTACTATGTGCAAAGCTTTGTACTAAATACTAGAAAATTAAACAGATAAAAGGAGACCACTAGAAGCTTGAATTTTAGTGGGGACAGAACATGTATAGGATGGTTTGACCACAAATTAGATAGAAATGCCCTGTGATCCTTGAGGGGTGTTGATAAAAGCTCATATAGGAGGTAGTGTATAAAGTGAACTTTGAAGGTGACTAGGGGATTCCAAGAGTTGGTGGTGAGAAAGGAATACATTTCAGACATTGTGGACAGTTTATGCAAAGGTACAGAGTTGGAAGATGGAATGTTGCATGATGAACAGCAGGAAGCCCAAGCTGGCTGACCTGTAGAGTAAATGGAGAGCAATAAATTATCATCCCAGAAAGACAGGTTGTAGCCAAGTTGTGAAGGGTTTGAAATGCCACACACTAGAGTTTATTGTGCATTAGAATGACATGGCCAGATTTTTAGACAGCTAAAGGTTACTTTAGCAGCTGTAATAGATTGAAGAGGTGAAATATTTGAAGTAGCAAACCAATCAAAGAGTTCTAGTAATAGTCCAGGAGAGATGGCATAAGAGCCTGAATTAGGCTGTTAGAATTTAATGGCAGAATTATGAAAATAATCCTAATATATCATCAGAAAGCTGTATGACTGGAAGACATAATTGATTAGCCATGTGATGAGAGCAAAGGGTAACCTATAGATAGCCTACATACTCCATTGATGTCTATACAATGCCAAGAGAATTAGAGATGATCCCTAGTCTATTGAGAAGACTTGGGTGAGATTCACAAGATATAAAAAAGGTTAGATGGTTTCTTTTTTTTTTTTTTTTTTTTTGCTTTTTGCTGAGGTAATTGAGGTTAAGTGACTTGTCCAGAGTCACACAGCTAGGGAATGTTAAGTGTCTGTGACCAGATTTGAACTCAGGTCCTCCTGACTTCAGGGCTGGTCCTTTATCCACTGTGCCACTTAGCTGCCCCTGCACCACCTAGGTGGTTTCTAAGGCATCTTTGGAAAGAACCTATCTAGAAGCAGCTAAATGGAATTATGAATAGACAGTTGAGTCTGGAGGCAGGGAGATGAGTTAGAATATGAACTCTGACACTTAACTAACTATGGTGACCCTAGGTAAATCATTCTACCTTTATGTGGCTCAAGATATTTATCTATAAAATGGGGATAATAATTTTACCTACATGGATTATTGTAATGATTTGTAAACTTTAAAGCATTCTTATAAATGATAACGATGAGTGGGGTCACAATGCCTCAAAATATGGATCCAAATATGAGTCAGAGGATGGTCATAAAGATCTCTTTTTTTCCCATTCATCAGATTCAGGGAGGAGATTTCATTGAATCAAAACTGATTTGGGCTCAGAGTGATGGATGAATGAATTGACTTAGTTGAACATTGTGGTGATGTCAGAACTGGAAAAGATGTTAGAGTAATCTGAGAATTACAGGACTGAAAGGAACTGGGGAGTCCATTGGCCCAACTGGATCATTATAAGAATACCTTCTCCAGCATTGTTGTCAAGTGGTCAACAGGTCTCTTGTGAAAGGCTTCTAGTGAGAGGATTATTACTATCTCCTAATGTCGGCCTATTCTGTTTTTGATTGCCCTAAATGTTATATTTTCACATCAAATTATTATAAAATCTTATTCTTTGTCACCTTTAACTATTTCTCCTCATTCTCATGTCTGGAGCCAAGAAAAGTAAATCAAAATATTTTTCCTGTATGAGAGCCCTAGGAGACACCAATCATGTTTCTCTGCACCTCAATTCTACCTCCTTCAGGTTGATCATCCCTAAGTCTGTATTTCCAAAGGAAAAAAATTAAAAGGATCTCTATATTTAAAAAGATCTCTGTATCATTTCCCAACTCTAGAACCATACTCCTCTCCTTGAGCTCACATTTATCAATGCCCTTCCTAAAATGGAGTACTCAGAACTAGACATAATACTTGAATATTGGATAAAGAATATCATTCCTGTAATTCAGAACCTTAGGCATATTTTAATATAAACTAAGCCCCATTGAGTTTTCTTGACAGCCATATCATATTATTAATTATTTCTGAGCTGTTAATATACTAAAACCCCTAGATAAAGTGATTTACAAAATTAAATATGGAACATTTTAATCTACATATACCTATTTTTTTTTACCATCTTGAAGGGACTGTTGATCTTTTCTTGTATTCATAAGCTATCCTTAGTAAAGATCGATTGCAGTTACTGTGCTCTTCTTTCCACTTTTTAAAATAAAGAATATATATGGCTAATGTGCTTGTGGTATTATCTGGAAAATCAAATTCCTTTCCCAATAGAATGAAGGAAAAACTAGATAAAAACTAAGTCTCCTTAAGAGAACTTAACCTTTTCCTAAATTTCTCTCCAGTATCAGAATATAATTTTAATTTATAAAGAGGTTATTTTCCAAACCTTTGTAAGTTTATTGTTTGTAACACTTTGCATTTTTAAGAAATATTCATGAAATATTATAGATATTGGCTAAACTGAAAGACCAGTCCACCAGTCTTCTATTTAATCTATTATAGCATATCATTGGATAATAAATTTGTAGGTGGAAAAGGCCTTAGAGCCTTTTGTCCAGTTCTCTCATATTACAGATGAGTAAACTGAGAAGTAAGGGACTTGTCCATGGTCAGTCAGTCAATACAAAATTTCAGAGCTGGAATTTGAGCTCAGATCTTCTGATTCCAATGTCAAACATGCTTTTGGCTACAGCATGATTTAGAGCTGCAGTTCTTAACCTGTTTGGTTCCATGGTCCTCTTTGGAAGTCTTGTGAAACCTATGGACCCTTTCATAAAATAATGTTTTTAAATATGTAAAATATGTAAGATTACAAAGGAACCCAATTATATTGAATGTATAGTATACATATATTTAAACATATAAACATGCATAATCTATCTTATGTATAATACTGAAATATATATTTATAAACATATGTGTATATATACACATATGCATGTATACATGTGTGTATATAAATATACACATAAATATCATCTCAGGTAAAGAATCTCTGCTTTTTAATTTCTGAAAATCCAATGCTGTTTCTATTACTCTACATTAGATGATCTAGCTTTTTTTTTTTTTTTTTAAACTAATGAGTCATGAAGTCAGTGACTTGCCCAAGAAAACACAAATAATTTGCCTCGGATTCAATTAAGAGAGAAGGGTATAGAAAGAAAGCAAATTTCATTTAAAAATTTAACCATAAATTAGGAATCAGGATACTTGGGTTATATTCACTGAAACTTTCTTTTTATTCAAATAGAATAGTAATAGGATTCTATAGTGGATCTCTGGCAGAAAGTTACATCTTCATCAAGCCTATTAATATTGTTTTTTTGCCCTTTTTGTCTTAAGTCAACATTTGTCTTTGAGGGGTAATTGGATTAGTAAGTGGCATAAGGTACAAAAACAGAATTCAATGCCATTGTACATTGCCGAATATAAATAAATAGTCTCTTATGCTGATGTGCTTTGGGCTAAATGCAATCAGTGTTCTGGGGAATTGTGCTTAGGGGCTGAGGATCTGAGATAGGCTTAACAAATAAGTACAAATGAAAATAAAGTAGAAGACAAATGGGAAGCTAGCCCAAGACATTGATTATTGACAACCAGCTGACCAGTAATTCCAAACATTAGCCTATTGCTGACATTTCAGAAAACAAGGTAGTCATTTATTTTAGCAGTAGAATATCTATCTGAGATTTTTAAAAAAGAGATAAAAGAGGAAAAGAGGGGGAAGAAAGAAAAGACCAGCAAAAATGGTCAACATATTGAAAAAAATGATAATATATGCAATATATTCAATGTTCCAAACTGGAGGAACTCTACTCCATCCCCAGAAAATTTTTTTGCTACCACCACCTCTTATTTCTACAAGAGAATGAGGGAATGTTAGATGCCATGTTCTTAACCAGTAGCTTATTAGCTAAACAGATAAAAAAACAAAGCTGTTCATTCTATCTAAATGAACAGCCATAGATTGAGTGTCAGCAAATGTTGCTACCTTTGCTGTGAGTAATACAAAAAAAATACCCATTGTCCCTAACCTCAGAAAACTTATTTTTATTGTAAAGGGAAGATGCAGATATATAGATATAAGTACATACATACACATATGTACACATAAACAATTTATCTAATATATGATATTGAAAAGAAAAGAGCCTAGGATACATGAAAGAACTAGAGTAATACAAAGCAGTATACAATCATATACACAAATATAATGTAGAACAGGTCATTGAGGGCACCTCCTTAGGGAATGCATAATGCATTCTGTCTTCTGAATATTATATTGTACATGTATGCACAAACATATATATATATATATATATATCTCCACTATTTGTATCTAATTATAATGTATGTATACACACACATACATATACATGCACACATGTAGGCTGTACCTATGTATGCATATATATGTATATGTATGTATGTATATATATAGGCATATATATATATAATGTAAAGAATATGTAAGAGCCAAAATAAGCTAGTATACAGAGAACCAACTTCAGAGTCAGAAAGACTTGCCTCTATTCTTTCATCTTAGATACAAAAAAAAAACTGGGGCATATTTCTTAAGTTTTTAGTGCCATTAGATAACTCTCTAAGACTATAAATTGCAAAGAGGGTCTAATCTGAAATGGAAGAGAGAGTTATGCACCAGGGGATCCATACACTGCTGAAAACATAGATTTGGTCCATCCATCTATCTATCTACCTACCTACTTACCTATCTATCTATCTTATCTATACACATACACAAAAAGACACACACACACACACACACACACACATACATATATATATATATATATACATACATACATACACATAGAGGCATATGTGCACACATGTAAATATATACATAAATGTGAGTATAAATGCAATGTAGCCTGACATTCTAATGTATGTGCATAAATACTTTAGTAAGCAGTAAATAGTATGTGTCTACTGTGGTGTGCATTCATGTATGCATATGTGTACATGTATACATGCAAGTGGAACTGAAGAGAAGCATAAAAAAGGTAAAAAGAAAAGAAAAAAATAACTTTCTTTTCAAAGTTAAAAAGCTTATATCCTTCTATGAGAAGATGATATGTTTAACTCTTGAGATCTATATCTCTGTTATGGGTATACTTAGAGGGAGGGTATAGGTATAATTTGATTTTATTATGATGATATAAAAAAGAAACTAGAGGAGGAAAGGCGATTCTAGTGGAAGAAGACGTAAATGGAGTTAAAATGAATTACCCCATGAAGAGGCAAAAAAAGACCTATTATAATTGAGGGAAAGAAGAGAGGGAGATGAGCATTGTGTGAATCTTATTCTCATCAGATTTGGCTCAAAGAGAATATCAGGCACATTTAACTTCACAGAGAAACTAGTCTTACTCTATAGGGAAGTAGAAAAGGAAAAAGAAAAGGAAAAGAATGGCTAAAAGAAGGGAGAACAGAAGCAGAAAAGAAAAGATATAAGAAAGGGGGAGGGGTTGTAAAAGAGAATGGCTGTTTGAGGGAGGGGGTGGTCAGAGAAAAGTATAACTGGGGAAAACAAGATGGCAGGAAGTATTTATTTATTTATTTATTTACTTACTTACTTACTTGTTTGTTTGTTTGTTTATTCATTCATTCATTCATTCATTCATTCATTCATTCATTCATTCATTCATTCATTCATTTATTTATTTATTTATTTATTTATTTATTTATTTATTTATTTATTTATTTATTTATTTATTTTGCTGAGGCAACTGGAGTTAAGTGACTTCCCCAGGGCCACACAGATAGGAAGTGTTAAGTGTCTGAGACTAGATTTGAATTCAGGTCCTTCTGACTTCAGGGCTAGTGCTCTATCTGCTGTGCCACCTAGCTGCCCCTAGAGTTTGTAATTTTAACTGTGAAAGTGAATGAGATTAACTCACCCATAAAACAGATAACAGACTGTATTAAAAGCCAGAATCCTACAATTTGTTGTTTACAAGAAACACCGCTCTAAAGCAGAGTGGTACATTTAGAGTAAAGGTAAAATGCTGGAGCAGAATCTATTATGCTTCAGCTGAAATAAAAAAAAAAAAAAAAAAAAAAAAAAAAAAAAAAAAA
>JAJPUD010000231.1:27500-37431 GCA_023553655.1 Myrmecobius fasciatus | reverse complement strand
CTCTCTCTCTCTCTCTCTCTCTCTCTCTCTCTCTCTCTCTCTCTCTCCCTCTCCCCCCGACATTGGAGATGGATCTGATATTAAAATAGTAATGATCATTAGTTAAGTATATTCTAATCATCTACAGCTGTAAATACATACTTCAAAATCTTGGTTCTATGACAGGTGTGCAGGATTAACACCTTATGAATGTACTCTCTTACAAAGAAATACCATTCCCTAAAGAAGTCTAATATGAGCAAAATGGATATAACTGGCTTCAATTTGATGACCTTTAATCTGGACTCAATAACTATTAAACTCCAATCCTCTTTTTTTTTTCTTTATGTGTCATAGAAACATTGAGTTGTTATTATCATTATGGTCTTTATATTGGTCTGTGACTTCATTGGAGTAGGAAAATCTTTATGTAAAAGCTTCTTTCACTGATGCCATATGTAAGCTGCTTGGGGTCTGAAAGGTTAAGTGACTTTTCTCATCGTTATGCAGCCAGTAAATAGCAAAAGTATGACTGGAAAAAATAGGACTGGACAATATTGTTTTCCTACTAAATCTAGCTCTCTATTAATGATACTATGCTGCTTCTCTTGTTAGCATAATTCTTATAATTTTAATAAGAGATTCACTGTTTCATTGTTTCTCCTAAAGCAGAAGTTTAGTCTGTTGGCCAGAATTTTGAGTCTGTTATCTTGGCCCTATTCCAAAAATGTATATTGTAGCAGGTGCTCCAAATGCATTCTTGAGTTCATAATCTATTGGCTGACTCATGTTTGAAAATTTGTTGTCCATCTATCTTAGAAAAAAAATTCTCAGAGGGTATTGTGAGAGTCTGAGTCATAGGTTTTTCTTCATTCAATATATGGAAAATTCCTTTTATGGAATGGGTCAGGATCAAGATTATTCAATAACAATAGATTTTCTGTACAAATGGAATTTGGCAATTTACCCTAAGAATTTTATCAAAAAAATATTTTGTATGAGTAGAGATGGAAGATAAAATATTCCAGTGATTTCTTTTCCCCCTTATACTAATAAGTCAGATTATCCACAAATAAGTTCAGCTTTCATAAATATTGTTAGATGTTAGACAAATATCCCTGCCAACATAGGCATAGAATTAGAGAATCTTGTAGTTAAGGACTACCTTAGAGAGCAGCTGTTCTATCTCATCAAGTACAGTGGAGACATCAGCTCTATAATCAGAGCACCTGGGTTCAAATTTTATCTCTAACAATTTCTCCATTTTTTATAATAGTTAGACAAAGTATTAATTCTGTGAGCCTTATCTTCATCATATATAAAAGGAAAGATTTGGCTTAAATGACCTATAAAGTCATTAATATCTTCAAAGCTATGATCTTATGAATCTTTGCTTGAAACTTGAATTCTACCTTCAAAATTCTCATCAAAATAAGGATGTAGGGAGGATACCTTATCTTTTGAGTTAGGAAATATGTATCCCAGCAATGAATAGGGAATATGCAAACAAAACAGAAAGATCAGTGAAGAAGAGTTTTTCTTGGGCCTTGAAGATGAAAGAAGCAATAAGAAAGGGTATTTCAGGTTGGTGGAATGGAGTGGCTGTTTAGAAAATTTCAAGTGTCATAAATAATGAGGGCTTCTATCAACTTCCTGAAAATCAATGAGTATTTCCCTTTCTCATTTCTGACCCTAGTTAAGGGATGTGAATGGCTCCACCCTTGGCATGCTAGTCCAGAGTTTCTAGCAATTACCCTTTCCTGTGACTTTTCCAAATTGGTTTTAAGGCTAAGAAGTGTCCTATGTCTATGATATGTATGTTTGTCTTTGTGGATGTTCTGAAAAAGGCCATAAATCTAAGGTCACAGGGGTATAGGGGACAATGGCTGACTGAGCTTTACTCAATACAATGTCAACATCCTCTCATAGCAGTACAAGGGGAAAACACATAGCATGGCAGATAGCCATGGGATGAAGAAGGAAGAACTCTTTTGAACCATTTTTTTTACCTTAGTATAAGAGAAACAGTAGCATAAGATGAGCAGAAGGCAGGTTGTTACCTATTATTGCAAGTTGAGTCCAACTTTAGTCTTGGACAGAGGTTTTCACTGATAATACTCTGGTAATAACTGCTTCAATTTAAAAATAGAAATAACATGTAAAAGGATCATTCTGTGTAAGCCTTTGGGAACAAAATTATAGATGACAAACAGACTTTGATCTTATGGCTCTCACAACCTAAGTGGCAGGGAAGAAGGAAAAAGGTATGCATATAAATAGCTTATGGTACAATGGAGAATTGGATAAATGCAGTGAAGAATAGAAAAATGGATAGATGATAAATATATATGCTATATATAGGATGGATAGATAGATAAATGATGTATAACTAGATGATAGATAGATAGATGATAGATGATAGATAGAAAGATAGATAGACAGACAGACAGACAGACAGACAGATAGATAGATAGATAGATAGATAGATAGATAGATAGATAGATAGAATCTTTATTAAGGGCCTATTGTATGCCAGGCACTGTACTAAGTGCTTGCTAGACAGTTCCTGTCCTCATGGTAGATACATTCTAATGGGGGAAGACTATAAAAAGGGAGAAGGAATAGGATAAGAGGTTTCTCCATGGTGACATGTCTGAAAATGTCACAGGAAGGCCTAGAATTTAGCAATATAAGGCCATAGTTGGTCTATCAACTTTCAGGAAGGTGATGAGACAGAATCCAATTTTCTAAAAATGAGGGAGTAGAGCTTATACTTCAGGTGAACACCACATAGGTAAAATCCAAATAAGATGAAGAGATAGAAATTTTTTGTTTTTTTTTATTTTTTTGTGGTTGGGGAAGCAGGGAGAGTTAGATCATGGAGAGAAGACTTCAGAGGAAGTTGCCTCTGAATTAGATCTGAAAGAATAAGAGAAACTCCATTTTTTAGGAATGTGAGTATTGGAGAGCAAAGGTACAGAGAAGAGAAATGAGAACACGAGATAGAGTATATTCTGGTTTTTCTGAAACATAGATTAAGAAAAGGGGAATAATAAGAGACAAGATGGGAAAGATAGGTGGAAGATAGATTGAGAAAACCTCCAATCTATGGATACAAATTTGATAGACTATGGGGGAAACACTGAAGCTTTTTCAGGCAAAGAATAACATGGCAAGAACAGGAAATATCACTCAAATGAAGTCTATATACATATAAACTATGACTACCATGAAAATTATCATAGATTTCTAGAGGAGGTGGTCTGATGCTGTGAGAGGGGATTTGGTTATTTGGTCTCATACCTCCCTTTGCTGTTATTTTCAAAAAGAAGATTCTGGAAGTCTGTCAACTCTTTCAGTCGAGTGGATTAGGAAAGGAAAATACTTATATGTGAAGATTTAAATTTAAGAATAGAAAGAATCCAAACCTCCTAACCACACTATAAATTAGTTTCTAGCACAGATGCAAAGATAGATCTTGAGGCTTAAACAAATAGCTAATGCATTTCACAGGATGGGGAAATAAAGTTGGAGCCCAGAAATTCTGAGCTGACAACTAAAAGAAGGGAATTTAGCCTAAGATTTAGGCATCCAAATAAATTCACTTCAGTCCAGTTTCAACTGAAACAGCATTTATTAACTTCCTATTACATTAAAGATACTGTTATACTGCAGAGATAGAGGAACAAAAATAAGAAAGGGTTTTTTCCTTCTCAAAGACCTTACATTTTGCTGGAAGATTTAAAATATTTTTTTTTTGCAAAACACTTCATATTTACATTTATCTAATGTAGGTCTTTGAGGCAGATAGTATAGATATTGCTTTAATTTTACAGATAAGAAAGCTGAATCAGAGAGCTTAAATAATTTGCGTAAAGTCACATAGCTATTTTGAAAGGCAAGATTTGAATTCATATCTTTTAGGTTCTATTTTGGATTATAGAATAAATTCTATTTTGGTTTATAGGATTATATTACAGGATAAATTGTGTATGTTTATGTGTGTATGTGTGTGTTGTCCACATAGGTTATGTGCATATATGTATGGTTTAGTTGAATGTTGTTTCACAAGGAAGTAAAATGGCATCTCACTCACCCTCTCCAGGGAATAGTTTGATTCCTGCTAGGAGAAGAATAATAGGATATATAAAACATGAAATCAACCTGTTCTATTCTCCTGAGAGAAGGGATTGGAAGTATAGCTTTCTCCCCTCTTCCTCTAAAGGTTGCTAGTCTGAGAATTTTAGATTCGAGTTTCTTTTCCTTCTCTTTTTCCTTAATTGAGAGGGAGTATCCAAGTTTTATCAAAAGGACTCCCCTTCTACCAAATACTAATTACACGAAGATTATCACATATAAGAATAGTGAATAAATAACTACTTATCCTATCTAAGCTATATACAGCTTAAAATACACCTCACAATATACAGAATGAGTGAGAGCTCTACTAGGAGTTCAACAGAGCTCCCAAATCTATCCAAGGGGAAATTGCCTTAAGTCTTTAGTGTGGCAAGCTAAAAATAGAGACATGCTTGAGGATTTAGCTGTTCTATATGTTACCTTCTTTTCAAAGCCTTTTTCTCTTGGTGGGTACAGCTCTTTGAAAAGAACCTGAAATCTTAAGTATCCTCTTTCCAAAATGAAAGCCAGAAAAAAAATAGCTGTCCTCTTCTGGGTTTTCTACAATTTACAGGTTCAGAGTTTCAAGTAATCATTCTGTTCACCAATGAGTTAAATCTTAGGCAAAAATCCAAGCATAAACCCTGAGTTATATGTTCATAGCTATGTAGCTGGAAGGGACATGTGAAGCCTTCTATTTGTATTCTATTAGTTTATAGATGAGGAAATTGAAACCCAGAGAATTTCATTGACTGAGCAACCCAATGTCATTTTTTTCTATTTCTATTGTGTTCATACAAGTTCCTCTTCCTCTTCTTCTGGCACATTTATAGTTTAGGAAGTATAATATTCAAGAAGCAATCTTGAATTTTTCATTTTTAAGTAAGGATCATGTTTTATTATTGTATGCCTACTTGGCATAGCTACTAGTTAGAAAATGCAAGAAAAATTCAATTCAATTCAACTTGCATTTGTTTATTAATTTAATCTACTATATACAAAGAAAGCTCTGGGGATACAAAAATGGAAAAAGAAGTTCATATACTCAAGGTATTTTAATTTTAAGGAAGAGGAGAAATATAGCATTTACATATGTATTTATTTAGATACCTGTGTAATAAGTATTAATAAATACTTGTTGAATTACAGAGAATAGCAAAACTGCATGCAGAGGGATTATGATTGCCAATGTGTATCTCAATATTATCATTGACAAATCTGTGGACTGAATTTAATTCACATATTCTGGATCATTTATCCTCTTTTTTAGCCAGGAATTCTAAACCTGGGGTCTATGTATTTGTTACATGTATGTGTGTGCTTATGTATTTTATTTTACTGTATTTAAAAATATTATTTTGAGGAATCCATAGATTTCAGCAAACTTCCATAGAGGTTGATGATACTGAAAAGTAGGAATCTCTGCAATAGTCTTATGTAGTCAATCAGCACTTAATAAATTCTTGCTGACTTTTCTTAACTGGCATGGTACTTCCTGAAACCAAATGATATTGAAAGCTGCCTCTTCACTCCCTTCCCTAACCACCTCTCTTTTCCTTTCTCTTACTCTTTTCTGACTTGGAGAATGCTGTTCTGATAAGTCATATGAATCAAGCACACCTGTTTTGAAAGCTTGGGTGGGGATTCTGAAGAAAGGGAGTAATGAGAGTCTAATGTTCTGGGAAAGGCAGGACAAGCATTAGTTTTAGCAGATGTTGTTCAGGGGTCTAACCACCATGACAGTGCTGAATTACCTAGTACATCAATATCCCCCCATTCTATGCTTGCTCATTCTTTACTTCCTCATCCCACTGCATGACTTTGGTTTAGCTTTCCCATGGGAGAGAATATTTTAAGCCATAACATAACATCCAGTTGTTTCATTGGAGAATTATGAATGAGAGACTTTTGGAATGAATCCTATTTATTAATTGGATTACTATGATCAACTTCCCATTTTGTGAATATTTAATTTTTCTTTCTTAATTCCTTTACTGATGATTAATATGTCTATGTATATGATATGTAAATATATCTATAAAACAAAAATAAAACAAAAAAGAGAATGAAAATTTACTTGACCCTGCCAACACTTCAAGCTGAAAATTTTCCTCCTCACAAACTCCAAGAAAAAGCCCTAGTTTCTTCCCCCCTTCCCAATTTCTCATTTCTTATTTCATTGCTCAAATTTTGGAAATTTGGCTTCTTACTAAAGTAATTTTCTCTCCAAGTGATCTCTTTATTGCAAAAATTCAACAGCTCTTTCTCAGCCTTCAGTCTTCTTGACTTCCTTGAAGCACACCACTTATCATGTCATCCTCCAGAATATTCTCTTTTTTCCATGGGTTTTCATGGCATTGCTTTTTCCTGATTTTTCTTCTATCTCTTTAACTGTTTCTTTTCAACCAGTCCCTTCTTGTGGATCATCTTTCTACTCCTATTCATCTTGCATGGGGCTACCCTATAATTTGTTTAAGCTCTACTTGGGACTCTCTTCCCTTTCTAACTTTTCTCAGTGAACTCAGCCACTTTCATGTATTCAATATCTTGACTCAAATAATATATATCCCAAATGTAGATGTCCAGCCTTCATCTCACTCTCTAGCACAAGTATCAACATTTTTAAATGCCTGAAGGATAGTTCCACCTGCATTTCCTAAGTCATTTCATACTTGATGTGTTTGAAATACAATATATTATCTTTTTTTTTCTCAGTATTTTTTTCTCTTGAGGTTGTCAATATCCTTCAAATCACTCAGGTTGATTTGCAGTCTTGGAGGTTTCCTTGACTTTTATTCTCCATATTCAATTAGTTGCTATGTTTTGTCTTGTCCAAATTTTTTTTTTCCTTTCATGACCTTATTTCCACTTTCTTTTTTTTTTAATTAAAGCTTTTTATCTTTGTAAACATATGGCCGGGCAATTCTTCAAAATAGTGCTTGCAAAATCTTGTCCAATCCCCCCTTCCCCCACACTCTCCCCTAGATAGCAAATGGTCCAATATATGTTAAGCATGGTAGATATATATGTTAAATCCAATATATGCATACAAAATTATATAAGAATATGCTGCACAAGAAAAATCAAATCAAACTGGTAAAAAAAGAGAAGCAAAATAAAATACAAGAAAACAGCAACAAAAAGTTCCTGTGACTTCCCATTATTGTTTAGATAAAATATAATTCACATATTGGGCATATATAATTCTTTACTGTATGGCTATAACCAATCTTTCTAGATGTAATTACTATTAATCCCCAATCAATCTCCTTCAAAATCTCAGTAATGGATTCAGTTTTTGTTTGTTTGTTCTTATTTTTATCAAAGTAATCTATTTGGTGTTACTTACACCAACATATCTTTGAAATGGAATGGACAGATCCTTTTGGGTATTTCTTGACCCATCTTCCTCCCATATTACTTTGTATTTATTTTGCATATATTTGTTTTTTTTATTTACTTATCTGTGTATATGTGATTTCTTTCAATAAAATATGTTTCTTGACAGATGAAAGTATTGAATTTCTGTTTTCTCATCTTTACAACCTATGTGCCTTAATATCTGATATATATATAGGTGCTAGGAATACAAAGACAAAAAAAGTTTTGTAGAAATTGAATTAAATTGAATTGTAGAATAATACTTGCTTTCCTGGGGAATTATAACGATTCTGATATGGTTGTGGGAACAGAAAGAATATTGGACCAAGTGTTAGGGGAATTGTGGTCTAATCTGTCATCTACCACTAATTAGCTAATACAATGCTGCCTCAGTAGAAGGCACATGGAGGGTCACATTGCTAGTAATTTTCTGATGCCAGATTTGACTCAGAAAGATGAATCTTCTTGACTTCAAGGCCAGAACTCTATTTAATATGTCACCCAACTTCCCTCCCATATGTATATTTATATACCCATAGCTATATCTAGGTTTTTGTACATATCTCTGTCTAACACAGCTAAAAGAGTACTAGGTTTTAAAAAGATAATCCATTGTCCAGACTACAATATAATGGATAATTTCCCATCCCAATAAGTATCTTGAGCATCCACTGCAGATTGATATGAATGAATGAGCTGAGTGAATGAAATGAAAAGTTGGAAAAGAGTCCTAGATTGAATTTGGAACAACTGAATGGCATTCTAGTGGGAAAAAAGTTCACTTAATCTTATGTGTAAAAATAATATTTTATAAGGGTAAGTTCCAAGGTGCTTAAATATATTCCTTGCTTCTTTTTTTTCCCTCAATACTTAATTTTGTGGGGAAAGGAGTGTCTAGTGAGGAGATTCATCTGTGAATGTAAATACTCAACTTGTTGGCAACTGATAGTAATAAGAGAGCTGACAGGGGTCCTAAGAAGTTAAATTAACGACCTAATATTTTCACAATCAATCAATAAATTATTTATTAACTGCTTAGCCAGGTACTGTGTTAAGTGACAGAATGTAAAAGAAAAGCAAAAATAATGCCTAACCTCAAGAAGCTTACATTCTATTGAGACATGGCATATATATGATTAGTTAGATAGAAGGATGCAGATAGAATAGGTGAAAGCTCACCTGAGATATGAGGAAGCTTAGGAAGAGGGTGTTGGAGAAGTCTTCAAACAGAAAGTGGCATTTGAATTCAGAGATAAGGCTTAAACTCAGTTCTTTTTTTACCTCAAGGTCAGTTGTTTATTTATTATATCACCAGTTACTCAAGTGAAAACTTGAAATTCTATACAAATATGAACTATTATTAGCTTAAGGCAGCTAGGTGATGCAATGGCTAAAATACTGAGTCAGAAGTCAGGAAGACTCATCTTCTCAAGTTGAAATTTAGCTTCAGATATTAACTAGCTATGTGATCCTGAACTTGCCTCAGTTTCTTCATCTGTAAAATGGGCTAAAGAAGGAAATAGAAAACCAGTCTTTGACAAGAAAATACCGAATGGGGTCATGAAGAGTAGAATACAACTGAAATGACACAACAAAAACAAATTATTAGCTACGGTTATTACTTGTTCTTTACAGAAACGATGTGAAAGATTCAGGGTAGTTATTGTTTGTCTTTCATGATGTTTTTCATTTACATGGGGACAGAATTAAGAAAGATCAAGAAGAAGTGTGATAGCAGGATGAAAATCTCAATCCTTGTTCTCCATGGCATTAACCACAGCAATGAATCCCACTTAGCTATTGTTGCTCAAGAACAAACAGGAAGCTCTGAGTCACTGTGTGAACACGATCTCTGGTATCACCTAAAAAGGCACGTGGCAATGTCACTCTTTCCTGGTATTGAATAACCAGGTGAATACACTTTCCCTGAACCTTTCTCCTCCCCTTTCAAATACTGCTCACCTCACCACTGAGGGCAATGATGACCTCATAGCACCTGGCTGAAAAGCTGGCAGCAGAAATCCCACCAAATACCTCTGAACTTGAAACTGGCTGCTATGATTCCTTTGCTCTCACCTGTTCTGGAAGAAACTCATGATCATGAGATCACACATTAGAACTGAAAAAGATCTTGAGGGCCATCTAGTCTGACTTTCTAATTTTGCAGTTGAGAAAATGGAAGAATGGAGAAGTACATAACTTGACTTACCTGAGATCATACAGTTGGTAAATGACAGAGGCAGCATTTGAACCCAGGTTCCATGACTCCAAAACCAGTGTTTTTCCCATGTTTTTCCATGACTGTTGCCTAGAAATTGTTGTTGTTGTTCATCCTTTGTTCTGGAAAAGAACCATGACATCAGGGAGTTGATGTCATGATATGCAAGTGAATTGGATTTAAGTGAGAGAGGGCTGTGTAAAGTCACCTGTCTCACTTTCTCCTCCAGAACCA
>JAJPUD010000231.1:0-22500 GCA_023553655.1 Myrmecobius fasciatus | reverse complement strand
AAGATAAACATAGCAATAAAATGGTGGCCCTCACCTGGAGAAAAGCTGGAAAGCAGCAGGCTAGAACATATTGCTTCTTTGAATATCTGATATAACTTCCTGGACACAGATCTCATTCCCATGCATTGCTGTTAGTGCTTTAGCAAATTATTGGATTGGTGACCCAATAGAAAGGGAGAAGGACCCTTCAAGGATTAAGAGTCAATGAACTCTTTTTACATTTTGACATCTACCTCATTATAGCAAAGAAAATAGGAGAACAATTTTCTGGATGGATCTGAAAATCAACTTCTGTGCCAAAAAGCTCTTTCTGTACTCAAGGTTCCCAACACTAACACACATACACATACAGAAAGAACATGTTTTAAAAGAGCCCATTGTTTACTGCTTGGGAAGAAAAGAGAGGAAATAACGCCAACAAGTCAGGTATCTACTTGTCATAAAAGGAATTTTGCAAAAGGCTTAGGACAGAACTAACTGAAAACATTAGTTCTCTGGAAATGTCCTGGCTTTGCCCTGGTGATTTGATGAGCTGGTAATGGGGATGAAGGTAACATGATTGTCCATCTGATATTGACAGATCACTTTCATTTTGAGTACCCAGTCCATGATCTGCATTGTCAGGTGAAATTTCTCATCAGAAACTCCTTACACTGATGATAACCATAGGTTTCATTAAATTCTTTCTCTCTCTCCCTTCCTCCTGCCCTCTCTTCCTTCTCTTCCCGCCCCCACATCATTCCTCTTATTTCTTCAAGGAATCTGGACTTCTCTTAAATAATTGCTGCACCTCAATTTATGACAATAAAATGATTTTGAATGCTACAAAGAAATAGATATAATTTAACTGAATTGTAACTTAAAGTCAGCAAGATATTCAGAAGGATAAATGATGTTATCATAGGAGCCTGCTAAGCTTGTCTATTAGGAGAAGTTAGCCCTGGGAAATGTTTTTTTTTTAACTCTTAGGAAGGATAATAATAATAACAGCTCATATTTCTATAGTTCTCAGAATGATCCTGTAAGTTAAGTGGTATAAGTATTATCTCTTTATGAGCAAGGAAACAGAGATTCAGAGAGTTTTAATATTCAGGGTCACACAGCTGGTAAATGACAGAGATGAAATTGAACCTCGATCCTCTTGAGCTCTATTCCAGTACACTTTCTATTCTACTACATTATCATGGATTCCTTTGGCAATCTGGTGGAGCTTGTAGATCCCTTTAGACAGCAATGTTTGTCCCTTACATTCACAACTGAAGGAAATGCAACATTTTAGTTAGGGATTAGTAAAAATCATAAATATCATTTTCCCCATCCACTTTCATAGACAACCCCTCCTCTGGAAAAAAAATATCCACAATCCATATGCTTCAAGTTAAAAATCATTACACTAAATGAGGGTTCATTAAATTATTTCTTCTTCTCTAATGAACTAGCGTCTTCAAAGTATACACATGAACAGAGTTTCAAACTATCATCTTTATGCTGAGTATTTTGGTAACATTTGTAGATTTTTGTTTGTATGAATGCTTAGATCAATAGCTAATTAGGGGGACGATTTAAATTCTGAAGGTGATGCTATGCCTAGCAGAAATGTGACTTGTTTTCCTAGTCTGCAGCTGGATTGTCTGACTTTGCCTTTTCCTATAGCTCAGTACGTGGGGAAGGAAAGATCTTTCCATAGTGTCATCTCAGTAGGGAAAAAATACATAGTAATGAAATGAATGCCACTTAAGGGAAGGAAATGAGTTAAGTGTCTTGGGCAGACTCACTTGCATCCTATAGTAACCTATTCTATGCAATTCAAATCTAATTTGAAAGACTTATTAATGAGGCTTTCTGATGGTACTTTGGTGATTCTTAAATAAGTTTATTCTAACTTCCACTTTAGGAAGAAAAGTTTTTTTTTTTTTTTCCTTTTCTTTTTTTATGTTCCAGGTTCACTATAGAAAGGCAAAATGAGACATGGACAAAAAGATTAGTCCCCTGAAGTCAAGAGAATCACATAGAAATCCTATTTAATAATAATGATATGCATTTGTATAGCACCTAAATTTTTTCAAAGTTCTTTTTTCCCCCAGGGCAAATGGGTTAAGTGACTTGCACAGAGTCACATAGCTAGCAGGGATCTGATGTCAAATTTGAATGGAAGTCCTCCTGACTCTAGGACTTGATGTTCTGTCTACTGTACTACCTAGTTGCTCCTTGAATCATTTTTAAAATGTAGATTCCTCATAACCCTGGAGAGTAGGTGTTACTATTATGCCTGTTTTGCAGATGATGAAACGGAGGTGGAAGTGTTAAATGATTTGTCCTAGAATACAAAGCCAGTGAGTTTATGAGGTAATATTTGAACTCAGATTTTCTCAACTGATTCAGGTTCAGAGCTCTATCCAGAGTCCCAACTAGCTGCTTCTAGCCCAGCTTTAGACAGACTAGCTATATGAGCATAAGCAAATGATTTCATCTTCAATATCTACAGTAAAGTTTTTAAGACTATACTTTACAGAGCATATACAGGGTTTTGGATTGATAGAACTCCTCACCAATAGTTTCTTATGCTGAAGAAATCACTAGTCTGGTAAGAGCAAACAAAATTAAATGCTTCTGTTATTTTTTCCAAGGAATTTGGACTGCATTCAAGCAATTGCTACATTTCATTTATGTCAATAAAATGATTCCAAAGCACAAAATTGATAGCTTTCGCTTAACTTCATTATACTTAAAATTAACAAGCGGGCTGTCAGAGCAACTGATAGTTTCCAAATTGCTGTAGCTTGCACTCCTGCAAACAAGGGAAGGAAATGAGCATTTATAGAGCACCTAGTATGTGCTAGATACTCTGATAAGGACTTTTTAATAAGTATTATCTTTTCTGATCCTTATGACAATTCTTTGAAGTAGATAATATCATTATGTACATTTTAAATCGAGGAAACCAAGGCAAACAAATATAGCATAGCATGCCCAGGATCACTTAGCCAAAAAGTACCTGAGTCCAAATTTGAACTCTGAACTTCCTGACTCCAGACAGCTTTCTATTGATCTACCAGCTGCCTCTAGATTGGAATTGAAGCCAAACTAAATATATTACAGATCAAAAACAGGCTGTCCCTTCACATGTTTCATGAAATATTTTCATGAGGTACATATATAACTTTGTAGGATCATTCATGACTATATGGCACAGTGGATAGAGTGTTAAATCTGGCAGCCTCTGAGTTACACTCTCTTCTTTGATACTTTCTATGTAACTTTGTAAACCATTCTGTTTCTCAGTTTCCTCATGTATAAAACCAAGGACTTGATTGGATGGTCTCTAAGGCCCTTTCTATTTCTATCTAGAGCTAAGCTCCTATAAACTCTTACAATAAGAGAAGCATAATACCAGGCACTGATTGAAACCAAGATTGTAAATGTCCTCTCTTGAAATAACTAGCATGTTCTTAATCCTTATGACTGGGAAAAATCTTAGATCATAGAGTTAGAGTGAAAAATATACCTCAGAGGGCACCTACCTAAAAAGCAAAACAAAATAAAATTTGATTTTATTAATCAGGAAAGTGAGGGTTAAGTGTTTGAAGTCATGTAGGTAGCTAAGTCATCTTTAGTGTCTGGCTTTGAATTTTTATTTCTACCTGGCAACAGAAAAGGTTGATGTTGTGCTTTCTAGTCCAGAGAAGGGTTAACTCTTCTTAACAGGAAATGGGCATGAGGCGGAGCCAAGATGGCGAACTGCAGACAGCGTCCTCTGTGAGCTCCTGAGACCTTCCCTCAAACCCAGACAAATTGAGCCTCTGAACTGGTTTAGGAGCGAGGGCTCCACCAAACACTTGGACTACAATGCACTTCTATCAAATATCTACTTTGAAAGAACTCCTGAGGTCAGTTTTAGACGGGCAGGGGATCGAGCAGCTCCCGGCGCTCAGACGCCAGTGCGCAGCCAGGGTGCAAGTCCGGGGCTGGGAAGGACCAGAAGATTTTAGGCTGCCAGGAAGTCCCTGGGAGACGCTTGGGCCACTTTGCTCTGCTTGCGGGGCAGGTGCTTTGGCAGGTCTACCTTTGATAAAGGGTGGATTGAGAGCAGCTGAAAGTGTGGTCTTAGTGCGGATCTAGCAAGATCAGCTCCAGACCGGAAGTCAACTCGGCAAATTGCCCCAGGGCAATTTGAAATCCCTGCTGCTGCTGCTGCTGCTGCTGCTGCTGCAGAATTCCCTGCTGGTGACTGATACCTCTGCTGAAAATCATGAGCAAGAAGAAGAGAGCTCTCACCATAGACAGCTTCTACAGAGAGAAACTAGAGAAGTCCCCAGATCCTGAGATTCTGAAAACAATCCCAGATAAAGCCACAAAGGTGGACTTAAGCTGGTCTCCCTTTCAGAAGGCTTACCTGGAAGACTGCATAAAGAATCTCAAAACAGAGCTAGAAGAAGATTGGGGAAATAAATTGAGAGCAGTGCAAGAAGGAAATATCGCCCTGCAACAGAGATGTGAAAAACTGGAAAATAAGTCTGGTGAATTGGAAAAAGTCGCCAACTCACTGGAAAATAAAGATACTGAATTGGTAAAAGTCACCAAATCACAAGAAAATAAAAATAGTGAATTGGTAAAAGACAACAATTCACTGAAAAACAAAATTGGTGAATTGGAAAAAGTCACCAACTCACTAGAAAATAAAAATAGTGAATTGGAAAAAGGTAAAAATTCACTGAAAAACAAAATTAGTGAAGAGGAAAAAGGCAACAATTCCCTGAAAAATAAAATTGGCAAAATGGAAAAAGAATGCAATAAACCAAAAAATTCAATTGGCCAGTTACAAAAGGAGCTAAAAAAGATAGCTGAAGGAAATAATACCTTAAAAATTAAAATTGAACAACTTGAAATGAATGACTCAATAAGACATCAAGAATCAGTCAAACAAAAACAAAAAAGTGAAAAATAGAAGAAAATATGAAATATCTCCTAGGAAAAACAACTGACTTGGAAAACAGATCCAGGAGAGACAATCTAAGGATTATTGGACTCCCTGAAAGCCACGATGAAAAAAAAGAACCTTGATGCTATCTTCCAGGAAATCATGAAAGAGAATTGCCCTGATGTTTTAGAATCAGAAGGCAAAGTTGGCATTGAAAGAATTCACTGATCACCTCCTGAAAGAGTCCCCAAAATTAAAACCCTAAGGAATATTGTGGCCAAATTTCAGGACTATCGCACCAAGGAAAAGATATTACAGGCTGCTAGAAAAAAACAGTTCAAATACCGAAAAACTGTCATGAGAATTACACATGATCTGCCAGCTTCCACATTCAAGGATCGAAGGGCCTGGAATCAGATATTCCAAAAGGCAAAAGAACTTGGATTACAGCCAAGAATAAGCTATCCAGCTAGAATGAGCATCATCTTCCAGGGAAGAAAATGGTCATTCAATGATACAGGAGAATTTCACGTATTTCTAATAAAAAGACCAGATCTGAACAAAAAATTTGACCTCCAAACACAGAACTCTAGAGAAGCGTAAAAAGGTAAAAGGGAAAGAACTCTGGAGAACTATATCTCTACTAGGGGTATCCTTAAAGAATGGGGGTATAATTTGATTTTACTTTGATAATAATCGAAAAGAAATTAGAGGTGGAAGGTATATCATACTGTAAAAAAAGGGGGGGAGGGGAATGGAGGTAAAATAAAGTAAAAATAAAAAGGAGGTAAAATAAGGCAAACTCTCATGAAGAGACATAGAAAATCTAATATAACTGAGGGAAAGAAGGGAGGGTGATGAGTATTCTTACTCTCATTAGATTGGGCTCTAAAAGAGTATATCAGATGCATTTGATTTCAGGGAAAAACTTGGCCATCTGTCTAGGGAAGTAGGAGGGAAAGGAGGAAAAGAAAGGGATAAATTAATAGAAGGATTAAGGGAAAGGTGTAAAAAAGAGGGAGAGTTTTAAAGGGGGGAGGACTGTTAGAGGGAGGTGGTTATCAAAAACAAAATACTGGGGAGGGGGGAAAGGAGTAAGGGGTAAGGGAAGAGAAAAATATAACTTTGGGTAAATAAGATGGCAGGAAATATAGATATAGTCATTTTGACTGTGAATGTGAATGGGATGAACTCTCCCATGAAACAGAAACGGATAGCAGACTGGATTAAAAGCCAGAATCCTACAATATGTTGTTTACAAGAAACACATCTAAAACATAGAGATACATACAGAGTGAAGGTAAAGGGCTGGAGCAGAATCTTTTATGCTTCAAGTGAACAAAAAAAAGCAGGGATAGCAATCCTTATCTCAGATCAAGTAAAAGCAAAAATAGATCTAATTAAAAGAGATAAGGAAGGAAACTATATTTTACTAAAGGGTACCATAGACAATGAAGCTGTATCAATACTAAACTTATATGCACCAAGTGGTATAGCATCCAAATTCCTAGAAGAGAAACTAGCAGAGATGCAAGGAGAAATAGACAGTAGCACTATGCTAGTGGGAGATCTCAACTTTGCTCTCTCAGAATTAGATAAATCAAACCACAAAATAAACAAGAAAGAAGTTAGGGAGGTAAACAAAATGTTAGAAATGTTAGGTATGACAGATCTCTGGAGGAAATTGAATGGTGATAGAAGGGAGTATACTTTTTTCTCAGGGGTTCATGGAACTTATACGAAAATTGATCATGTGTTAGGGCATAAAAACCTCAAAATCAAATGCAGAAAAGCAGAAATAGTAAATGTATCCTTTTCAGATCATGATGCAATAAAACTCACATGTAATATAAGGCCAGGAGAAAATAGACCAAAAGTTAATTGGAAATTAAATAATCTAATCCTGAAGAATGAATGGGTAAAAGAGCAAATTACAGACACAATGGATAATTTCATCCAGGAGAACGACAATAATAAAACAACATACCAAAATTTGTGGGATACGGCCAAAGCGGTTATAAGGGGTAACTTTATATCTCTAGATGCTTATTTGCATAAAATAGAGAAAGAGATCAGTGAATTAGGGTTACAATTAAAAAACTAGAAAAAGAGCAAATTAAAAACCCTCAATTAAATACCAAATTGGAAATCCTAAAAATAAAAGGTGAGATTAATAAAATTGAAAATAAGATAACTATTGAATTAATAAATAAAACTAAGAGTTGGTTTTATGAAAAAACCAACAAAATAGATAAGACTTTAGTTAATTTGATCAGAAAAAGGAAAGAGGAAAATCAAATTGTTAGTTTCAAAAATGATAAGGGAGAACTTTCCTCCAATGAAGAGGAAATTAGAGTAATAATTAGGAGTTTCTTTGTCCAACTTTATGCCAATAAATTTGATAATCGAAATGAAATGGAGGAATATGTACAAAAATATAGATTGCCCAGGTTAACAGAAGAGGAAATAAATTATTTAAATAGCCCCATTTTAGAAAAAGAAATAGAACAAGCTATTAATCAACTCCCTAAGAAAAAATCTCCAGGGCCAGATGGATTTACATGTGAATTCTACCAAACATTCAAAGAACAATTAATTCCAATACTATACAAACTATTTGAAAAAATAGGGACAGAAGGTATACTACCAAATTCCTTTTATGATGCAGATATGGTGCTGATAGCCAAACCAGGTAGGGTGAACACAGAGAAAGAAAACTATAGACCAATTTCCCTAAAGAATATTGATGCAAAAATTTTAAATAAGATTTTAGCAACAAGATTAGTTATCTCCAGGATGATACATCTTGACCAATTAGGATTTATACCAGGAATGCAGGGCTGATTCAATATCAGGAAAACTATCAGCATAATCAATTATATTAATAACCAAACTAACAAAAACAATATGATTATCTCCATAGATGCAGAAAAAGCATTTGATAAAATCCCACACCCATTCCTATTAAAAACACTAGAGAGTATAAGAATAAATGGGCTTTTCCTTAAAATGATTAGTAGCATCTACTTAAAATCATCAGCAAGCATCATATGTAGTGGAGACAAACTAGAATCATTGCCAATAAGATCAGGAGTGAAACAAGCCTGCCCACTGTCACCATTACTATTTAATATTGTATTAGAAATATTAGCTTTGGCAATAAGAGAAGAAAAAGAAATAAAAGGAATCAGAGTAGGTAATGAAGAAACCAAATTATCACTCTTTGCAGATGACATGATGTTATACTTAGAGAACCCTAGACACTCAACTAAAAAACTACTAGAAACAATTCACAACTCTAGTAAAGTTGCAGGATTCAAAATAAATCCACATAAATCATCAGCATTCTTATATATTACCAACAAAGTTCAGCAGCAAGAGATAGAAAAAGAAATTCCATTCAGAATAATGGATGATAGCATAAAATATTTTGGAATCTATCTGCCAAGAAAATGTCAGAAAGTATATGAACTAAACTACAAAACACTTTCCACACAAATAAAATCAGACCTAGTCAATTGGAAAAACATTACGTGCTCATGGTTAGGCCGAGCAAATATAATAAAAATGACAATACTACCCAAACTAATTTACTTATTTAGTGCCATACCAATCAAACTCCCAAGAAATTACTTTACAGACCTAGAAAAAATAGTAGCAAAGTTCATTTGGAAGAACAAAAAGTCAAGAATTTCAAGGGAATTAATGAAAAATAAAGACAGATGAAGGTGGCCTTGCTGTACCAGATCTAAAACTATATCGTAAAGCAGCGGTCATCAAAACCATTTGGTACTGGCTGAGAAATAGAGCAGTTGATCAGTGGCATAGGATAGGATATCAGGACCAGCTAGGTAATAACGTTAGCAATTCAGTGTTTGATAAAACCAAAGACCCCCAGCTTTTGGGATAAGTACTCACTATTTGGCAAAAACTGCTGGGAAAATTGGAAACTAGTGTGGAAGAAATTAAGGCTGGACCCATACCTAACACTGAACACCAAGATAAGATCTAAATGGGTTCATGATCTAGATATAAAGAGTGATATTATAACCAAATTAGAGGAACATAGGATAGTTTACCTCTCAGACCTAAGGAGATGGAATAAATTTATGTCCAAAGAAGATCTGGAACTCTTAATTGAACACCAGATAATTTTGATTATATTAAGTTAAAAAGTTTCTGTACAAACAAAACTAATGCAGACAAGATTAGGAGGGAAGCATCAAATTGGGAAATCATCTTTACATTTAAGGGTTCTGATAAAGGTCTCATCTCTAAGATGCATAGAGAATTGTCTCATATTTATAAGAATTCAAGCCATTCTCCAATTGATAAATGGTCAAAGGATATGAACAGACAATTTTCAGAAGATGAAATTAAAACTATTTATAATCATTTGAAAAGGTGCTCCAAATCACTATTGATCAGAGAAATGCAAATTAAGACAACCCTGAGATAACACTTCACACCTGTCAGATTGGCTAAAATGACAGGAAAAGATAACGATGAATGTTGGAGGGGATGTGGGAAGACTGGGACACTGATGCATTGTTGGTGGAGCTGTGAACATATCCAACCATTCTGGAGAGCAATTTGGAGCTATGCTCAAAAAGTTATCAAACTGTGCATACCCTTTGACCCAGCAGTGTTTCTATTGGGCTTATATCCCAAAGACATCATAAAAGAAGGAAAGGGCCCCACATGTCAGCTCTTTTTGTAGTGGCTAGAAACTGGAAACTGAATGGATGCCCATCAATTGGAGAGTGGCTGAATAAATTATGGTATATGAATGTTATGGAATATTATTGTTCTGTAAGAAACGACCAGCAGGATGACTTCAGAGAGGCCTGAAGAGACTTGCATGAACTAATGCTCAGTGAAATGAGCAGAACTAGGAGATCATTATTCACGGCAACAACAATACTATATGAGGATCAGTTCTAATGGACATGACTCTCTTCAACAATGAAATGCTTCAAACCAGTTCCAATTGTTCGGTGAAGAGAGCCATATACACCCAGAGAGAGGGATGTAAAATGTGGACCACAACATAACATTTTCATGTTCTCTATTGAGGTTTACCTGCATTGTATTTCCTTTATTGGATTATTCTTTCTTGTAGATATGATTTCTCCTGCACAAAAAATGATGCAATAACTATACATATATTCGATTTCTTAAGTATTCTAACATAATTATCATATAGTGGATATCCTGCCATCTATGGGAGGGGTGGGGAGTAGGGGGAAAAATTTGTAACAGAAAGCTTTGTAAGGGTTAATGTTTAGGAATTACCCATACTTATGTTTTGCAAATAAAAAGTATTAATAAAATTTTTTTTAAAAAAGGAAATGGGCATGAAAAAAAGGTAGCATCCCAAAGAAGGACTGAGGAGAAAATTCCAGGCAAACTGGAAAATCCTAGAGAGAAATAACAGGATCAGTGCTGAAAGGAGAGGAGGGTCCTCTTCCATCCAATGTAGATAAGTCTTTGATTATCCTTTACTTATGAGGTCAGAAGGAAATTTGAGCTGATTCTATAAGAAGTACATTCACTCAGGAGATTGCTAATACAATGGAAGGAATACTTTCTTTGGAATCAAAGCACATCCTGCCTGTAATAATAATACCTAGAATTTAAATAATGATTTACAAATATGTTATCACTGTTCCCATTTTATAGATAAGAAAACTGGCTTTAAAAAAGGACAAATGACTTGTGGAAGATCACACAGCTAGTTAGCATATGCAGTAGTGTTTGACCTCACGTCTTCTTAATGCTAGGTCCAACCTAGCTATCATTGAACAATGTATGTAACATCCTAGAGTTTCAATTTTCTCTTCTGGAAAGTGAAGGAGTTGAATTACTTTTGAGTTCCCTTTCCGTTCCAAATGTTCAATGCAGTGAATTATATCAGGGATATAGTGTTTTGTTTAATTAGAGAAACCTGGAGCAGAAAGTTCAGGACCTCAAAAGTTATCAAGAAAGGTACCTTGTCTGAGAGCTGTGTAACTTTCCCTATCTGTGAAATGGAATTCTTGGCTGTTTTTTCTTCTTTCCCAAGAAGATAAATGAGAAAATAGCTCCAAACCCTATATGAAATTGTCACTGTATCATCACTTTTATTTTAATTCAATAGGTAAATTGAATGTCCTAATCTGTTTACCCACAGATATTGCCAATGAACATGAACATTTCCCCAGATGCTGTGTAGTCACATTGAGAAGAGATTTAAGGAACAGACTCTCCTTTTATAATTCCCAAGGATTAAAAGAAGGTAGGGGAGAGAAGTTAGTGATTATTTTTTTGCCAAAAAGGTCAGTCAAGCATAAAGACTGAACTAAAGTTTTGTACTGAATTCATTCCTGACTGTGTGAGGAGAGAATTTACCTTTGGGATCCTTGACTTTTGATGAGAATGGAGCTGTGGATAGTTGAACTCATCTTCTGAGTAGGCTCTTCTGAGGCTTATGAATTAAAAGAGGGGATGTCTACTAGAATATGTGAAAACTTCCCTCAGTGAAATGAGTGGATGAGAGCAATTTTTTCTAGCAGTCATGAAGGCAGCCGAAGCAAGTGTTGTAGAGAACTTAAAACTATTGACTACACTGAGTTTATCCACAACATCCCAGACATCCACCAATTATCCTGACTTTTATCTTGCCACTGGACTTTATGACTCTGGAAGAGACAGCAAAGCTCATGACTTTGTGCAACTCTGCTTCACTGAAATCCAATTCATGCAAGAGTCAAGACACTACTCTATGATGTCACTGGTGCTCTTAAAATCAAGGATGAATAGCAGTGTAAGAAAGGACCAAAGTGAGAGTCAATATTAAGCTTTTCTCCCCTTCATCTGTCTCCAATTTATCCTGTTTATATCTTATTTGCATGTGGATATTTGCATATTATCTCCTCCATTAAACTTAGAGTTATTTGAGAGGTGGAGTTTGTTTGTTTGTTTTCCTTTCTTTATATTCCTACAGTTTTCACAATGCCAAATAAATGCTTGTTGACTTGATTTCTTATTAGCCCCAGAGGTTTCCTGTGAAGATTTGGATCTGAGACACCAAAGCTTCTTTCCCTCACTCAGCGATCTCCAGAACCTCCCTAAGACTTCTAGGATCAAAACCAAATTTTTTTGAATCTTTAAAACTCTTCACAACTTATGCCCTTCTTACCTTTCCAGCCTCCTCACATCTTATTCTCCTCTAAACGCTATGTAATCCATCAGCACTGGCCTATTTGTATTTCCTTGAATAGTCTACTCCATCTTTCTTCTCAATGCTTGTGAACTGGCTGCTCCCCAAGCATGTAATGGTGTCCCTCCTCACCTCTACATCTTAGCTTCTCTGGTTTTCTTCAATTTTCAGTTTAAATTCTTCTTTCTGAAAGTAGTCTTTTCCTGCTCTCCTAGCTGCCAATACCTCCTCTTTCAGATTTCTTTTACTTACTCAGCATAGACAATATATATGAATATAATATTTATTTTATATGCACATTAAAGAACATTATTTTATTAATATTAACATCATGTTACATATAAATGCATTATATTTATTATATAATTATATTTTATTATATCAATATTTATTTATTACTATTGGTTGTTTGTTATTGTCCTTTGTTCTCAAAAAGGAACAAAATGACATCACTATGTTACAGTTGAGTTATAGTATGTCTGACTATGGTTTATTAAACCAATATGAGCTTGCAATGCTCTGCCACAGGTCAGACACAAATAGTACAGATGAACATATGGGGTGGACTTTCTAACTTTGCTCATTTCGCATTTTTTCTGAGCTAATTCAATTCTGGTATGCTTGTAGCACCTTCTCTGATGAGGGCACACCATGCAGGGCCAATGTCTCCTATGCCATATGTGCCAATGTCTCCTATGTCATAAAATTTAATTCTAAAGTTCTTAAGAAATATCTTGAGAGTGTCCACATATTGCTTTTTTCTGACCACCTTGTGAGCACATTTTGTGTGAGTTCTCCATAAATTTTTTTCTGGCAAGTGTACATTTGGCATTTGAACAATGTGGTCAGCCCAACAGAGTTGTGCTCCCTGTAGTAGAGTTAGAATGCTTGGTAGTTTGGTTCAAGAAAGGACCTCCAGGTGATCTTTAGAATTTTCCTGAGACAATTCAAATGGAAGCAAGTCAGTTAACTGGCATGGCACTGGTATATTGTCCAAGTTTCACAGGTATATAACAAAAGGCTCTGTAGACCTTCACTTTGGTAGTTGGTGTAATACCTCTCCTCTCCCACACTTTCCTTCAGAGCTTCCTAAACACTGAGCTAGTTGTTTATTATTGTATATATATATATATATATATATATATATATATATATATATATATATACAGTCACACATATGTGTGAGTTATTTACATGTTATTTGCCCCATTAGAACTATTCTCTTTGAGGCAGAGGCT
Organism: Myrmecobius fasciatus; assembly: GCA_023553655.1. Taxonomy (NCBI): domain Eukaryota; kingdom Metazoa; phylum Chordata; class Mammalia; order Dasyuromorphia; family Myrmecobiidae; genus Myrmecobius; species Myrmecobius fasciatus. The sequence continues at coordinate 9,143 of JAJPUD010000231.1, read as the reverse complement.
GCTTATTCTTGAATATCTATAGCAGAGTATCTGGTATACATTAAGTGCTAAATAAATGCTTATTAACTTACTAACTGATGGACAAATCAACAGGAAAGAAAAGATCAATAAAAAAGAACAACAAAAAAATAGAAATTTATCACACTTTAACTCACATCTTTTGTTCTCAATTACTACCTCTTTCATGCAAAGGTTGGGATTAACAACAAACCTTTCTGTTTTTGAATGGTCCTGTGCAATCTTAACCAAACTTTTCCCTGTAATTCCCAATTAAAAATGCTGGAGAAAAAGAACTCTCTCTACCAGGTACCAAAAGAAAAGGTAGAACCTACCCAAGATAAGTTAAATCTCTGATGATTTGTTATCTACAAAGTTAAAAGAAGACATTGATTTGAGTAATCCCACGACAAATATTCCTGACTAGTGAAATGAGTGAATGGCTAGAAATTTGTCAGGAGGGATCCTTGGTAGGAATTGTCCCAGTGTGAACCTGCAACTAATTCATTGCAATCCCTGAGACTTATGTGATATTGATCATTCATTTCACTTTAGATGGCAGGCCAAGGATTTCAGGATGTGGGAGTGGAAAGTGGATTAATAAACAAAGGCCATCTCCTTTTCACTAAATTCCTAGCATAGAACCTGGTATGTAGTAGGTAAGTCTGATAACTGATAAGTCCTTACCAAATGTGTATAGAATTGAATAAAAGGAATTGATATTGAGATGCCAGTAAGTGCTTAATAATAATAATAATAAAGACTGATTGCTTGTTGTTGTTTAGTTCTTTCAATTGTGTACACCTCTTTTTGACTTCATTTGGGGTATTCTTGGCAAAGCTACTGGAGTGGTTTGTCATTTGCTTTTCCTGCTCATTTTTACAGATGAAGAAAGTGAGGCAAACAGAATTAACTGAATTGCCCAGGGTCACATAGGTAGGCAGTATGTGAGGCTGAATTTGAACTCAGGAAGATAAGTCTTCCTGACTCCAGACCCAGTTTCTATCCACTGTGCCATCTAATTGTCCCATAATTGCATCAGGCATAAACAAAAGTGTTGGGAAGAAAGCCTGACTTGATAGCTAGAGGATAAACTGTCACTGAAGGATAAACTACAGGATAAACTCCTACTAGTGTGTGTGTGTGTGGGGGGGAGTAGGATTGAGGAAAGACAAGAAAAGCAATTTATGGCTTTGTTGAAGGTGCATTCAATTCCACAAACACTTGCTAAGCACCTACTATGTGAAAGGTTTTCTCTACAAGGATACATTGCTGCCTGTGGGACAAGAAAAAGTCAGTGAGAATATGGCCATGGAGAAATTATGATGATATCACTCTTCTTGGAATGATAATAATGGAGGTAAGAATTCCTTCCTCTTGTTAAACTAGACTGCAAAAACCACATTTGGTCCACTGGGGCCAATCCAAATGTTTACCTCTCTCCTCTCCCAATATTGACAGGCTTCCAGAAGTCACAATGTTGTCCTCCACCCTTCAAAGAAGGTATCCTGGTAAGCTGGTTTCAGTGTGGTTAGTTAAGGAAGCACACTCACATTCACTCTCAATATACCAGCTGCTCTGGCAGCCTTCCCACCACAGGCTGTCTTGGGTCAGAGATCTGACTGAAAGAATATTTAGAACACACATAAGAAATCTGTGAGACCAAATCCTGCTTTGAATTAGGTTAAAGAAGAAATTAAAAAGTGGAAAGAACATCATCTGTTTTGTCTCCACAGAATCAATTTAATTTCTTTTTTTTTTGTGATGTGAGGTTCTAAATGAAAAGAGAATCAGAGGACACAGCTTCTCACTTTGACTGTGATACTTACATCTATGGTCTTATCCAGGTTATTAACATTAACTTAATTCTAAAATGAGCGGCTTGGATTGACTTTCAGTTGTGCTTGACCTTTTATGTATCATGGAGCCTGTGGGCAGTCAGGTGAAGCTTTTGGACACCTTTTCACAACAGTATGTTTAAATGTATAAAATAAAGTACTTATAATTAAAAAGAAAATCAACTGTATGAAAATGCAAGCATTAAAATGAAAAATGAAAATAAAAAAAATACAGATCTAGGGATCTCAGGTAAAGAATTCTTGAATTAGATGATTCCTAAAACCCTTTTCAGATCTAAATCTATAATCTTTCTAAAGTGTAGAATATGTAACTTCTGGAAGATTGATTTAAGCCTTAGCAGAGAGATCTTGGTTGCTGCTGTCTAATCCTGCCTATCCTCCATTTGTGGTAATGCCAGGTGAATGAAGTGGATAAAAAACTGGCCTGGAGTCAGTTCAAGTCTGATCTCAGACATTTATTAAACACGTGACCCTTGGACAAGTTATCTAACTTTTCTTTCCCCAAAGGTAAAATGGGGCTTTCAATAACACCTAGCTGACAGAATTATTTTGAAGACCAAATGAGATAATATTTGTAATTAATTGGCATAGTGCCTGACACATAGTAAGTACTTAATAGAATAAGTAAAAAGCCTTCTCCACCTCTCTAATTACTGTAGGCAGAGGGTCACAGGATCTTTCATGAGTATATAAATTGTGACTGTAAACTAACAGGACGTTTTTGGATTTGTTTTTAAAGCAATTATATCAAAATTTATACATTCAAATGAATGCTACTTATTCCCTTCAGAGCATCACCCTAGGAGGCCATAGAATAATTCCAGTAATTCTAGCATTGTTCTGAATATTTCTGGAACTCCCCTGAGGAAAATGGACTATGTGAACATCTGGAACATTCAAACTGATGTGGTTTCACAGCCTAGGGGGTGGCCTGTGGATGCACTCATAGATCTACTTTCTGATGCACATGGGTCACATACTCTGCCAAGGCTCTACAACAGAACTAAATGTATGTTTGCTTGGGCCCTTACAGAGAATGAAAAGATCCAGATATCTTTGGATCCAGATACATCTCTATAGTGAGGGTTGCACAGAAATTCATTGGAATGTGTGCTTATATATTTCATTTCAAAACAGGATCAAAAGAGTCTTTTTAAAGGCTATGCCTAAGACAAAATAAGCTTCCTTCCTTCTCTCCTTCCTTCCCTCCTTCCTTCCTTCCTTCCTTCCTTCCTTCCTTCCTTCCTTCCTTCCTTCCTTCCTTCCTTCCTTCCTTCCTTCCTTCCTTCCTTCCTTCCTTCCTTCCTTCCTTCCTTCCTTCCTTCCTTCCCTCCTACCTTTCTTCCCTCACTCCCTCTGTCTCTTCCTTCCTTTCTTCTTTCTTTCCTTCCTTCCTCTTTTTCTGGCTCTCTTTATCTCATCCAGACTGAGAGTCCAATAGATAGGCCCAAACCACTTGCTGATTGGCATTAGAGTTTTGACCTATTCCATTTCCAACCTGGGCTAGTTCATCCCAACTTAGGTAATTTTTGGTGCTCCTCACCTCCTGCCACACCCCCAGGGTTTCATCATATGAGTACTTGTGGTTTTCATTCCATTATAGCTCAGAACTCATGAATTCAAACACTCCACCAGCTTCATCTCCCCGGGGTTCAGGGATTACAGACATGTGGCTCTGCACCAAGAATTTGCCTTCTTTTTCTGTTTCCCTTGGGGACCATCTGCAGTCATCCTGATTTATGTTTCCATTGGACCCAGGTGGCTCCAGAAGAGAGAGTGAGGCTGGTGACCTTGCACAGCCCTCCCTCACTTAAATACATGAATCATTTCATCCTCTTTCTGGTGTCATGGTCTCTTTAAGAACAAAGGACAAGTGAAAAATTCTTGATCAATATATGAGAGCCCACTGGTTTTCTCCTTGTTGCTTAAAAGAACATGATCAACATGATCAATATATTTTTAAAAAAATTTTTATTAAAGCTTTTTGTTTGCAAAACATATGAATGGGATTTTTTTTTAATCAATGACCCTTGCAAAGCTTTCTGTTACAAATTTCCCCTTCTTCCACCCAACCCCTCCCCTAGATGGCAGGAAGTCTAATACATGTTAATTATGTTAAAATACTTGACAAATCGAATATGTATATACATATTTATACAGGTATCTTGCTGTGCAAGAAAAAATCAGATCTATAAGAAAAAAAAATCTGAGAAGGAAAGCATAATGCAAGCAAACATCAATAGAGAGAGTGCAAAAATGTTTGTGGCAGCCCTTTTTGTAGTGGCTAGAAACTGGAAACTGAGTGGATGCCCATTAATTGGAGAATGGCTGGTTGGCATGTATAAAATTGATAAATACACAACCACACTTGCATTTAGGAAATGTGCCTGTTTCAGAGTGGGATAACTAGAGATTAATAAAATTGAATTCAATATATTATTTCTTGCTTAACAATGACTAAGAATTCTCAAAAGGTAGGTGCACTCTGACAGGTTAGCTTTTCTCATTCAGCTACAAGATCCTAGAACTTAGAAGAAGAAGAAAGGACCTTAGATGCCATGTAGTCTTACTTCTCTTTATTTGACCAATGGGGAAACTGAGGCTAAGAAAAATGTTTAAGGCCATAAAATCTGTTAGTTCTAAAGCCAAGTTCTCTGATTCATCATTTTTTAATTACAACACACTACCTCTCATGAGTTTTTACTCAAATTTGTAATGCAATAATAATTCACATTTCTATAGAACTTTATGAGAATAAAAATATTTTCCTTACATCAACTCTGTGGCTACATGTTATGCACATATTATTATAGTTATTTTTATTAAAATAAGCTGAGGCTAAGCGATTTGTCGCAGATCTAAAAGTAAACAAAAAACTGAGCAATGGTTTTGAAGCCATTTCTCTTGGTAATGTGTCCAGCAGTCTTTTGAGTAGGCCACATTGTGTTTCTGTGCTTTTTTGTCTTTTGAATTAGAAATAGTACAAATATCTGCTTAATTAAGGCAAATTAGGGTTCCTGACCACATGTATCTTATTTTTTCATTAAAATTTTATTCTGAATTTAGCAAACACCAAATAAAATGGGCATTTCTATGTACACAGTAGAACAAAAAAAAGAGGATTATACATGGAACTATGGGTCCCAAAATATAGAATGTTTTTTTTAAGTCCATAATAAATTTAACCTATCCTCTTCAAAATGTCCTCTTTGCCATGTTTCTTTCTGGTTGGTATCTTTTCTTCATTAAAAAAATGGCTTGAAGATAATCTTTCCTTTTCCTTTTTTCCCCTCCACGTGCTACCCTGTCCATATTCCTCCCCATCATTCCCTCTCTTCCACATGAAAAGGAAAACAAAATCAAATCCTTTATAACAACATTTATTTATTTTCTGGCTTATGCTGTCAGTATAGGCTCATGAATGAATTCTTACTCTTTAGGATTTTCTTCTGGAGTTTCATAGGTAGACAGGGAAGCAAGACATCTTATACCAAGGATTTCTTCTTTCTTTTCTTCAAATTGTGTACTTCTAGCATGAACCCTTTTCAGGATTGCTCACTCACCTTTGGTGTCCACCTTTACCCAAATCTCACCAGGGGCTTCAGGTAGCTGTAGCATGTTCAGTGACCACACCCTGATATAACTGGCTGAACAGGTGTATTAAAGCAGGCTGAGGGTAATCAATAAGCCTCAAACCTGTTGATAAGTTATGGGGATGTCTACCCCAAGCATGTGAAAACTTTCCCAGTTGGAATAGGAATGTGTCGGTGAGAATAATTTGTTCCACAGGTTAGGAAGGAGGTTGAAACAGGTGCTGTGGAGCACTTCAAGCTTGATCATCCATTGAAGATACCTCCATCCAATGCATCCCAGGCCATCACCAGTTTTCATGAATTTGTCTTACTTCTGGAATTCAATGACAGTAGAAGAAAGAATAAAGGTAACAATTTTGTGCAACTCTGCCTCATTTAAATCCAGTTCACTGGTAAATCAAGATATTACCCATGATATCATTGGTGCTCTGAAAATAAAACAACAGGAACAGCAACAACTTCTCACCTATGCCCAACTAACACAATTCTTGTTTTTTTTTTTTTAAAGCAGCACTAAGCTCTTCAATCCTTTTTATTATACCCATTTTATGGATGTAGAAACTGAAGCTGAAGAAAGCCAAATGACTTTCAGAGGGTCACATATTCAATCTGTTTAGAAGGCCTATTGACTTTACCTTTTCATCTTCTCTCAAAAAACTCTTATTTTATATATGATGAAGCTAAGGCCACCAGAGACTATGCTGAAGCCAAAGTCCCATAAATAGCAAATGAGAGAGGCAGAATTCAAACCCTGATCTTACAAATCTAGTTTCCCTCCCATCATAGCAAACTCAAACATATTTATTTCTACTTTGCAATCAAAGAGATGGAGGCATAAGGTGAGATGTGAATTATGTAACTTGATACAATGAAAAACAGCCCTTGAGCCATGAGGACCAATTTTGAATTCTATTTCTTTCTTTAGTTTTGTACAAATCATTTAGCCACTAAATCTATTATTTTAAATGTTGATGAATATGATCGTCTTTGAATTATAAGGTAATAAAATACATGGCTGACAGCAGGATTGTAATTCTAAATGTTTCCAGTGCCAGTTAGTTACCTCTCTATTCCCTTAAGTTGGGTAATCTTTGTTAAAGAGGCATCTCTTACTAGATTCTCGAGGGTACTTCCATTCTGTCCATTATTATCTCTCTGTCTCTGACTCTGTTTTTCTGTCTCTGTCCATCTCTATCTCCTCTCTACTTCTTGCTCCTACCCTATGTGATCCAATATTTTTCTACATTCCCCCAAAATTGGGTATTTTCCATTTTGGGAGTGGGATTTAGAAATGAATATTTGACTGTGATTTGTTCCTAATAAGCAATGGAAAAGGCAAATGCTTAAGCCGAGTTCTTTCCATTTTTTCCTCACTGGAATGCATCCCCTATGGCTAGATTCATTTGGCTGAATTTCAGGAGCATCTTGAACTTGTTTTCAGGTAGAAAAGACTTAAAATCAGTACTCTGGAAGACAGGGGACATAGTAATCATCAGCCACTATATATATAAAATATACATAGTATATATATATATATATATATATATATGTCAGAGAAAAAGGCAAAAAAATATGGTCATCTTCTAGAATCTTGTAGAATGTCACAATCAGAGTTTGTTGGGTATTGTTATTATGGATGTTATTTATGGGGATTTGTAGTCTTGAAATGAAGACAACTCTATAGTATATCTCCATTCACCTACTGAATTCCAAGCAATTCTTGCAACAAACATTGATTTTGGAAGAGGGGGTGCTTTCCTTATATAGGATGGTAGCATAGTTACCATATTCTTTATCTGCCTTCCCCATCCCCAGATTATAATGGATTGACTTGAAGAAGGTTAGTCACTGTACTTAAAAGTGCATTTTAATAATAACAGACATTTCTGAGCAAGGTGGTACATATCTATAGTCCTTCCTGCTGGAGAGGCTGAAGTTAGTGGATCTCTAGACCTTGGGAATCCTGATCCAAAGCAGAGCTAAAGTTGATACCTTGGGATTCATACTCCTCTGGTATCAATATGGGGAGGACAGGGAGTGAAGAGATACCATGCTACTTTGAGAAGGGTAAACACGAAGATAAAAAAAAAACAGAATAGTTTAAAGCTTTTGTAAAATAGTATTTTATTTTTCCAAATACATGCAAAGATAGTTTTCAACATTCACCTAAGCAAAACTTTGTGTTCCAATTTTTTTCTCTCCTTGTCCCTGCCCCTAAGCAATTCTTATACCACTGACACTGAGCTATTCACTTAAATTTTATTTCAGTTTCCTCAGTTGTAAAATGAGGACAATAATGACACCTACCGCTAGAATTCTTGGATTAAAGGAAATATATTTATTAAGTGTTTAATATAATGCCTGGCACAAAATAGGCACTTCATCTTTTTCTTTTGTGTTAATGAGTAGGGACACTGAACATTTACTGAGGTAAGATGGGTAGACACAATCTCAAAAAAAGAAACAAGTAAGAATTATAACTGGTAACATAATGCTTGTGTGTATCTTGGTCTCAGAGCTAGTCTTTTTTATTGAAGATTTTTATTTTCAAAATATATGCAAGAATAAATTTTCAACATTAACCCTTGCAAAACTTTGTGTTCCAATTTTTCCCCTCCTCCATTCCCTCCCCTAGATGGCAAGTAATCCAATATATGTTAATATATATATATATATATATATATATATATATAATGGTAAAAATATATATAAAATGAATATAGGTATATATATTTATACAATTATCTTACTGCACAAGAAAAATCTGATCAAAAAGGAAGAAAAAAGAAAAAGAAAATAAAATTCATGCAAATAACAACAAAAGAAATAAAAACTAAATTTTAAATAAGATTTTAGCAATGAGATTACAGAAAGTTATCTCCAGGATAATACATCTTGACCAAGTAGGATTTATACCAGGAATGCAGGGCTGGTTCAATATCAGGAAAACTATCAGCATAATCAATTATATTAATAACCAAACTAACAAAAACCATATGATTATCTCAATAGATGCAGAAAAAGCATTCGATAAAATCCAACACCCATTCCTATTAAAAACACTAGAGAGTATAGGAATAAATGGGCTTTTCCTTAAAACAATTAGTAGCATCTACTTAAAACCATCAGCAAGCATCATATGTAATGGAGACAAACTAGAACCATTCCCAATAAGATCAGGAGTGAAATAAGGCTGCCCACTGTCACCATTACTATTCAATATTGTATTAGAAATGTTAGCTTTAGCAATAAGAGAAGAAAAAGAGATAAAAGGAATCAGAGTAGGTAATGAAGAAACCAAATTATCACTCTTTGCAGATGACATGATGGTATACTTAGAGAACCCTAGACACTCAACTAAAAAACTACTAGAAACAATTCACAACTCTAGTAAAGTTGCAGGATTCAAAATAAATCCACATAAATCATCAGCATTCTTATATATTACCAACAAAATTCAGCAGCAAGAGATAGAAACAGAAATTCCATTCAGAATAACGGATGATAGCATAAAACATTTGGGAATCTATCTTCCAAGAAAATGTCAGAAAGTATATGAACTAAACTACAAAACACTTTCCACACAAATAAAATCAGACCTAATCAATTGGAAAAATATTAAGTGCTCATGGGTAGGCAGAGAGAACATAATAAAAATGACAATACTACCCAAACTAATTTACTTATTTAGTGC
>JAJPUD010000230.1:785511-826936 GCA_023553655.1 Myrmecobius fasciatus | reverse complement strand
TTTTTTTTTAATATCCTTGGATATAGTCCATCTGGGCTCAGAGACTTGAACTCATTTAGATAAGCTAAGTGCTATCTCCTCAGCTATCTTGAACTTCAATTCCTTCTTAACTATGTTTGTCCTACTCTTTCCAGCGGAAGATCATTTTCCTTGATAAAAGAGATGGAAGCAAACTAGAAATTGAGTAATATTAATTATAATAACATTCTGCTTTCTATTATCTATTAACATTAAACCATCTGGCCTAAGCACTAGAGTTATCTCTTATTTCTTGTCCTTCTACTGAACATAACTTTTTTTTTTAAAAAAAGTCTTTTTAAAATTTCTTTTACTTTTAAAAAATTCAGTTCATTCTCAGCCTTCTAGAAACTATTCTTGGGAAATTTATACTGGTCTTTTGTCTTCCACTTTGGTTATGTTTCTCTTCTACAATTTATTCATTTCTCAAAGATAGAAAATATTTCTGCTTTTTATATGTATTAGCAAAAATGATACAATGGTGGTCATTGAAGAGTTGCCATATAAGAAAAAGAATTGTACTTTACATCCAGAAAACAAAGACAAGAACACCGTTAGCTCATCATTAAGAAAAAAATTTTCTAATATAGATGTCCAAAAATGGAGTGACCTGTTATACTAGACAGTGAGTGAGTTCCCCAGCAATGGAGCTTCAGGTACAAGCCATATGATCCACTTTTCATGGATAATCTGAACTGGGTGGTTTCTCCCTATTCTGAAATATGTGCTTCCATTATCCTGGGAGGTAATGTGGAACTGTGGGCAAATACTCTGTGAAATAAATCTGATTGAACTAATAACCTAGATTGGTTAAACCTTCTGGTTTTCCCACTTCCCTACATCTTGGGCCCTTAGAACTAAAAACTGGAAAGGGTCCTAAAGATCCTCTGGTCCAGAAGGTTCAAATTCCCCATGAGTCTCAGAAAACTACTAAAAGTTAAAATAACGGCAGGACTGTGTATATGAAATCAGATTGAGATGTAAATGTTGCTAAACAAATAAAAATTTTAAAATTCATAATAAAATAAAAATACAGTAAAAATAATACAAATACAATAAAATATAGATGATGCCAATTTGTGGTGTTTTGAAGTGAACTTCAAGGATCCCTTTCTTTTTGAATGGGACACCATTGCTCTAACCCTGACATCCATCTCTATTTTGTAGATGAAGACATCAATCCCAGATAATTCAACTGCCTTGTTCAAACTCCCAGGGAGAGTTAGTGGTAGAATTCACACTGAATTATAGGTCTCTTGACACCTAGAAAACTATCTATCTTTTCTCACTATAACACAAAATCTTAGCCTCTGAGAATGCATCACTAATTGCCTAAGGCCATATTTGAATTTAGGACTTTCTTATTCCAGGTCCAGCACTCTATCCACTGAGCCACCTGGCTGCCTCATATATCTTAGTAAGTGGTAGAAATGGAATCTAACACTGATCCTAGTCAGTTATTTATATCCGTGTCTTTTGTACTATTTGATGATAAGCTCTTGGGTAATAGAAATTGATTTTAGATAGAGCTTAGAAGTTTATTAGTGCACATTACACCAATTAGCTTAATTGTTCCTTAATTGCAAGTCCATTAGGTGGTTGATAAAGGTATTATAATCCCATTTTACAGGTTGAGAGGTTAAGTGGCCACACAAATCACACAGCTAGGAAGTGTCTGTGGCAGAATTTGAACCTCAGGTTGCCTCACTCCATGTCATTATATCCCCAGTGCTTCACTCAGGACCTTGTAAATGGTAGGCACTTCAGTATTTGATGGACTGAACTGAAGTAGTCCTGATTACAATCCCATGTACAGTAACACAGACTCTGTGTTCTGAAGCTACCCTGCAATAACAAATCCATGTGTGTGGCCCAACACCCCCCACTCTAGCAATCATGTCAACGCCTCACCATGAATCCCCACATGAATTTGGCCAGTGATGGTCTATTTTGAGTGTTGACCTGGTATGGCTCGTTTCATCTTTGGGACAAGAGTTGGTTCTGGATAAATATGTTCTGGGCATATTTGCAATAGCCAGAGAAGGAGTACTTCCTTATATGCAGAACACAAAATTATCACATAAAAATCAGACATAACTGCCAATCCGGGGTTTCAAATAAACAAACAAAACCCTAAAATTACCTCTCTGGGCTGGACAAGGGAGTACCTCTGGGTCACAGTCTGAAATGGTGGTGAGGAGGCTATAAAAATCGGACTGCGGGAAAGGATATAACAAAACGGCTCTCTTGAGAACAGCTAGGGGACCAAAGGCTCTGTTTTTCCTCAGTGTCTAAGCCCTCGTCTTCACTGGCACAAACATGTCAAATCTCCACCCTTTAAAAAAGCAGTGACAACAGAGATTTGGCTCAGATCTCCCCATCTACTTTGGCTGAGGGCCTCTCCAGAATGACCTGGTCACTCTAATGCCAGAAGACAGATAGAATTGCTCTCTACATCCCATGAGGAGCAGGAGATTGGCTCTGAATAGAACCTTAAAGACCAGCAGCTTCCTGACTCTCTGCCTCTTGTGCCCCTTTTGGGAGCTCTGCTCTGGATGACTTCAGTGGATTTAGAGGAAGGGCCTTGAAGATCCTCTAGGTCAATTCTATTTTTTATGTGTTTGACTTTAGCCAAGTCATGTAGCCCATCTAGTTCTCTTTCATTATCTGCAAAATAAAGGGCCTGCATGAGATGATATCTAAGTCCCTCCCATCCAACCTAGAGCCTGTCAATCTATGAATTGGCAGGGGTAAATCATCTAACTTTTTTGGGGGGGGGCAATTGGGGTAAAGTGACTTGCCCGGGGTCTCATAGCTAGTAAGTATTAAGTATCTGAGGCTGAATTTGAACTCAGATTCTTCTGACTTCAGAGCTGGTATTCTATCCATTGCACCATTTAACTGCCCCTATTTTAACCTTTTTAAGCTTTCTCATCCAAAAAATGAAATTGATAATGCATGTAATCACCTACCTGGATGGATTGTTGTAAGAAAAACATCCTACATAAATCTCAAAGCACTGAAGAGAGGGGGGCTATCATGATTATAATATATTATTATATGTGACATAAAATGTTATATAATATTATGACATAATAATAAAGCCTTAAAACAGAGAAAGCATGATTATGATCATATTGCCATTGGATACAACTTTTCTTTTTTAAATATTATTTTATTGAGGTTTTATTTTATATTATTTTTATAATTAAATATACTTTTTTCTTCTACCCTAAATAGTAAGTCTTCTCTTTTAGCAAATATTTTATTTATTTTTTTTTGCTGAGGCAATTGGGGTTAAGTGACTTGCCCAGGGTCACACAGCTAGAAAATCTTAAGTGTCTGAGGCCACATTTGAACTCAGGTCCTCCTGAATTCAGGGCTGGTGCTCTATCCACTGAGCCATCTAGCTGCCCCTAGCAAAGATTTTAAAAGAAAAAGAAACAGAGCAACTTAGCAAAACCCACCAAGACATCAACATAAATATCTATGTATATATGTATGTAGAAAGACAGAGACAGAGAGGGAGAGTAAGAAAGATGCAATTAGATGGTACAGAAAGTAGGCACTGAGCTTGGAATCAAGAAGACTCATTTTCATGAGTTCAAATACATCTTCAGACATTTACTATGTGACTACTTACTGTGTGACGCTGGGTAAGTCACTTAACCCTGTTTGCCTCAGTTTCCTCATCTATAAAATGAGCTGGAGAAGGAAATGGCAAATCACTCTACTATTTTTGCCAAATGACAACAGCAACATGTGTGTGTGCATGTGTGTATATACACACATATATATATATACACACAAATATATACCTGTGTGTATATATAATATTCACACACAATCACCTACCTCTACAAAGAAAAAAGAAGGATGCATTTTCTAGACTTTTCTCCAGAGCTATCACATTAGTATTATAATTGCAGTACTCAGTTTCAGGGAATTTTTTTTTCCATTTACATTGTGGTTATTGTGCATATTCTTTTCCTGCTCCTGTTTTGCTCTGCATCAGTTAATATATCTTCCCATATTTCTCTGCTTTATGTTCACAATTATTTACAATACTACAATATTCTATTATATTTATATACCACAATTTTTAAGATGTTACTCATTTAACTGATATGTATCTACTTTTGGTTCCTATTCTTTGCTACCACAAGTTCTTATGCTGGCATATATAAGACCTTTTTTTAAGTCTTTAACCAATCTGGAAGTAGAACCTTTGGGTATAAACAACATTACTTACTTTTTTAAAGTATAATTCCAAATAGTTTTACAGAATGGTGGAATCAATTTACAATTCCACCAACAGAGTATTAGAGTTCCTGTTTTCTCGAAGTTCCTCTGGCATTATTTATATATTTTGTCACCTTTTTCAATTTGCTACATGGGAAGCAAAATCTCAAAGTTGTTTTAAATTGTAATTGTTTTATGAGCAAAGGCCTTTCCATATCTAAGATTTTATGATTCTGTATACAAATATTAAATAGTATCCAGGTCAAAGATTTCTAAGGAATTTTTGAGTTCTAATTCAACTATTTCAAATCCCACATTATTCTCTATATGATTATCTTTTCACTGTTGACTGGACTCTTTGTAAGTCTTAGTCTGGAAAAAGAGTGCTGCAGTGAGTGTCTATGGCTTGTTTCTGATGCCCCCTTAGTCTTCTTATATTATGGAAATACAGCTGCTGAATATTGACCAGAATTGGCTAGCCAACCTCTCTTTTTCTGCATTTTATTCAGGCCAAAATGGAAAAAGATTGAGAGTCACTCCCCTAGGCCAGGAAGAAGGGAAGAACTAAATCTCTGACCTAGTTCAATTAAACAATTCCACTCAGCTTGCAATACAAACAAACATCCATTAAGTGCCTATTGTGGAGACATTATGGTAGGGGATGAAAATAGAAAAACTAAAACTAAAACAACTCCTGCCTTCAAGGAGCTCACATTCTCCTGGAGTTTTAAAGATGATCTAACATAAATATGCTTGTAGTCATTCCATTTTCCATGGTAGAGGTAAAGGGATGGGCTAACATAAGAAAAAAAGCCATATAGTAATAGCATATGTATTCCCAGAATAACAACACTGTATATTAGAAGGAACATTAGACTTGGAATCAAAATATCTGAGTTCAAATTTGCCTTGCTCTACCTGAATGAGTCTGGTCAACAACCTATAAGAACTTCAGTTTCCCATCTATAAAATAAGGACATTAAGAGGTTTATTGTAAAGGAAGTGCTTCGGAGTCTCTAAATATGTGAAACATGTGTTTTGAAAGATCTCAAAATATTTCCTACAATATAATCTATTTCTTCCTCCTTGAATCTGACAAGATCATAGAATCATGAGATTCAGAGTCAGAAAGAACCAGAGATCATTTAGTCTAGCCTCCTCATTTTACAAAGGGAGACATAAGGTTCAGTTACTTAGTCAAGGACATAGGTAGTAAACAGCAGAGCCAGGATTTGAATTCAGATTATTTGACTCTAAGAAGGTATTAGTTCTCAGCTCTGAACCCCTCTTGGATGGGCATGAAACGAAGAAATCTGGAATTGTGTGCTCCATCACCATGGTGACCAAAGGACTCTAGAGAGATCATATATTTAGAGCTAGCGTGGACCTGAGAAGCCATCTAATCCAATATCTTATCCTGTAAATGAAAAAACTGAGGTTCAGGTATGGAAGAGACTTGTACAGAGTCCAAAAGGCATAATCGAAAGATCTAAGATTACAATCCAGGTCTTCTTACTCTAAATATAGTTCTCTTTCTATTTGTCCCACTAGATCCTTGGAATTTGTTTAATCATTTAAAATATTGCTGAAGAGGCTGGGGAAATGAAGAAGGGTTGAGAGGTAGGAGACATGAATACAAGAAACAGTGATATAAGTTGAAACAATAACTTAACCATGGCTACCACTTTCTGTATGGAATGGGGGAGGTGAGAAGTGGAGGCTCTGGCTTCCCAGGCCAATCCTCACCCCCTGTGGACCACGCTAAATTCCAAACATGAATGATGGACCCTTGGCCCTACCCCCTCACCAAATTGTAAATTAAAAGGCTATAATTCCAGCCAGGGGTTTCTGGTGACATCATAAACCACAAGAGCCACAAGCTCAAGTCCCTGAAACCCTGAGATGGAATTACACCCTTTTTTCCTAATCCAGACAGCTTTGGTCATTGCCATTTTTGTATGATATGATAGCAATGAGCAATATTGTAACCCTTTGTGAGATTTTCTTATCCAGCATCAAGTCCTCCATGCTCCTGCACTTCCAGACCATCCAAGACATTTGCTTTCTCCTGGTCCTCTCCTTCCCCAACTTCTTTCTGCTTCTGACAGCTTCCATTTCCTAACAATCTATCCTCCAGCCATCCCCCCAGACCACTACCCTCCAAAAGCTTCGCTTTCCCAATGCCCTCACCACTAACTCATTGAAGCTTTCTTAGGATTTTAGAAATGGAAAGTATCTTAAAGGTTATTAAACCAAAACATCTCATTTTATAGGTCCAAAAACTAAGGCCCAAAGTAAAGGAGAGACTTGCCTAAAGCAGAATTAGGGTTTAAAACCAAAATCTTTGTTTTTGTTTGGTTTGTTTTGGTTTGTTTTGGTTCATATTTTATTTTTACCCACTTACATGTAAAAAGACAATTTTTAACATTCATTTTAAAAACTTTGTGTTCCAGATTCTGTCCCTTCTTTCCTTCCCACCCTCCCCAACCCCTAATCAGAATGCAAGAAATCCAATATAATAAACTAAGATCTTCTGACTCTGGATCCAGCACTTTGATGAGAAGTCATAAATTCCACTTCATTTGAGGTCTTTGAGCAGAGACTATATAACCACTTTATTCTATATTTATGTATTATGTATATATTAATGTACTGTTTACATTGCAATGAGGACTTTTTTCTCAGGATGAGTTCATCCAGTTATGGAAATCTCTTCGAATCCTAAAATTCTGTGATTTTATGATTCTATTTTCCACTCATTATATCTTACTTAAATGTCTCTTCCTGGGAGGCAGCAGATGAGTTACACCTTAAAGCAATTTATTTGAAGTTCAGTCTGTTCTAATTGATGCTAACATTACTATGAAGAAAAGATAGCCCACCCCCTTTTATGGACAAAATTTGCTTTAAATAACATAGGTGTTCTTGAAAATCTTAATATAAATAAGCCCATATTTTAAAAGCAATAAGGTTTATCCTTCTACTAGTCTTGTTTCTGATGTCTTATTGTGGCAGAGAGATAACATGAGTTTCCAAAGGTATAGAAGACATTCTTGCCAAGTTTAAAGGGATCTGAGTATATGTCAAAAGACAAATTTAATTCTATCATATCTGTGACAAGTCAACAATCATTTATTTTACTTATTTTGAGGCAATTAGAGTTAAGTGACTTGCCCATGGTCATAGAGTTAGTAAGCATCTAGACATCAGATTTGAATTCCTGAGTCCAGGGAGGACATTCTAACCACTGCACCACTTAGCTGCTGCTCAACAAGCATTTAGTAAGTGCCTATTGTGTTTCAGGAACTGTTCTAAGCACTAAGTTTACAAAGAAAGGTTTGGGGGGGAAATCCCTGCTTTTAACAAATCTGATTAGCCTTCATAAATTCATTGAGCTTGGTGGACTAGCCAACAATGATCATTTTTTTTCAGCTACAGGTACACATATCAACTACCTGCCAGGGTGTGAGAAGAGGGGAGAGGTACAGAATATTATCTGTGAGTCACAAAAAGGGGAGTGTAATGCTTTACACATGGTTGGCATTTAATAAATGTAAGATTGAAGTTCAGTATTAACCTGTTAAACTGTTAGTTATCAATCCTAGGTTGTTAAAATTTGAAGGGAATGTAAAGATCATCCACACTATCCTTTTTACCTTATAGATGAAGAGATTGAGATCCAGAGAGGGTAAATTGGGGACTAGGCCAAGTCACATATCAAGACAATACCAGAATAGGGACCAGAACCCAAGTCACCAGGGTTCTTGTTGTACATTATAAGGACTCCTATGGTAAATCTGTTTTGTGAAACAAACAACACTATTACCAGTACATCTGTTAAAAGCATCCAAGGGTCTGTATATAATATTTGTGGTGCATGAAGTATGACTAAGACATACAATCATAGATTTAGAGTGAGGAAAGACCTTAGAAGTCATCTATTTCAACCAATCACTAACAAGTCCTGATCGGGATCACTGATGTCCCAAGGAAGCCCCACCCAGACTCTGGAGTTTGAGTTGGGAGGAGAAACAAAAGGGAAAAAGGAATCAAGAAAAATGCCAAGTTTGGGCCTATACAGGAGAAACATTTTGAGCACAAATAAAACACTGCCTATGACTTCCAAAGGTCTAACGTCAATGCACTGAAATTTTTTTCTGTTTTACTTCTACTATTTCTAGGAACAATGGAACCCAAGGTACACATTTGTTCTACCTCCAAAATAAAGATAGAATAATAAATAACAATTGCTGAAATCCTTTGAAAAAAAAAGTACTAGCTGTACCAGCATTACTAAAGTTACAGCAAACAAATATTTATTTTGTTGTTGCTCAGTTGTTTTGGTTGTGTCCAACTCTTTGTAACCCCATTTGGGGTTTCTTGGCAAAATTACTTGAGTGGTTTGCTATTTCTTCCTCCAGCTCATTTTACAGATTAGGAAACTGAAGCAAATAGGGTTAAGTGGCTTGCCCTGAGTTGCACAGTTAGTAAGTGTCAAAAGCCAGGTTTAAATGCAGGTTTTCCTAACTGTGGGCCCAGTGCTCTATCTACTGCACTACCCAACTGCCCCAATATTTATCTAAATATGTCACAAAAAACTTTCTGCTATAATGTATGATGGTCTTCAATGTTGTAATCAGGTTTCTGTTCAGGAAGAAGCAGGACTAGACAGTCTCTGGGGACCCTTGGAACTTTGAGAGCAAAGAATTTTGTGTACCAAGATTCCTTTCATCTCGTCTACATTATAAAGTCCCTTACAATTCTGGAATTCTTTGTTCTAAGGCCTTTTTCAGGCCTCTTATGTTATGCATTCTGGTCCTAAAATTTTCAGAATATAAATATAAAATAAAATACTATGGCTGAAAAAGACCTTAGTCATCGAACTGTCAGAGCTGAAAGATATATCAAGACCATTGAGTATAAATGATTAAAACTGGAGAACCATTGGAATATTGAATGCTAGATCAGGAAGGGACTCAGAAATTCAGAATCACATATTATAAATAAATTATAGGCTCTCAAAGTTGCAATGAACCTCAGAAGCCATATTGTCCAATGAAAATGCATGAGCCGCTAACTTCACTTTCTCCTCACACTGATAAAACAACATAGTATACTAGAAAGAGTATTCAATTTAATCAGACAACATAGCTTCTTCTAACTCTGGTTCTGCCACTTATCACCTGTACAATGTTAGATAAATTATTTAACCCCTCTAGGATCAGAACATTTCTTCATTTCTAAAAAGAAGTTGAAATATGCAAACACTAAGGTTCTTTCAAGCTCAAATCCTTGTTCTTCTGATTAGGAAGAAAAAAAGCATTTCTTAAATGCCTACTATGTACTTGCTAGACACTTGCTAAGTACTTTATAAATACTATTTCATCTGATTATCACTACAATCCTGGAAGGGAGATGCTTTATCTTTATTTTACAATTGAGCAAACTGAAGCAGACAAAAGTCATACAGCTAGTAAGTGTCTGAGGCTAGATTTGAATGCAGGCATTCCTAAATTCAGGTCTATCCCTCTATCCACTGCAACAACTAGCTGCCCCTAATTAGTGATAAATTTCCACAAAAGTCTTCCTCCAATGCTTTGTCATAGTTTGAAGATAACATTGGATCATCTATTGGCTTTGGATTTATTCTGCATATGTTGACCATCCATGGCCCTCACTCGCTATAGAATTTAAATTCCTTTAGGGCAGAGACTTACATTTTTTATTATTACATCCTCACTGCTAAACACTCTGCCTGACACATAGTCAACAACACTTAATAAATGCTATTGACTGATTCATTGATTGGATTCTCAATGCCACCGGAACACAAGTTAATGCTAGGCTGAAAAGAATTCAAGGAAGACCTGACACAAACTGTGTCTGTTATCTGCAGGTCATTCAAGTTAAATATGGTAAGATTTGTCATCAGAAGAGTTGTTATTGAGTAAGAATTTGCTTTGATCACAAAGACCTATAGATCAGAGAAGAAAGATACTAACTGACTTTCAGTCACATATGTACCCATTCACTTCTGCAAAGATAGCTGGGTGATCAATGGATAGAGCATCAGGCCTGGTATCAGGTAGACCTAAATTCCAATCAAACTTCAGACCTTGCTATGTGACCCAGGAAAGTCATTTATTTCTAACTGCCTCAGTTTCTTAAATTGTAAAATGTGTATATTAATAGCACCTACCCAATAATGTTGTTGTGAAGATCAAATATGATAATATCTATAAAGTGCTTAACATACTTCCTAGGACATAATAGGTACTTAACAAATGCTTATTCTTTCCTTTATTTCCTAATATTTTGGAGCACAGAAGGGAAGAGAAGGTACAAAAGGCAGGAGAACATGTTTTTTAATTAAAAAAAAAACAATTATTTTACCATCTACCAAAATTAATTTAATCATTGGTACTTGTTAGGCTGCAATCAAACATCAGAAACAATAAGTAGCATCTCTAAATCAGTGATGTCAAACTCAAATAAAAAAAATCCCCTTTTCCTTATCAACTATCACACTTACTTCTGTCCTGAATAGATGTTTCTTGTGTTCAAGGACACAGACAGCATGTGTCTATACATGAAATAAGAAACAGTAAATTGAATATCCAAGGCCCCAAGTGTTTTGCCTCGATTATCTGGAAACTTAAGGCCCAAAAATGTTTGGGGCTTGAATTATGTACCTAAATGATAATTTTCCCACTCACCAAATTAATCATAGAATCTGCAAATCTATAGAGTCTTCAGAAGGGTATTACTCAATACCTAGGTAGAAATCCTAGCAAATAATCATCCAGATTAAAAGGTCACATAGGACAGTAGAAAGAAATCTAGATTTACATTTAAGGATGAGTATTTGAATCCCAGATCTACCAATTGCTACCTATATTCTTGGGCAAATTATATGTCCTCTCTGAGACTCAAAGTATCCATCTATATACTGAGGCAATTAGACTAAACAATTTCTAACAGTTACTTTTGGCTCTAAGGCCCTCCATGAGATAATGAACACATAGGTGTCATAATATATAGATCACTGTACTTAAAGTTAAGAAGACCTGAGTTCAAATCTCACCTCAGTCATATACTAGCTATGTGTCCCTGGGCAAGTCAGTGACACTCTACCTCCCTTTTCTCATAACATGAGAAGATTAGAATCAATGGTATCTGAGGTTCTTTCCATCTCTAAATTGACAATCCTATGTTGTGATTTGTTATTTTTCAAATGTTGGCTATACCATGTCATCTATAGACCTCAGCTTGAAGACTTTCAATGACAAGAAGCTGTATGGGTACCCACTTGTGGAAGTGTAAAGAATATATGTGTATAGACATAATTTAACATGCTCTTGGCAGAAATTTATTAAATAAAACATTGTGTTAGTGATTTTGCTGAATTGCTTTTCTTTTCTGTTCTCTTTTAAATCTTTTATTCAATGCAGAGTTTGTTGGAGAGGGAAAGAAAGAATATATTTGAAAATTAACACAATATGAAAACAAAAAGTCTCAATGATTTTTTTTTAACACAAAGCCATTTCCTTTCAATCCAACAAGTATTTAAGTATCTACTTTGCATTAAGTTTCATGGATACAAATAGAAAGAATGAAACAATTCTTACTTGCAAAAAAAATTTATATTCTATGGGAGAAGACTACAAATAAAAATATAAACAGCATAAACAAAGAATTAATAAATACAAAGTAGGGAAATAGGAGGTAATTTGAGAGGGATAGCACCAGCAATTGTGAGGGTCCTAAAAGACTTCATGCTTGTTCCAAGTCTTAAAGAAAGAAAGGGACTCTATGTTGCTGGGGTCAGGAGTGGATGAATTCTAGGTGTGGAGGATGCTAGTGTAAAGGGATGGCTAAGGATAAGGGATGGAAAATATCATGTGTAAGGAACAGAGAGGCCAATATGTTCAGATCACAGAGTGTAGGAGGGGAAATAATGTCCAAGAAGGGGAGAAAAATAGGATGGGGTAAGGTTATGAAGGATTTTAAAAGCTAAACAGAATTTTTATTTTATACTAAATGAAATAGAAAGTCCCTGGAGTTGTTCACATCTAATCAAGAAAGTAGGAGTAGCTAGATAATACCACAGTATATACAGAGCACTAGGCATTGTATTCCAGAAGATTCCTGTTTCTCAATTCAAATCCAGCCTCAGACACTTACTAGCTGTGTGACCCTGGGAAAGTCACTTAATCCTGTTTACCTCTGTTTCCTCATCTGTAAAATGAACTAGAGAAGGAAATGGCAAACCACTTCAATATCTTTGCCAAGAAACCCCAAATGGAGTTCTGAAGAGTCAGACATGACTGAAAAGTGAATGAACAAAAACTGAATCTAGGAAAATTATTTTGCTAACAGTGTGTAGGATGACCTAGAGCTCTGAAAAACTTGAGGCACCATTTAGGAGTCTATTGCAATAATGTAGACAAGAAATGATGAAGGCTGAGCTGAAGTGGTAGTTCCTTGAATAGGAAGAGGGGTATCGTAAAGATAAAAATGACAACTGACTGGATCTTTATGCAAGAGTAAGGAATCCAAGATAACATTGGGGAAACTGAAGGAATGATCATTGCTTTAACAGAAATAAGTAAGCTTAGAAGACATGAGGGTTTAGGGGAAAGATAATGACTTCTGTATTAGACATAGTAGAGATGAAAAAGTTTAAACAGTGCTATGTGTTGAACTTGGAAATGAAAGCACCTCTTCTATTCCTAAACACTTTGACCCTGAGTAAGTCAATCATCCTATTTGAGGTTGAGTCTCCTCAATTATAAAATAAGAAATAAGGAAATCTGACTAGCTCATAACACTTCAAAGAGCTGCTTGAATCAGATTAAAATGTAATTGGGAAATATTTAACAAAATAAATAAAAAATTCAATGAAACATACATAATATTACATTTTAAAACTAAGTTAATATACATCTCAAAAGGGATACTCAGATATAGATTAGCAACCCCTCTTTTATTTGAGTCTGATACCACTGGTCTAAAATCCCTTCTGTACTTAAACCCTACAAAGTTTTCATTGTTAATGATCCCATTTTTGATGGTGACTTTCTAAGCCTTCTGTGATGGTTGAGCAGCATTTCATTATAAAATGCTGTGACTTTTGTCGTCCTTCCCCAGCACTGCATGCAGCATAGGGCAGTACTGATTGCCAACTCTCCAGGCCAATACTGATAACTGCAATGACAGCTTCTAAATTAAGAGCAGCGTGGTGGTCATTCAACAAAAAGAGTCAGAGGAGTGAGTACACAATGTCAGAACTGGAAGAGAACTTAGAAATCAACCAGTCATTCCTCCCCTTCATTTTACAGAAGAAGAAATGAAGGCCACAAAGCAGAGAACCTGGGACCAATCCTAGGTGTCTTTGTACTGCATTAAGCAGCTTTTACTTAACCAAGCTTCTTTTTTATAAATTCCCACCAATAATTCTAAAGTACTTAAATGCCTGGCACATAATGAGCACTATTTAAATGTAAATTAATGTTATTATAATCCCTGAAGTTGGTTGTCTCCTTCAAAGACATAAAGTCATCTGGTTTAGATAAAGATGGGATCTAGTTGAGACCAGATAGGATGATTCTATGGCATCCAAGCTGCAGGGGTCCATCTAAAGCCATTCTCCTTCCCCTATTCCATAATGATCTGAATCCCACCCTTAGTGTAATTAGCACTGGGAAGTTCTCCCTCTGACAAGATTCTCTTCCCATCCCAAATCTAAGTTATATCATACAGTGGAGCATAGTGAGAAGGGAGTTGGTCTCCAACTCAGACTAATTTCAAATTCTGACTCCCAAATTTCCTAGCTCTGCAAGCCTGAGCAAGTCATTTTACTTTTAGGACCCTCAGTCACCTTATTTGTAAAACTGGGATAATAATATTTGCTCTAATCTACTTCACAGTATTTAGAGTTACAAATGACATTGAAGGTCATATAATACACTTTCTACAATTTATCAATGAGAAACTTGAAGCCTTGAAACCTTAAATTATTAGATTTACCTTATTAGGTTCAGAACTAGAAGACACATTCAAGATCACCTAGGTTCACCCCTCATTCATTTTACAGATAATAATAATAAAACAACAATAACAATGGTGATGATGATGCTAATATAAAACCAAAGGGCTTACAAAGCACTTTACAAATAATATTTCATTTAATATTCCTGACAACCCTAGGAGGAAGGTGCTATTATCACCTCCCTTTTATAGATGAGAAAACTGAGGAAGTTAAGTAATTTGCCAATGTGTGAAGTCAGATTCAAACTCAAGTATTCCTGACACCATGATTAGCACTCCATCCAGTGAACTACTCAGGGACCTTTGTGTCACCTTACTTCCAGATGAGGAAGATAAGAGCCAGAAAGGTGACACAAGGCAGAGTATATCAAAGATGAGATTTGAACCTAATCCTCTGATTTTAAAACTAGCTCTCATGTGCCTACTATTCCCACAGAACTACTTTTTCTGATGACAAAACTATTAGATGGTAGAGATCAGATTCAAACTCAATTGGTATAAGGAAAATATATTTTAAACTTCAAAGTACTATACATGTTCATATAGTACATGAGTTATTCATTATTTCAAGGGACCATAATTTCATTATTGTGTGTCCTCCTCCACTGATTTGTCAATTTTTCATGCCTTAATAGGTGGTTTCATGAGTTGCTGAGGCTCTCTCCCAAACTCTGCCCCCCAAAATCATCAGCAAATGCTTAAATTTCTAGAACTGAGCATCTTTCCAAACTTGCCTAGATTGGTCTTCAGATGACAGACTTACAAGATCTTCACCAAGATAGTACTAGAAATCTTTTCAGATTGAGAGAACTTTGCCATAGCCTTACTATACACTACAAAATGCCAAGCATACCTCCACAACACACTACAACTCTGGAGGAGGACTTGAGAGAAGCATCATTATTATTGATATTCTTCAATCAATTTCTCTAAACTGATTTGATATCACTCTCCCTCACATATGCCACATTCCTGACAGACTAGACTACTTGCTATTCCTCATACACAGCACCCCTTCTGCAGCTTCTGGGCTTTTGCAAGGCTTCTGAGACAAGCTAGGCTCTGGGATCTAAAGCTGGAAGAGCCATCTATTCCAAGCCACTCTTTATATACATGAGAAAACTGAGGCTGAGGAAAGTTGTGACTTACCCACAGTGACACAGGTAGTAAGCATCAAGGTCTTCTGATTTCAGAGTTAAGCTGCTTTCCTGTTACAGAATTTGCTCATTGACGTCTATGCATGAAATGTTGTCTTCCCTCATCTCTGTTTCTTATAATAACCCCTAGGTCCTTCTCTCAAGGCTTAACTAAAGTTTTATCTACCACATGAATCTTTTTTTGCAATCCTTTCAATTGTTCCTACCTCTAATCTGAATTTATACTTCTCCCTCTTTTTCCCTTTTTTCCTTCTTCCCTCCCTGTCTCTCTTTGTCTCTGTGTCTGTCTCTTTTTCTCTCTCTCTATCTCTTGTCTCTCTCCTCCTCCCTCCCTCCATATATGTGTGTATCTACATGTCTATATATATACACATGCAAACATATATACATACATACACTTATATGTATACACATTATATATTGTATATAAATACATAAATCTATATGTTTGTATTTACTCATATGGATATATTGTATTCCCTCACAGTAGAATATAAATTGCTTTGCATAAATCAAGTGATTAAAATTCCATATTTATATCTATCCCAACAAGAAATGCCCCATAAATACCAAAATATATATAGCAGCACTTTTGTAGTAGCAAAAAACTGAAAACAAAGCAGCTGCCCCTTGACTATGAATGGCTAAACAAATGTGACTCATGACTATGATAGAACATTACTGTCCTGTAACAAAAAGTCAGCCTGATGAATGATGAGAAACATGGAAAGAATTATATGAACTGAAGCAAACTAAAGTAAGAATAATTAGGAAAGCAATGACTAAAACAGGATAAATAAAAAGAACAATCACTTTAAAGTAATCTAAAATGAATGATGGGAAACTATAATGATGAAGCCTATCCTTAAAAAAGAAGACATTTTTCTGTACTTCCTCCTTTGGCAAAGGAGATCCACAGGAGTGGAATACTGCATATATTGTCAGACATTCAATGTGTTAACTAGTTTTGCTAACATTTTGTTCTTCCTTTTTAAAAATTTTTTGTTGTAAGAAATATCTCTCTAGGAGGTGGAAGGGGAAAGATACAAGGGGAAAGTAAACAAATAAAAATAAAAGGTATAAAGAAAAATGCATTTAACATAGTATACATTTCTTGAAGATGGATCATTTTTTATCCAAGTATCCCTAATTCTTAAGTAAAATATTGTCACATAGAAGGGACTTAACAAATGATTGTTGAATTACATAAGGTAAGTTGAGGCCAGGGCAACTGTCTAACAGTTTATATGAACCCCAGAGAACTTCTCAACTCAATTTAATACTTTCCATCTTAACTTTGACAATATGGGTAAAGTCCTAATTTTCACATAGGTTCAATAGCTGAATGATATTAACTATGTTTCCAACAATAGCACCGGAGCTGAATATAATGTAATCACTTAGTCTAATTTGTTATCTTTGTGGTACTTTCCTCACAAATTTGATATAATAATTCCAAAACATCTACTGAAAATTTTCCTTAGGAGAGAAAAGGAGTTGGATCTAGAACTGATATTTTACAAGGTATTTCTGGATCCTTTAGACCAGAGTTACTGATTCTCCTCTCTTCCAACTCACCACAATTCCCTCTCTTCTGTCCCCAATGCCACAAATGTGAAGATAAAATAACATTTACATAGCACTCTAAGGTTTGCAATACAATTTAAGTGATTTTATTTGATTCTTAAAACAATCATGTCTGATAGGTATTATTATTATTATTACACCCATTTATAGACCCATTATTTATAGGCTGAAAGAGCTCAAATGATTTGCCCCAAGTCCTGCTACTCTTTAGTGTCAGTGGCAGGACTTAAATTCAGGTTTTCCTGCTTCCAGGTCTAAAATTTGAGGAAATTCACTTTCTACAGAGGAAGTAATCATTGATGCTTCACTGAGAATTGGAATGGCATACCAGAAATATCACTGGACTGATAGACCTGAGTTTCCCTAGTTCTAGCTGTGCCTTTTAACAGCTGCTTGAACCTGAAAAAGTTACTTAAACCCTCTGGGCCTCAGTTTTCCCATCTATAAAATGAAGGGTTTGGACTGAATGTGTGGGTTTCAAAATGTGGTGTAAGGCCCCTTGGAGATCCTGGCCCTTTTAGGAGATCAGTTTAGGTCAAAAATTATTTCCATAATATTAAGATGTTTTCATTTTTGATACAGTAAATACTGGTAGATATAACCCATGTCAATGAAAAGAAATGAGAAGGAGGTGCCTATATATATATATATATATAATTTAAGTGTAAAGGAGTATTAGAAACAAAAAAAATAATAATTTGAGAATCTCTGACCTTGATAAGATCCCTTCTAGCTCTTATATTATATGATTTGATTATCCACCCCACCTCCCACAAAGAGGCAGTGATACTGTCTATGCTACTACATAAAGGTAGGACTTCATACTCCAAAAATTGACATGGCATGAGCCAAGGATCATGGCTCAGGAAAGAAGGTGGCAATGCTAGGCTAGTCTAGGGAGAAGATAAATAATCACTGCTAGGAAACTTTATGTCCCTCCATGCCCATGAAGGCAATGCCACCTAAACCCTAAAGGGAACATTCTATTGAAGTCTTTATTCTAAAATTTTGTATAAAAGAAATTAAAATTTGTATTCATTTTAATTTTTTTTAGAAATGTAATCATCTCTTTACATCTTCAGGAACTGAATAATTAAAAGTCATTATAAGTTTCTGGAATTGAAAAGGACCAATACACTCATTTTACAGAGATAAAAATTGAGGCAAATAGAAAGCATAAAATCACTAGCCCAAAGTCAAATGATGTCATTGGAGGAATTCAAATTTAGCTTTTCTGGCTTCAAATTCAATATCAAATGGTCTCTGAGTAAAGTTCATCACATAAAGTTGATCACACTACTTATTAGTAGCCCTAAATTATCCTGAATTGATACTCTGATATCTTCTCTTCTATTTGAAAGGGTTGAAAGAGGAGTGGTTATAAGTTTTGGTAGCCAGTGGCAAGAGAATTGTTGCATGTGTTGAAAGAAGAAGGGGAGAAGTTTTAAGTAGTGGAAGTGAGAAAAGCATAATTCTAACCAAAACACTCTCTTTTTTCCTCTTCCCAGTTCCCTCAGCTTTTCCCAAATTGTATAACTCTATCTAAGGCAAATGACAAAGCTTTTAGTTTCACAAAGTTGAGCAGTGGTTTGGATTCTCTTAAATCTGGTGGAGACAGCATGAGTTAGAGAGAAGAGAATTATTAATGATTCATATTCAAACTTTGTTCTTTACTGTTTGGCCTCTGACTTTGGGCAATGGTCATAACTGGATAGCGCATGTGATTTTAAAAGGCCTTTCCTTAAAACCTCCTTAAACAGGTATTTCTATATATGGAGTCTGATTTTATGTATTAGAAATTGAGGCTTGAAGAGGGGATACAACCTGCATAAGATCTCAAAGTAATGAATGTAAGAGTTGCAATTCAAATCTAGAGCTCCCAATTCCAATCTAGTGTCCATTTCCCCACCACTCCACATTGCCTCAAGTCACTCTATGGACTCTTAATTTCCTCTTGGAATTTGGAGTCTTAATTTGCTCTTTGTAAAATCAAATTGTCACACCCATAAAAATGGCAAAATGATATATAATGAAAAATCAAGAAATCAAGCAAACTAATACATCTTTTTTTTTTTCTTTTTTGCTGAGGCAATTGGGGTTAAGTGACTTGCCCAGGATCACACAGCTAGGGAACTAATACATCTTTGATGTAGATGTAAAACAGTCCGACCATTAGCTAGAAAATAATTTGGAATTATATGAGAAAACTTACCAAATTAGTAATGCTATTTATAACCCAAGGAAATGAAAGTCAAAAATAAAGTTTACATATGTGTGTATAAAATTATACATAATTGCATCATATATAAATATTATATTGTGTATGTATACACACACATTATACACATATGCACATATATACATGTTCATAAATATTTGTATTCATAATATCATTCTTTTTGATAACAAAAAAATGAAAACAAAGTGCATACATAATGATCAAAGAATGGTTGAACCAACTATAGCATAGAAATTACTGCAATGGGATATTTTTCTTCTACAAGAAACAATGAATATGAACAATTCAGAGAAAAATGGGAAGAACAGTTTTAACTAACTCAGAGCCAAGTAAGCAGAATTAGAACAACATACACAGTGATTGCAACATAAAAATTATATTTAAAAAGTCAATGGAATTTGTGTAATTGCATTGACCTATAAAAATAGCAAAGCTGGCTGAATATGGATGTTGAATATGGCAGGCATAGCCCTAGTTGCTCTGCTGTTTTAATTTTGCTCAACTAATTTTTCTTTATTACAAGAGAGGGTTTTGCAGGAGAAGATTCTAAAGGTAAAGAGAGTTATAGGAAGAGTATATAAGAAAGTGACTGTGATGTAAAAAAATTTAAACACATTAATAAAATTTTAAAATTATATCAAAGTATGGGACCTTATGATCTCTACAATTCTTTCTAGCTCAAAACCTTATGGTCCAATGATTTGGAACTGACCTGCAGCTGTAACTTAGTATGGACTTAATTAAATTTATGAGGCATCAAGTTCAGGTAAGACACAAACTCTCCAGGAGATACATAGGAAGCCAAGAGATATAGCAGGTCTTTTAAAGATTCTGATTTTATACAATCCCATAGTCAGTGCTGATCACAGTACCCTTCCTGGCTGCCAGCTGGGTATCATTTTTCAACATTGCTCCTGAGGCTAGCACACTTAAGGTTGTGTATCTCTTTACGTTGATCAACTAGATCCCCTATTCTACCTGAGAAGACAAACATAGAGAACCAGTAAAGTGGCATGGAATTTCAAATCCCTTTCCATTTCAACATAGGATTAAAAATACAAATATATGATAAACACACTAATTTTATTGTTCAGTCATTTTCAGTCATGTCTGACTTTTCATGACCTCATTTTGGGGTTTTCTTGGCAAACATACTGGAGTAATTTGTCATTTTCTTCAGCTCATTTTACAGATGGAAAAACTGAGGTAAAAAGAGTTGTGATTTGCTCAGAGTCACACAGCTAATAAGTGTCTGAGGCTGGATTTGAACTCAAGAAGGAGAGTCTTCCTAACTTTAGGCCCAGCATTCTGACCAGACTAACAAGCCCATGGTATTCCTATATTTCTGGGGCAAAAATTCTACTATTCACAAGGAGAGAGGAAGGAAAGTCCTCTTGCTTGACCCTTGCTTCTGGCTGTGCTATACGTTGAGTAGATTTCCCCCCACATTTCTGATTTGTCTCACTTTCTTCAAAAGTGAGTACTTGTTCAGTGCTACCTCTGTTCCCTATTCTCTCACTATAGTGAAGTTTTACTCTGATAGTCAATTGAGAGGAAAAATGAAGATTAATCTATCTTGTCCGATGAGCATGTTTTCAGAGGTGACACTGATTGCTCGGTTAGATTCAAGATAGCCACTGAATTCTTTGCAGAGCTTCTTGCATTATTTCTCATGACAACAGTGACAGTATAGTGGAAAAAACACTGGAATGAGAATGAAAAAGTCTGGGATCAAATTCTAGTTCAGCTAATTAATATCTATGTGACCTCAGGCAAGATACTTGATTCATTCATCAAATATTTCTCAGGCTCTTAGTGATATAAAGGTAAAATGAACACCAGCCCATACTCTTTGGAACTCACTTTGTTCACGTTTCAAATCAAAAAATGTATGTCTTAAAATCTCTCTGGCTCTAAATTCTATTGTCCAATCACATAATAGATCCAAATCTTCAGGAGAACTTGGAGGAGAAAGGCTGAAGCAATGAAGGTTCAGTGAAGAGAAGTCAGGAGATATAGCAAATCTAGACCCAGCTCTGCCACCATTGTAAAGTTCTCAGTAACCATACCCTCTCTAATGATCTCATAAGATTATTTGGAGGAATCTCCTTTGAAAAAAGGAAAAGAGTAATCCAAAGAATGAGAAATGATATAAAAGATATCATTGAGGAGATGTGTGAATGAAAAAGGAAATGGGAATCTCATGTCAAGTAAGAGACAACAAAAGGACAGCTCAAGTGAACTGTGGTATCCTCATGATATCAAAAGTACCAGAGGAAGTTCTCCAGCATTTTGAATAGGAAGATGTGCACAAGAATCACACAGGAAGAGAAGGCACAAAAGGATTGCAATGTGTAGTGGTGTCTTAAGAAGGTGGCACATGAATAAGATGGTGGAGCCATCCACATTTCTAAATTACTAAGGATTGGGTTTTGACTATTATTTAATCTAATATTCTTATAGTAGCTACCTAGGGTAGGACAAAATGGCTTTGAAGGCAGAATCAATGGTCTTCTTAGCCTATTGAGGTACCTTCCACTCCCACAACTATCTCTCAGCTATTTCCAGGGTTGGAAGAAAGGCACTCCCTGCTCTTGATGGAGAAAATTTGAGGCAGAACTTCTTAGAGAACTCAAGAGACTAAGAGAACATCAACCATTCCTTCTAGCTTCTTTCTGGAGCCAACTACTCTGCTGCAGAAGTTTACCAGTGACTGATGAATGAAGAGATTTCAAGATCCTTGACAACAAGAATATTATCTCCTGTTAACTTTACCAATTCAGATTGTAGAACAGTGTTGTAAAGTGACAAGTACTCACTCATGGAAAGAAAGTGACTGTTGCTCCAAGTCAGAGCGTTAAGAGAATTAATCTTTATGACAGAACCAAGAGCTTGTTTCAGCCTATGGAAAATTCTACCTACCAACACTTCTTCTGAGACCTAAATCACAAGAATAATTGGGTTAACATTAGGTAAAGTTATTAAAGTCAAGCTTTAATATCCTTACCAGTTTTTTTTCATGGGGCATCATTAAGGGCTTATCTAACCAGAAAAGGAAATGTGTCAGTCATTCATTTTGCAAAAGGGCTGGTTAATTTTATATTTTGCTTAAATGTTTTGCTATGTTACAGGAAAAGTGCTACTGAAACTGGAGGAGAAGGGAGAAATCATATAAGTAATGCTTTCAGTATAAAAGGTATCAATAACATTTTTAAAAACTTATAGATGATAGATGGATAGTCCAAGTATCACACAATACTTCAAGGAACCTAAATATTGTGTAGGTATGGGTACTGCCTTCATGGATACAGACAGTATTCCCTTCTATAATAACTAACATTTATGTAGTGCTCTATGACTTGCAAGGCAATTTACATATGTTATTTCATTTTAGCTTATAATAATCCTTTGGTAGGTACTATTATTGCCTCCATTTAACAGATGATGAAACTGAGGCAGAGAGAGATTAAGTGACTTGCCCAGGGTCACCCAACTAGTAACTGGAGGAGATATGTCATTTAATCACTCTCTGCCTCAGTTTTTTTCATATTAAAATAAGATTTATATTAATATTTATAAGTTCCATTGTAAATGTTAGAGTTTTCAAAAATTCCAGCTATCATTATTATCATTTTTATTATATCTAAGTTCAGGTCTTCCTGGATTCCATGGTTTTGGTGAATTGTTATAACCAAAAATCTGATTAACTAGAAACCAACTTGATGATAAATCTCTCCAAACTTGGCTAAGTGGTGTTCAAATAAAGGCGCACAATCTCCAGGCCCTCAAGTAGTCTTCCTATTTTATTAAGCCCTGCTAGTACTAGTACTCTGCTGGCATAATCTTTGAGAACCTAGGTTTCCCAAAACCTCCACATCAGGACAAGGTATTCTGGAGAATTCCACAAAACAGTAAAAGAAACAAAGAATGGTTTCCATCATGTTGAGTCAATCCTCTCCAGAGGAGGGGGAAAAATGTACCTAAGAATGACAGAATAAAGAGTAATGAAGAGGTTAAAATCTGGCCTGGTGAAACAATGCCCAAATGGATGAGAACATAGAAGTTCTGTAGTATTGAACATTTGTCAGCCATAACTTGACAATATTATGCTGCACACAAATTCCAAATGATTACAAGTGATCAAGAGTAGATTTCAAGGTAGCAATACCATCTTAAATCCACAAATATGCCATCATTTGGTTGTGTGTCATTAAAGATATGCAAGTATCATTGATTTAGACCTAAAAGGGCCCTCAGAGGCCATCAAGTCCAAACCATTCACTTTACAAGCAAGGAATCTGAGGAAGACTTAAGGTGAGTCTCATGCTCAGGGTCACATTGCTAGTAAATGTCTGAGACAGGATCTAAAATCAGAACTTTCTGATTCCATGACTAGTACTCTATGCAATATGCTACTGATGATTTTCAACCTTCAAAAGCAAAATAACACATCCTAATAGTGGAGAGAAGAATTTAATGAGCTTTTACCTGATAATGGAAAAACATCTCATTGTGCCATCTTGCAAGAGAAATCCTTGCTAACTCCATACCATTTTTGTTCTATGGTTAAACATACTCAGATTTTCCACAACAAAAACCATGCTATAATTTGTGACTCCTGGAACTTGACAATAAAATACCATGGGTCGGGTAGCTTCCTCCTAGCAGGATGGTGAAGAAAATCTTTTACAAGATATAAAGAATCCTATTATCTGTGTGTATTAAGAATCTATGTACTTTAAACCCAGAATCCAACATTTTCCTTATAGGATCATACAATTTAGGATTGAAAAGAATCCTACACTTCATATAATCAAATCTGATTTTACAGTTAAGATTAGAATGGATAAGGTAACTTACCCAAAATCTGATCAATGGACAGTAAAAGATAAGAAATTCAGGCCAGGTTTATTTCTGGGATTTTTTTCCACTCCATTTTCAGTGCTCTTTGCATTACCTCAAATTCCCACTGATACACATCCCTACCAGAGGAAAAACTATTCTACCTGGTACAATGAACAATATTCACTTGTCTACTCTTGGTCTTCTTGGTGGTATGAGGACATGGAGATAGAGAGGGATTGTACACAAATTACATTAACAAAGAACACATAATGAACTGTTTGTTCCATTATGAATCTTGGTGCTCTTGAAACCACAAACAAAATTAAAATAATTGAACCAAATTATTTGGAGACTGATTTTCTAGACATCTATCCTCAAGAAAAAAACCCTAAAATAATCATTTCTCAAGAAGTGATAAACAGCCATGAGTGGTCCCATGTTGACTAGCTCAGTTGTAACCCAATCGCTGTATTCTGCTGACAAGCTGCTCTCTCGTGGTTTATGAGCTCAGTGGAATCCCTCAGTAGAATTATACCCTTTTATTCAGTCCTGAACCATATATTATCATGAATCCTAAACCAGTTCAAATGGTCCATCCATCCTGACTTAACATTAGACAAAGCCTTCAGCAATTACCCATCTCTTCAAAGAATGTGTTTTCATTGGCATAGAATCATGCTGAAACCCAAAGTGTATAGGTTTTACTGCACTTTACACTTGAGACTTCATGTCCACTCCAGAATGATGAAAAAATTTGGTAATTCATACCCCTTGGGATCTGAGATTGTGACCATTTGGGCAAAGACTAAATTTTTTTAAAAGATTTCACAAGTAAAATAATAGCAGCAATAAGACTTCATATGGAGGGCATTTAGACTATTAGAAGAACAAACTCTTCTCAAACACTTCAGAAGTACTACTTTACATACAAATAATTGATGTATTTATTACAAATCATTAGATCATAGACAGAGCTAGAAAATATCTTAGAAGTCATTTAGCATGATTCCTTCATTTTTTTAGCTAAGGATACTGGGATCAAAAAAGGTTATAATACTTGGTAAAGTCATTCAGATAGAAGTAAATTTTGTTGTTGCTCTTCAGTCCTTTCAATCACATCTGACATTTCATGATCCCATCTGGAGTTTTCTCGGCAAAGATACAGGAGGGGTTTGCCATTTCCTTCTCCAGTTCATTTTACAAATGAGGAAATTGAGGCAAGAAGGATTAAGCAAGTGAGTAACCCAAGTCAGATCTGAACTAAGGAAAATGAAACTCCAAAGTCCAGCACTCTAGCCACTGTGCCACTTATTGCCCAAGAAGTAAAGGTTTCGAGAGTTCTATATTCAAAGGCAGGTCCTCTGTCTAACTCCTGCATACTTTCCATTATACCCACTTCCTTTTCTTAGCTGACTGTTAAAGCAGGTCTACTTTGTTAACTTAGCTCAAGTTATTATAGGTACTTGAAAATGATAAAAATTTCATTTCTTAAATATATTCTACCATAAAAACTTCTTACTAATTCCATCAGGCTTCTTATTCTCTATCTCCTTAGCATTAGTCAAATTAGTGATATTTTGCTTTGTTAAAATACCGATTTTTATCAATTACTTGATTATCAAGGTACTCTCATAACAAACCATTATTATCAAAGTAACAATGATCTATAAATATGAGATAGATTTATTCTTCAAAAAAATATTATTGAAACTTGATGAATCAATAGCACTGTCCTAGGCACTTTGGAGTACAGGATTTAGAATTGGAAGGGACCAACCCCCTCATTTTATTGCTGACTTGACTAAAACCATGAAGTCAAATGGCTTGCTCAAAGTCCCACAGACAGCAAGGATTTGAAACCAGTACTTCTGATATCCAAATCCAAGTTTCCTCTTCCTACTGTATGATATTTTGTAAATATACAAAAGAATAGAAGCGAAGACAAGAGCAGTGAGTGCAATTAAGAGTGAACAGAAAAGAGATTTATTGGATTGCCATGTCAGAAAAGGCTAATGGAATGGAAGGGCCTTAAGAGCAGGGTTTTTCCCACTTTTAATGGAAATCTCTAGCCCCTACCATAGTGCTGTAGAACAGGCAATAATAAATAATTGTTAAATGGTAGATCATCATGTAGAGGAAGGGGCTTAAGCTGGGCCTTAAAGAATAGGTGGGATTTAGATAGTCAAAGAGCAGAAGAAAAAAAACATTCCCAGGCAAGGGAAATATTAGCAGTCATATGCAGAAACAGTAATAAATGAAGCATATAATGTACATTGACTAGCCTCACTAGAAAGGAGGCATTATATTTCAGTATAGAAGGCTGGAAAAATGAGAGTAAGAGCATAGAAATTAGGAACTGAAATTGATTTAAGAGGTTAACTAGAATAAAAAATATAGAACCAAAAGGAACCTTATAGAATATCATTTAGTTGATACCCTTAATTTTCTAGAAGATATTGGTCTTTTAATTAGGTGACTTTTCCAAGATCTTATAAATAGAATAAATAAATAATAAATAGAAGAGCAAGGATTCAAATTCAGTTCTTTTGTGTCCAATTCTGTGCTTTTTCTGCTATGTTCTCTGCTTCTCTTATGCAAATTAAAATACATTGAAAAGCATTTGACTAGACTGGAAGCAGTAAGAATATGAAAGAAAATTTGTCTATGTGAGAGCAGTGATTTTGGGTGTCAAGAAATCTACATCTAAGTGCCAGCATTGTACCTAATAGATTAATAATTTTAGGCAAATCATTAATTTCTGAGATGTTTAATTTATTCATCTGTTTTTTTAAAAAAGACCTTTAAAATAGTAGGGTTATTGTTAAAATCCAGTAAGATAAGATTATGCAGTACTTTGTAAATGATAAATAGTTTGCCAATACAATTTTTTATTATCATTATCATATTGGTTATGACCAGAAAAAGAAAAAAGTTAAAGATCACAGGATCATAGAATTATGAGCTATAGGAAATTGTAGAGTCAAAACTTTCTCATTTTAGAGATGAGAAGACAGAGCCCTGTTTGAGGTGAACTGATTTGTCCAATGACAGACAACATAAATAGCTTGGCTGAGATTTAAATCCAAGGCACTTGATGACACATCTAATATCTTTCCCTCTACATCCAGATTTTAGTTTTGAGAAATAATGGTACCATTATGTGAAATCAGGAGTCAATTGGGGTTGGAGAGAGGGAAGATATCCATGAAGATAATAAACTGAATTTCTGATGTGTTATTTAATGATACAGTGAGTCACCCAAGTGGAAATGCCCAGTTAGAAGTTAGAAATGTATACCAGAAGTTGCATAAATCAGAATGAAATCAAATTTAAAACCAGTTGTAAGTGCTTATTATGTACACCACAGTACATATTAAAGGATACAATTAAAAAAACAAGACAGTATCTGCCCTCAATAAGCTTATGTTCAATAGGGGGAGAAAACATATATAGAAAAATGACCACAGAGGAGTGTTTTTCTTTGGGAAGTCACTGGGATGGTGAATGGAGCCATAAAGGCAGTTGGCTGGCATATCCTTTCCAGCAGAAATGGCAATTATTTACCTAATTATAGAACTTGAAAGTAATGGAGAAGGGAGAAGGAGGGAAGGACTGGGATAGAGCTTGCAAAGTTATTGGGGTAAAATGAGCCAGGAATGAGATTCTCTGATTCCCTATTATCTATAGGATAAAATACAAATGCCATAATTGGGCATACAAAGCAGCTTCAACCTATCTTTTCAGTCTTGAGATCATCAATCTAGTGTTGGAAAGGATTTCAAATGCCATATAATCCAACCACCTCATTTTATATATGAAAAACTTTAGGTCCAAGAGAAAAGGGAACTGCATCTGCTGGAGAAATACTTGTTCATATAGATCAAGGAGAGGCAATAAGTCTTCTGGCAGCCTGGGAATCAGGAAGAAGCAGGGGTTTGTGGTGGATCACTTTCTGCCTATGAAGATGAGGCACTTCATGTATTTTGATTCTCTGGGGAGAGAATGTCCTCATCTGGATATTGCAACAATAGAGAGAGGAGGCAGTTCAGGTCCCTTGAGCCTCCTGGGGTAGAATCAAAGTTGGGGGCAAGACAACTTCTGTATTCATAGGCCTTCTAATGAAAAGGAAATAGAGGTGGTACTTGGGAATCCTGAGTCATCTAGAGCAAGGAAGGAGCTCTTCTGGAATAGTTCTGGAGAAGAATTCTCAAGACATAGGAGTTCTGGCAGAGTAGAGGTTCTTAAGAGTCTTCCCAGGACATTCTACTTGGGGAGAAGAGGCATTTCTGGGTCATCTGCCTTCGGGGAACAAGGCTAGGAATATATTTTTCTATACTCCTAGCAGTCCAGGAAAAAGATTATCATAACTTCTAAGAAGTCACGGATAGGTGTTTCAGCTCTCAAATGAATTTGTCCCTTGAGGCACAATTCTTAATTACAACTCTGTGATATGATTCTATGAATGTAATGGAACTTAATACTCCCATCTATGATCAGGACAATGCAACTAGAGTGCTAGTTCTAGAATTGGGAAGATTCATCTTCCTAAGTTCAAATCTGACTCAGACACTTACTAGTCACTTAGTCCTGTTTGTTTTGTTTTCCTTATCTGTAAATGAGTTGAAGAAGGAAAAGGCAAACCACTCTAGTTTCTAGACATGATTGATGACTGAACAGCAATGATCAAGGTACATCTGTTTAGGAAAGTTGCCCCAAGGTGGTACATATTCAATTCCCCTGGGAAATTGACAAACCAATATTGTTCCAGGGGACAAGAAGAGAAAGTTAATTTTGTATTGTTGAAGGCGGAGAATGACTGCTCCCCAATAGTCCCATCAGGGGTGCCAATTTCTTTGGTTGACACCATGTTAAAATAAAAGCAGCAGATATTCTGAAACTTTCTTCTCTCTGTCACTCACCTTCTGCTTTCTCATACTGTGTTCCAATATTCCTCTCTATCTTTCCAAAATTCTCTATCTCCTTCCTATATATAGGAAGTATATTCCTTCCTATACTTTTAACTTAGATGTAATTCTTGGAAGATCTAAGATATTGTCTATGTGGGTATACCTTCTTCTGGTGAATATCATCACCCCTATACACCATAAGAATCTATCAAAAGGATACTTTAGTGGATAATAATTAACCCATCAACAAGCATTTATTAGACAATATGCTAGTGCTGAAGATAACACACAAAAATACCTCATTGAATTTGTATTCTATATTCAGGGTAAATATCATGTGCATATATGTAAAATAAATGCAGAGTATCTGGAGATGGGGAGGCAAGTAGCAACTGAAATGAATCAGACAAGGCTTCATGAAAAGGTTACTGTTTTAATTGAGCTATGAAAGAAACTGGAGATTCTAAGTTACAAGAGTGAGGAAGGAATGTGTTCTAGGTGTGGTTGTGCATGCCTGTAAGCCCTGCTATGGGGGAATACTAGTGGATTGTCTGAGCTGGGGATCTGATCCAGAATCTGATGGGGTGTCCTCCTGAAGTCCAGCACCAATAGAAGAAGTACCCAGCAGTAGCTGAGGGGAGACCAGCTCAGGTCAGAAGTAAAGCAAGTCAAAGTTTCTATGTAAGTGAGTAATATATTAAACTCAAAAAAGGCTTGCACCTCTTGCAGTCAGAGAGACTCAGTGTCAACAGCAAGAATATGTTCTTAGTATGGGGGATAGCCAACACAAAGGCTAAAAGACATAACACACAAAGCCCAATCTTGATAGACTATGTTGTATATAAAGGGGAATAAGCGCAAAGGGGCTAGAAAGGTAGGTCAAAGCCAGCAGTGAAGTTTTTTAAATGCCAAAGAGTTTATACTTGATTCTAGAACCCATAGGGAGCCATATGGTTTTAATGAGGTAGAGAGTGACAGGCTTAGGCTAACATTTGTAAGCTGCTTCTTGAAAGGTTGAAAGATAGACTATAATTCTGAGTCTACCACTATCAGTTGCATGAAAATAAAAAGCTTATAGTCTCTTGGGGGTTAAATTTTCTTCATCTGTAAAATTAAAATAATTATTTCTCCCCTACCTATCTCCCAGAATTGATACAAATATCTAATAAATTCTAGGTACTTGGCACCTTAATGCACTGAGCACTGGACCTGGATTCAGGAAGATTAATCTTCCTGAGTTTATATCTGGCCTTTACTAGCTGTGTGACCCTGGATTAGTTATTTAACCCTGTTTTCCTTGATTTCTTCATCTATAAAATAAGCTGGATAAGAAAATGACAAATCACACCATTATCTCTGCCAAGAAAAGCCCACAAAGGGTCATGAAAAATCACACATGATTGAAAATCAATTGAACAATAGCAAAAATCTATTAAACTAATGCAAGAAATATGCTTTATAAAACTCAAAGCACTGATAACTTCCATATCTAAAACATTTGAGAATTTACAAAGTTCTTTCACCAAAAGCTAAAAAAAAAAGCCCTGTGAGGCAGGAAAAGAAAGGGGGGAAAAGGGGAGGAGATACTTATTAAGTATCTACTATGTGCTTGGCACCATATTAAGTACTGTACAGATACCTCAATTAAATATAATTGAAGATCTCACAGCATCCCTACATGGTAGATACTATTATGGTTCCCAGTTTACAGTTGAAGAAATTGAGGCAAACAAAGATTAAATAACTTGCCCAGGGTCACCCAGGGAGCTAATGGCAAAGTCAGGACTAAAAGCTAGGCTTTCTGACTCCAAGTCCAGTGCTCACTACAATCAACCATGCTGCTACATCCAACCAAACACATTCTCCCTTTCTCACATTCTTCCACACTTCCCTTCTCTTCACATAAGCCCACATCTTCTTACATACTTTCTTATTCTCACACATTCCCTCCACCTCACACATTCTGCATTTTTGTTTTGTTTGGTTCCTTAAAGTAAAAAAGAGGAGAAATGAGCTGCTAATTTATTTATTCCATAATTTATGTGCTTATTGACATAGTTGACATAGTAAGGACTGGACTTGAAGTCAGGAAGACTTGAGTTCAAATTTATCTTCAAATATTTATTAGTTGTGTGACACTAGACAAATCAGTTAATGTCTCTCAACTTGAGTTTCATCATAGGTAAAATAAAGATAATAGGGATTTGGGGGTTATATGAGAAACAAGATGGTGGACAAGGCATTTGCTACAGACAACACTAACTGTAAAAACTCTTCAAAACAAAAATTATGTACCAGAGATAAAGGAACTTCAGCTGTTCCATAGTCTAAGACACCTAAAAACCAAAAAAAAAAAGGTTAAAAGAAAAAACCCTGAAAATCCAAGAGCTAACACTTACTAATCCTGAGCTCACTTAGCGCTACCCTTCTGCCTCCAATGCTACCAGAACTATGGCCACACTGACCAACTCAAAGGATAACAATACAGGTTACATCAAAACTCAATTCTTCATTCTTTTATCTTCTCCCTCTTTCTAGTGCTATAGATATCACACTGAGAAAGTTTGCTAAGGCCTAAGAGTCAACTTGGTTATAGCCCTTGGGAGGTTAGGGACTACAGAGCTCTAAAGTGCCATACCTGGGGAAAGTAGGTTCTAAACTATTGGTGTAGCAGATTGGCTAAGATGACAGGAAAAGATAATGATGAATGTTGAAGGGGATGTGGGAAAACTGGGACACTGATACATTGTTGGTGAAACTGTAAATGGACCCAGCCATTCTGAGGAGCAATTTGGAAGATGCTCAAAAAGTTATCAAACTGTGCATACCCTTTGACCCAGCAGTGTTTCTATTGGGCTTGTATCCCAAAGAGATCTTAAAGGAAGGAAAGGGACCCACATGTGCAAAAATGTTTGTGGCAGCCCTTTTTGTAGTGGCAAGAAACTGGAGAATGACTGAATAAATTATGGTATACAGATGTTATGGAATATTATTGTTCTGTAAGAAACGACCAGCAGGATGATTTCAGAGAGACTTGCATGAACTGATACTAAGTGAAATGAGCAGAACCAGGAAATCATTATACACAGCAACAACAAGACTATACAATGATCAATTCTGATGGACATGGTTCTCTTCAACAATGAGGTGACTCAAACCAGTTCCAATTGTTCAGTGATAAAGAGAGCCATCTACACCCAGAGAGATGCCTGTGGGAACTGAGTGTGGACCACAAAAACATTTCTCACTCTTTCTGTTGTTGTTTGCTTGCGTTTTGTTTTCTTTCTCAGTTTTTTTTCCTTCTTGATCCTATTTTTCTTGTGCAGCAAGATGACTGTATAACTATGTATACATATATTGGATTTAACATATATTTTAACATATTTAAAATGTATTGGACTACTTGCCATCTAGAGGGGGAAAGGGAGGAACAGAAAGTTTTGCAGGAGTCAATGTTGAAAAATTAACCATGCATATATTTTTAAATAAAA
Organism: Myrmecobius fasciatus; assembly: GCA_023553655.1. NCBI lineage: Eukaryota > Metazoa > Chordata > Mammalia > Dasyuromorphia > Myrmecobiidae > Myrmecobius > Myrmecobius fasciatus. The sequence continues at coordinate 794,400 of JAJPUD010000230.1, read as the reverse complement.
AGCTTTAATAAAAAAATAAAATAAACTACTGGTGCACGCCAGAGAACTAAGAAATAGAGGGAGTGGGATAGACCATAATAGCAGCATGCTCTGTACACAGGAAACTGTGCAGCATTCCACCAAGCCTGAAGGAAAGAACACAGCATCTTGCTGGGGCCAGTTCTGACCCAAAAGTTATTTGGGGTAGAGACCTAGGCTGGTGAACTATAAAAATTGGCCAGAGTGGAAGGATGCTGAAACATTTTGACATCTAATGTCCAAGAAAACTAAAATCAGAGAAGAGAGAATCAGAAAATGTTTAATAAGGAAATTAAGGGGAGGACAAAGAACTGAAAGTACCAAGATTTCAAAAAGAAAAAAAAATCAAAGATTTTGAACATAAGCGGATGAATAAATAGGAAAGATAGTAACAACAAAAGGGAATATGGTTCTCAGGCCTAGTAAAGAAGTTCAAGTGTTTACAAATAAATACTGTAAAATAAAGAAAAATGATCCAACATATAGAAAAACTTGCAGAATTTGAGAAGATGGACCCACAACACACTGTTCCTGAATGCTTTAAAAGAGACATGAGATGTGCAAAAAATGTTTTTGGCAGCCCTTTTTGTACTGGCAAGAAATTGGAAACTGAATGGATGGATGCCTATCAATTGGAGAATGGGTGAATAAATTATGATATATGAATGTTATGGAATATTATATTGTTCTATAAGAAACGACCAGCAAGATGATTGCAGAGAGACCTGGAGAGACTTACATGAACCGATGCTAAGTGAAATGAGCAGAACCAGGAGATCATTATACACGGCAACAAAAAGACTATGTGATGATCAATTCTGATAGACGTGGCTCTCTTCAACAATGAGATGATGCAAACCAGTTCCAATTGCTCAGTGATGAAGAGAGCCATATACATCCAGAGAGTGGACTGTGGGAACTGAGTGTGAACCACAACATAGCATTCTTACTTTCTCTGTTGTTGTTTGCTTGCATTTTGTTTTCTTTCTCAGTTTTATTTTTCCTTCTTGATCTGATTTTTCTTGTGCAGCAAGATAACTATATCACTATGTATACATATATTGGATTTAACATATATATATATATACATATATATATATATATATTTGCTTTTTGCTGAGGCAATTGGGGTTAAGTGACTTGCCCAGGGTCACACAGCTAGGAAGTGTCTGAGACCAGATTTGAACTCAGGTCCTCCTGACTTCAGGGCTGGTGCTCTAACCACTTCACCACCTAGCTGCCCCAGATTTAACATATATTTTAACATATTTAACATGTATTGGACTACCTGTCATCTAAAGGAGGGGGTGGGGGAAGGAGGGAAAAGTTTGGAACAGAAGGTTTTGCAAGGGTCATTGTTGAAAATTGCCCATGCATATGTTTTGTAAATAAAAAGCTTCAATAAAATTTATTGAATAATAAATAAATAAATAAGAGACAGGAGAATTGTGATGGTAGAATTTGTATCCTACACAGAAAAAAAGTAAGAAGAATAGAAAAAAGTAATATACAATATAAGCCTCATCAAAGGAATTAAAAAGAAAACAATAGATTGGGAATTCAAATACATAGAATGAAATCCAACCTAGAAGAAATGAAGAAACATTAAAAGAAAATATCCTCATTATGCAAACAAAATATATAGAGTTCAAAGATAGGATGCACAGACAACCTAAGAAGAGAAGAAGCTCTCCCAGAAAAATATGACAAAAAAAATTTCTATGTGATAAAGAAATAGATAATAAAAGAGAACTACCCAGGACTTATGAACATACAAAATAAAATCCCAAATTGAAAAAATTCAGAAATCATCTCCAGAAAAAAATCAATCCTGCAAATTCCAAGACACATAATGCTTAAATTTAAAAATTCAATGTGGAAACAAGAAGTTCAGCAAGCCATCAGAAGTTTATTTGCCAAAAAATCTTATACAGTTGCGGGGGAAAAGGGGACAGGGAGAGTCAGTGAACCTCACTCTCATCAGAACACACTCAATAGAGTATAGAAATCCACCTTACTCTACAGGAAAGTAGCAAGGGGCAGGCATATGAGAAGCAGGGAGGGTGATAGAAGAAAGGGAATATTGGGGGAGATGCTGGTCAGAAGCAAAACATTTTTTGAAAGGGACAGGGTGAAAGGAGAGAGGGAATAGAATATACAGGGGAGAAATACAGTTAGCAATAGTAATTGTGAAAAGAATTATGTTTTTTCTGATGAAGGTCTAATTTCTCAAATGTAAAGGAAACTGAGTCAAATTTATAATAAATAAGCCATTCTCCAATTGACAAATGAAGAAAGATATCAACTGTGCCCAAAGGGCTATAAAATCATGCATATCCTTTGACCTAACAATGCCACTACTAAGCATGAATCCTAAGAGATTCTTTTAAAGGAAACTATATGTACAAAAATATTAACAGCTCCTTTCTCAGGGCAAAGAATTGGAAGCTGAGGGGACACCTATCAAATTGGAGAATGGCTGAATAAATTGTGCTATGTGGTTATTATGGAATATTATTGTTCTATGGGAAATGATGAGCAGGACACTCAGAAAAAAATTGGAAAGTTCTCTGTGAACTCGAGCAAAGAGAAATGTACTGTGTACAAAGTAATAGCAATGTTCTGGGATGATCAGCTGTGAATGACTTTACTATTTTCAACAATATAATGATCTAAGACTACTCTGAAAGACTTATGATGAAAAAATGCTACACATTCCCAGAGAAAGAACTGCTTGTATCTGAATACAGACTGATGCATACTTTATTTTAACTTTATTTTTCTTGAGGGTTTTTTTTGGGGGGAAACCTATATTTTCTTTCACAGCATGACTTTTATGGAGGTGTTTTCCATATCTCAGTGGGAGAAGAGTAGGGAGGAAGAGAGAACCTGGAACTCAAAGTTTTAAAAACAAATGTAAAAAACTGTTTTACATGTAACTAAGAAAAATAAAAATATATTAAATTTTCAAAATAAAAGTTATTATACCTATGCATTTTTCATGTTGTTACCATGTACCGATTTTATTTTTCATTGTTAATCATCATCAATATTCCTACTTATTTCTTCATCTGAACAATATTTGTGCAACTTCTCTTCTGATGAGACATACAATATCATAAATTGATTCTTTGGATCTCCAGAATCTTCTTTATCCTGAGATCATTAATCTAGACATCTATTCTTTGGGAAGAGACTCACATATATATGCATATATATCTGAGTTTCAAGTGTCCAGCAGTCTTCTTTGATAATTCTAATATATTTTATTTAATTATTCCCCAATTATAGTTTTAAAAATTAGCATTCATTTTTAAAAATTTTATTCTCTCCCTTCCTTCACCCCTTCCCCACCATTTGAAAAGGCAAACAATACTATATTAATGATATGTGTGAAGTCATATAAAGCATTTTCATATTAGCCATGTTGACAAAATAAAGCAAGAAAATTAAAGTGAAAAATATTTTTGTTCAATTGTTTCAGTTGTGACTCACTTTCCCTGATGCCATTTTGAAGTTTTCTCAGCAAAGATACTGGAGTGGTTTGCCATTTCCCTCTCCAGACACAGCTAGTGTCTAAGGTCAAATTTGAACTCAGGAATATGAGTCTTCCTGATTCCAGACCATTGCTAGATTCTCTGTGCCACCTAAATCTTCAAATACAAAGGAAAGGACATTTAAATAAAGCAAAACTATTCTGCACCCACTAGAAAAAGGAGAAAGGAATGGAATAATGAAGAGCACTGGAGCTGAGGTACAGAGTGACCAATCTTACAAATCTGAGTTTAACTATATAGGGCAAAAGTTGGATTTCAATAATAAAGAAGAATTTAAAACATTTTTGAAAACTCTGACAAGATTGCTTGCTTTTTAAACACCTCAAACAACACAAATGCAAGAGTGAATAAATGCAAACATCAATAGCAACAGAATGATAACAGAAAGATCATTAAGGACTTCTTTCTCAACATACACAAGATTACAATGTAGAAGCAAATTGGGGGCATTATGAATACAACCTTGTAACACTGCCTACTGATTATTTTTTGTGGTACTACATCACACATGAGTAAATGGAGACAAGGATCTTACAATGGATAAAATCTGGGGGATTTGGTGCTTGAAAAGTCTATTTGGTGAAAAGAAAGGATGAGTTGGAATCCCTAGAGGAAACTGGTACCAGAAGAAGTAGGAGAACATAGACATGGGGAGATTTTCAGGCAAATGTAGAAAAGAGGGTAGACATAAGAAAGGCCAATGAAAGAGCATATAAATCAGTGTAGAGGAAAGAGGAGAAGTTGGAGAGAAAGACGTTAAAGAGAATTGATATACTGAGAGTATGGCAGTGGCAGAAAACACTTAGAGAACAGAGCCTAGAATTTTTACCTTGAAAGGTTTGATTTGTAGAAATAATTCAGAGAAAAAAAGAGAAACCAGATGATCATGTGGTCATGAATTAAAGAATAAGGGTTTAGAGTAAATAGAAAGAAAAAAATGAGTAATAGAGTAAGAGAATTAATTTTTGAAAAGGAATGAAAAAATGAAATTTAATAATTAATGAAAAGGTTTAGTCAAAGGAGAGAAGAGGAAGGGGGAATCTACTTGACTAATTGAAAGAGAAAAAAAGAAAAGGAAGAAATATATATAACTAGATAAAAGCAGGAAAGGAACAAAGAAAACTTTAAAGGGAAAAAGGATAACAAATAAAAAGGGAGGATCACGGTAGAATGGAAGAGATCCAGCGGTAAGAGTTACCTTTAAAAAAATTAAAGTAAACTAAATTGAAGAAACATAATACTGTACTTAGAGCAGGAGAAAAATTATTGAAAAAAATCATTTTAGAGACAGATGGGAAATTATAAATCTAACTCATAGCTTTAAATGTAAATGGATTAAACAATCCAATAAAATGAAAAGAAGTGACAGATTGGATAAGAAAACAAAATTCCAAATCTTGTTTCCAAACATACACATTTAAAAATAAAGACATATACAAAATAAAGCTGAGAGCATGGGAAAAAATTTTTTTACTATGCATTAAAGTGAATTCAAAAAATCAGGAGTTGTCATCATAGTATGAAACAAAACAAAACAAACATTCAAAAATTAAAAGAAACAAAGAAACTATATTATGCAAAAGGAACCACAGACAATAAACTAAAATCAACAATAAACATACTACTCAAAAGGCCTTAGAATATAAATTCTTAAAGGAAACATTGTATGAGTTTCATGAAGACATAGACAATAGCATAATAACAATAGAAGATTTCAATCCTCTCTTTGCATTTTGGACAAGTGTCATAAACAAAAAGGGAAATACAGAACTGAACAAATTTCTGGAGAAATTAGAGTTAATAGACTTATGAGGAATTCTAAATGGGTCAGCAAAATGTAGAGGGTCACATAGTGGGGGAACTCTGGGGGAGGTATAAAACCTTTCAGCCCAGAAGGCACATGCTGACCATGTCTGGTTCAGCTCTCCATTTCCCCTAAGGGCTCTCAGCCTTCCTGAGAAGTGGGGGGTTGGAGGGGACGGGGAATGATCTCCTGTGCTTACTTGAAGCAGAGTTATACTGAAGTAGGAAATACCTGTCCCTAATAAGTTGGTGCTCGCAGAATTCCATGGTTATAGGGTATATAAGGTGGAAAGCTGCTTTGAATAAATAGACTCCATCTTTTACCATCCACATGAGTCTCGCTTCATCAATCCTCCACTAAGACCAAGGACTCAGGCTGGACCTGAGATCCTCTAGAGTTATTTTAATTCACTCCAGTGTGGAGGCTCTAGAAAGCATAGTATATTTTGTCACCCCAACTTGGGGGGCTCTAGAATGCACATAACAGCAAAAGAATATACATATTTATCTGTGCCAAGCAGAACTTTTAGAAAACCTGACTGTGTACTAGGGAACAGAGATATTGCAAACTAATGTAAAAAGGTAGAAACAATCAATACATCCTTTACAGACCATAATGCAATAAGATTATAAACTGGCTCCATGAATGCAAAAAAGATACATAGACTCAAATGGTGATTTAGCAATGAAATCCTAAATAATGACTTGATCAAAGAACGAATCATAGAGCTAATTGATAACTATGTAAAAGAAAATTATAATGATGAAACAACATACCAAAATTTCAGGGATGAAGCTAAAGCAGTCTTCATATGTAAAATCATATCCTTACAATCATACATTAACAAAAGAGATAAAGGGAAAATTCTTGAACTGAACATACATTTTTAAAAATTAGAAAGTTGAGACAGCTATATGCTGCAGCAGATAGACTACTGGACATGAAGCCAGGAGGACCTGAGTTCAAATCCAACCTCAGAAACTTACTACTTCTTAGCTGTATGCCTGGGTAAGTCACTTAACTCCAATTACTTCAGCAAAATAAGTAAAAATAAAAATCAGAAAACTAACAAATAAATAAACTTATAACTGGAAAAAAAGAAATATTAATCATTAGAGAAGAAATAAGTAAGTTGGAAACAAAAAAACACAGAAATTATAAAAAGTAAAAACTGATTCTCTAAAAAGACTAAGGAAATTAATAGACCCTTATTTAAAATAAAAATAAGAGAACAGAAAACTAAATTACTTGGGTATTCAAATGCACAGAAGTGCTAGAAGAAAAGAAGTAAAAAACAAAAAATTAAAAGAAAATCCACTCTCCATGCAAGCAAAACATACAAGTAAAATCACAATAAAAATAGAATAAAATATTAATCAGAATATATTCTATATAGTTATGTGCCTAACAAAACTGGGAATACAAAAGAAATAGAGGAATACCTTCAAAAACATAAACTATTGGAGGAGGAAGATGAAGATATGGTGGTGGAGAACCTGGCTATAGCAATAAAGGTTGAAGCTAGGGGGAGGTGGTTTGACAACTATAAAGGAGGCAATTATGGAAGTGGGAACTACAATGATTATGGAAATTATAATCAGCAACTTTCAAACTACTGTCCAATGAAGACTGGAAACTTTGGTAATAGGAAGAACATGGGGAATATGATCCAGGAAGCAGTGGAGGAAGTGAGGGTTATGAAGGAAGAAGTCACTATTCAGCTCTTCTGCCTGTTTGCTTTGAACTTCACTGTATAAATAAGGGAAGACAAGAGCCCAGAGGTAACAGAAGAGCTTCAGGTTATCGAAATAACAATGTTAAGGAAACTCTCAGTCATGCATAAATATCCAGTGATATGGCAGAAGACACCAGAGCAGATACAAAGATCCATTTTGTTAATGGATTGAATTATTTAATAACATTACACACACACACACACACACACACACACACACACACACACAAAACCCACCAAAAATGCCTTTGAGACAATTTCCTAGGTTTTTAATTATTGTTTCTTTCTAGTGGTCTTTCTATGAGTATACAAGTATTCCTTCTTTGATAGTGTTAAATTTTTAAGTTTCATGTGACATGTGAAGCCTTTTTTTTTCTCAAAGTTTTGAAAAGCTATTAGCCAGGATTATGATATAATAAGATATAACATTTTCCTTTAAAAATTTTAAGTGCATGTGTAGAGTTAAGAAGTTGTTGTACATTTATAATTTAATAAAGTGATTCTAAAGGAAAAATATATAAATTATTCAAACTATCAGAAGACCAAATAAAGATCTTAAATAACTCAATCTCAAAAAAAAAAATTGGGGGAGAAGAAATAAATCTAGCTGTAAAGGAATTTCCAAAGAAGAAAAAAAAACTTCTGATGGATCACAGGAAGAGTCTATCAAATTTTTAAAGAATAATGCTCCTACTTCACAAATTATTCTCAAAAATTGAGAAAAAAAAGGCTCCCTACCAGAATCCTTTTCTGAGACAGATATAGTCACAACTAAAGAAAACCATATAGGTCATTATCATTAATGAGCACTGACTCAAAAACTTTAAACAAAATTCTATCAAACAGACAAAGTAATTCACCCAAAAAAAATCATTCCTTATGAACAAATGGGATTCATATTAGGCAAGCAATGTTGATTCAACATTAGGAAAACAGTTAGAATAATCATATTAAAAACCCAAACATCCAAAATCATATGATCAGAAAACTGATTCAATAGATGAAGAAAAAGCCTTTGATAAAGGACAAAAGCAATTATCATATTCAGTGATTATACAACAAAACTTTTTCTAATAATTACAAGAATAAAGCAAAAATGCCCACTCTCCCCACTATGATATAGTTTTGATATAGTTCTGTAAATGCCAGTAATTACAATAAGACAAGAGAAAGAAATTAAAGGAATAAAGACAGGTAAAGAGGAGATAAAATTACCTGTTTGTTGATTACATAATAATTTATCTGGAAAATTCCATCAGCAAAGATAGTAATTGAGTCAATAGCTTTAGCAAAGTTGCAGATTACCAAAAAATCCTCAAAAATCAATAGTATTTCTGTATAATCATATAATAATAAAACAAGAAGCAAAAATGAATTAAAAATACATAAAATATCTGTAGTTCAACCTCCCAAAACACACAAAAGACTTGTAGAGATTCAATTATAAAGTAGTTTGTTTTGGGGTTTTTTTTTTGTTTGTTTGTTTTGTTTGTTTTTTGTTTGTTTGTTTTTGCTGAGGCAATTGGGGTTAAGTGGCTTGCCCAGGGTCACACAGCTAGGAAATGCTAAGCATCTGAGATCACATTTGAACTCAGGTCCTCCTGACTTCAGGTCTGGTGCCCTATCCACTGCGCCACCTAGCTGCCCCTATAAAGTAATAAAGAAAGAAAGAAAGAAAGAAAGAAAGAAAGAAAGAAAGAAAGAAAGAAAGAAAGAAAGAAAGGAAGGAAGGAAGGAAGGAAGGAAGGAAGGAAGGAAGGAAGGAAGGAAGGAAG
>JAJPUD010000230.1:770098-785111 GCA_023553655.1 Myrmecobius fasciatus | reverse complement strand
AAAGAAAGAAAGAAAGAAAGAAAGAAAGAAAGAAAGAAAGGAAGGAAGGAAGGAAGGAAGGAAGGAAGGAAGGAAGGAAGGAAGGAAGGAAGGAAGAAAACAATCAAAAGGCTGAAAGAATATTGATTGCTTATGGCTATGCTGAACCACTATAATAAAAATAACAATACTACCAAAATCAACTTATGCTTTTAATGCTATACCAATCAAATTACCAAGAAAATAATTTATAGAGTTTACTAAAATAATAACCAAATTCAATTGGGGGGAAAAAACACAAAAATCTAGAATATCAAGGAAAATTAAGAAAAGAAGTGAGGACAAAGTAAAAATGGAACTTCCAGTCTTTCAACTGTTTTATACAGCAGTACTATTCAAAATCATTTGGAATTAGTTTAAAAAGTCAAGAGATAGAACAGTGGAACAGACTAGACAAAGGAGATTCAGAAACAACAAAACTTTTTGATAAAATGCTTAGTTACCTAAAAAAAAAAAAAAAAAAACTCCTTATTTGATTAAAAAACTGCTGGAAAAAGGGCCAGGATCTCCCATGGCATCCGGGGCCATCTCCATCTATATATTTTGTCACTGGACCCAAATGGCTCTGAAAGAGAAAGTGAGACTGATGATTTCACATAGCATTCTCCCATCTAAATCCAATTCACTTGTATGTCATGGCATCACTTCCCTGCTGTCAAGATCCTCTTCAAGAATGAAAGATATATTGGATTTAGCCTATATTGTAACATTTAATATGTACTGGACTACCTGACATCTAGGGGAGGGGGTGGGGCGGAGGGCAAAATTTGGAACAGAAGGTTTTGTAAGGGTCAATGTTGAAAAATTATCCCTGCATAATATGTTTTATAAATAAAAAGCTTAACAAAAAAATTTTAATTAAATTTTTAAAAAAAGAATGAAAGATAAATAACAATAAGTTGGACATACTGAAAGACAGTATGGCAGACATTAGGTTTAGTTTAATACCTTATACCACAATCCACAATTTATTCTAAATGAATATAAGACCTTAATATATCATACTATAACAAATTAGAGAAATAAATCATATATCTCTAACAGTTATGAAAGAGCTTATTATGATTAAACAAACAAGATATAGCGATAATCACAGAAGATAAAATAGATAACTTTGATTACTTAAAAATGAAAAGCTTCTTCTCAAACATTAATGCATATAGGATAAGAAGGGTAGCAGTCAAATGGTGAAAAAAATCTTTGCATCAAATTTCTCTGATAAAAGTTTGCTATCTAACATAGACAAATTATACATATAGCTGTTCACTGAGATAGATGGTAAAAGGATATTCTTCTCAAAAGAACTACAAAGTATTTGTGAGTACATGAAAAAATTACTGCAAATAATTAATAATAAGAGAAATTCAAATCAAAACAATCTTGAGTTTTCACCTGATACTCTGCAAATTTTCAAAAATAATAAAAAATGTCAAGAGTCAATGTTGGACTAGTTGTGGGGAAACAGGCACACTAATGCTTTGTTGGTGGATCTGTGAAGTGGTAAAACCATTTTGGAAAACAAGTTGGAACTATGCAAATAAAGTAACTAAATGTCCTCATCCTTTGAACCAGAGAATTATAACCCCAAGGAAACCATCAATAATAAAAATAATAATAATAATAATGTCCCCATATACTCTAAAATATTTATAGCACTTTGGGGGATAATTAAGAAATGGAAACAAAGTAGATGTCCTTCAATTGGGAAATGGTTAAATAAATGTGCTATACAAATGTAATAGAATATTATTGTGCTGTGAGAAATGATGTGTGTAATAAGCATGAAGAAGTATGAAAAGACCTATAAAAACTTATGCAGAGATAAACAGAACCAAGAAAAACAATATATCTAGTAACTACAAGAGTGTAAATGAAAAGAACAATAACATACCAAATGAACAAAAGTAAAAAAATTATGAAGATCAAGTGAGATTCAAATGAATGGCTGTTGGGGCAGCGAGGTGGTGCAGTGGATAGAGCACCAGCCCTGAAGTCAGGAGGACTTCAGTTCAAATCTGGTCTCAGACACTTAACACTTCCTAACTGTGTGACCCTGGGCAAGTCACTTAACCCCAATTGTCTCAGCAAAAAGCAAAAAAAAAATTAAATTAAAACAAATGAGTGGCTGTAAAAAAGCAACTATAACCTACCCTCTTTGTGGAAGCAGAAGATCAATAGTTGTTATAAATTACATATGTTTTGGGACTTTTTAAATGTATCAATTAATTGTGCTCTAAAAAATACTATTTGTTATATGGGATAACTTCTGAGAGGGGAGGACACATGAGCTACTATGGCGATGTCAGAAACAGAAACTATCAATAAAAACTCATTTTAAACTAAACTAAAATAAAAATTGGAATAATAGCACCTATTTTACAGCATTGTTGTGAGGATTAAATGAGAAAACATATGTACAATTTTCTGCAAATTTTAAAGCATCATATGAATTCTAGCTATATAATTATCCTTACCACCACCATCATCATCATCATCATCATCATCATCATGTTATTATTATTATCATCCACAAAGTAAATAGGCATTGCTTTCTTTCTTTTAACTTTCTTTTAATTCTTTTTTTTTTGCACAAAGGCATATTGTCTAGATTATTGTGGGCAGCTGGATGAACATTCTACTGAGTTACTCTATTGCATTTAGAGGATCATAGATCTAAAACTAGATCATAGATCATATAACTAGAAGAGATCATGGGAGTACTCAAGTCCAATCCCCTTATAATAAGATAAGATAAGGAAACTGGAGCATTGAATGAATAGGTTACCTCCCCAAGAATCTAGAGTTAATAAATGTCTGGGGCAAAATTTTAACTCTGTTCTTTCTTATTATGAGCCTCATGGCTGGATCCTACTGTGCTACCTTGCTGCTTGTTATTTTATTATAGAATAAACTTTGAACTGCCAATTTTGATAAGCAATAATCTGCACCTAGAATTGATAAGAATAAGGTAAATGGGCTGGATTACATTCTAGAGAGTTTCTCCCTGTTCCCAAAACCCAAAGTACAAAACAGAACACCACAAAGAAGCTAAATATCAGGTTACCCAATAAGCAATGGGAAGACTCATAGTGAATGTGTAAGCAGGCTCTGTTATATACATAAACACAACCAATGCCTTCTGTGCAATTAACTACTTCTTTATGGGCTTCAGTATTCTCTCTCAAATGGAAATATTAGACTAGATTAGTCCACAAGGTGCCTTCCAATTTGAATTTTCTGATACAATGATGTTAAATTATTCAGAAATCTAAACATATTTGAAAAACTGTCTTGGATTTAGATGTTGGAAAATGTATATGTTAAACATAATCAAAAATCTGGCTAGGGCTTCTGAACATGTAGAAAGATGGAAAAGTCAAGGGCAGCAGCTCTAACAAAGGGGGAAAAGAAGCAAAGCAGGGAACTTATTCTTCATGTCTTAGGTTTTCAGTAGCTTTTTTATGCTCTTAGATGTAGGGTGTACTATAATGCAGTAGGATGGTCTGAGTTCAATTTCAACTGCTATAAACTGTCTCTGTGATTTAACATATTTTGGGATGTTCAAGCTGAAAAATAAGAGAATAGTATGTGGATCAGTCCTTCTCTGAAAGACAATATAATACAGCAAGAACTCTTCATTTGAAACCAAAGGTCCTCACTTCTTTATTTGTAAAATGAAGAAGCTAAACTATATTCTCTTCTCAGTTCCCTTCTATCTCTAAATCTATGGTCCTAAGATTTCATAATCTTATTAAATACTACAAGCTATTCCCCACTATATAAATGATCAAATCAAAAGAAGAAATGCAAATTATCAAAAACCACATAAAAGAATATTTCAAATTTCTAATAAAAGAAATGCAAAATAAAGCATTAAAGTTTTACCTCCGATCCTTCATATTGGCAAAGATAAAAAAAAAAGAAAGAAAATGTTCTATGTTGGAGAATCTAGGGGAAGACAGAAACTCTAGTGTACTAATGACAAAGCTGTGAATTGGTATAAATGTTCTGGAAAACAATTTAGAAGGATACTAGATCATTCTGGAGAGCAATATGGAACTATGCCCAAAAGGGCTATCAAACTGTGCATACCTTTAATTTAGCAGTCTCTCTACTGGGCCTGTATCCCAAAGAGATCATAAAAGAGGAGAAAGGACCCAAATGTACAAAAATGTTTGTAGCAGCCCTTTTTGTAGTAGCAAAGAACTGGAACCTGAGTGGATTCCCATCAATTGGAAAATAGCTGAATAAGTTATACTATGTTATGGAATGTTATTGTTCTATAAGAAATGATCAGCAGGATGATTTCAGAAAAGCCTGGAAAGCCTTAAATGAACTGATGTTATGTGAAATGAAAAGAGAACATTGTACATGGCAATTACAAAATTATGTGACAACCAATTCTGATAGGTGTGGCTTTTTTCAACAATGAGGTGATTCAGGCCAATTCTAATAGACGTGATGGAGAGAGTCATCTGTATCCAGAAAGAGGGACTGAATGTAGATCACAACATAGTATTTTCACTTTTTGTGGTTTGCTTGCTTTTTGTTTTCTTTCTCATTATTTTTCCTTTTTTGATCTGATTTTTCTTGCATGATTTTTCTTGTAGCATGATAATTGTGGAAATATGTATTGAAGAATTGCACATATTTAACATGTGTTAGATTGATTGCCTGTTGTCTGGGAGAAGGGTAGACAGAAAGGAGGGGAAAAATTTAGAATAAAAGATTTTATAAGAGTGAATGTTGAAAACTATCTTTGTACATGTTTTGTTTTTTAAATAATAGCTTTTTTATTTTCAAAATATATGCAAAGATATTTTCAGCATTCATCCTTTCAAAATCTTTTTTTCCCAAAATTTCCAAATTTTTTCTTCTTTTCTTCCCCCACTCCCTCCCCTAGACAGCAAGTAATACAATATATGTTAAACATGCACATATTTTTAAAATAAAAAGCTATTATTAAAAAAAATAAATTTTAAAAAGATACTAAAAAGTACTATAATAACATACATAATAGTTATTTTAAGGAGAAAATGCTCCTACATATTCTAAAATATTTATAGTAACATTTCTTATCATAGCAAAAAGCTAGAAGCAAAGTGGGTGCCTATCAATTGGGGAATGGATAAAAAAATATGGTACATGAATGTAATAAAATATTACAATGCTATATGTAATGATGTATATTAATAAGCTTGAGAAATTAGGAACACTGGTATAAGCTGATGGAAAGCCAAATGAGTAGAACCAGGACAGCAAGCTATACAACGACCAAAATAATGTAAATGAGTGTGGTGTGGTGGAAATAGAGTTGGCTTTGGTATCAAAAAAATCAAAATTTAAATACTGTCACTGATACATACTGGTTGTATAAACAAGTCCCTTAACCTCTCAAACCCCCAAGTAAAGCTCTAAGATTCAGAGCAGTTGCATATTTGAATTAATAGAGGGAGTATTTTATTTGGGAGTACAGGAATTGGACTGGGAGTGGTCAACAGCCACAAAGGGAGAGGAAACACAAGTTTTCCTGAGATAAGTAAAAACAGAGAGACATGTAGTATGTGAAATAATATAAGGCAACAAATGAAATGAGATTACTAAATTTTTGGATGTCAGGGAACAAAATTCTAATAACAATAATAATAACCACCTACATTTTGATTACTTTAAAGTTTACCAAGTTTACATTCATTATCTCTCTTGAGCCTCATAACAATACCAAGGGTGGTGCTATAATATGCAATAACACATAATTAATCAAACATGAGAGTAAAGTAATAGGAATGCAGAACTGATTGACCTGCCAAACCTACAGAATGGTCATTGATGTTTTAATGTCTACTTGGAAAGAAATTTTTAGTCTAGTGCCTTGAGGATTTGTGCTGTTTGGCAATGTGGCATTCATCATTTTTATCAATAGATCAAATGAAAGCATAGATCATATACTAATCAAATTTGCCATTCATATTAAGTAGAAAGGAACAACCCAAACTTCAGTTGATAGGAATTGTATCTAAAAAGACCTTGACAGACTAGAATATTAAGGGAAAAAACTCATGAGATAAAATTTATTAGAATTAAATGTACAATGCTCAAAGGGCTATAAAACTGTGTATATCTTCTGATCCAGCAATACCACTACTGATATCAAAGAAAAAGGAAAAGGACTCATTTGTACAAAAACATTTACAGTAGTTTTCTGTAGTGACAAAGAATAGGAAATTGAGGGGATAAACATCAATTGGGGAATGGCTGAGCAAGTTGTGGCATATAATTTTGATAGAATACCCTTATGCTATAAGAAATGATGAAGCAGACGAATTCAGAAAAATCTGAGAAGACTTATATGAACTGATGCAGAATGAGTAGAGCTAGGAGAATACCATGCACAGCAAAATTATAATCATAACTGTTCAATACAATAATCCACTACAATTCTAAAGAATTTATGATAAAAAATGTTATTCATCTCCAGAAAAGTACCTGATGAAGTAGAGATTCAAGCTTTTTTTCATTTTTCATTTTTCTTTGTTTTTGCAACTTAGGTAATATGGAAATATGTTTTACATGAATTCACACACTTAATGGGTTTCATATTGCTTGCCTTCTCAATGGGTAGGTGAAAAGGTCAGGGGGAGGGAGAGAATTTGGAAATAAAAATTTGTAAATGAATGTAAAAAAATAAAAATAAAAGATAAATGCAGAGTCCTAAGATTGGGTTCAAAAATATTTCCCACATATGATGGGTAAAGTATGTCATATGTTAAAACAGTAATTCATTTTTAAAAGATCCAAAAGGATCCAAAGGAGCTAATACAATATCTAATAGTATTGAGAAGTCTAATGTGCAAAATCAGGCAAGTGAGAACTCCACTCTACTCTGCCCTGGTCAAACCATTTTTAAGTATTGGGTTCAGTTCAAGGTCATATTTTTTAAAAGTTTTAAAAGTTACATGTAACAGGTAGGAGAATATCCAAAGGTAGGTGACAAAAATGGTTAAATACTTCAAAATCATGCCATGATTCATTGATTGAAGAAAATGGAGATGGATGACCTAGAAAAGACTAAGGGAAATAGCATAGTTTTGAAACCTATAATATTTTCACATATTTTGGTGCCTATAATAGGGACAGGGGATTAGACTTGTTCTGTATGGTCCCAGAAGACAGGACTAAAGAGAATGGATAGAATTTGGAGACATAGATTTAGGCCTGATATAGAGATAAACTTCCTCACAATGAGAGTTCTCCTAACGGGGGAGGGCCTGTCCTGAGAAATAGTGGATTCCCCTCAAAGGAGGACTTCAAATAAAGATTGCACAACCACTTTTTGATGGTATAGAAGGATTTCTCCTGTATAAGTTGCATCAAATAGCCTTAGGTCCTGCCAGCTCTCAGATTCTTTGAAGCTAATTTATTCATTAATTACCATCTGATAAGGAGACTTCCAAATCTTACCTTAACTCCAGACTTTTCCCCACTACTCTAATCCTACCACTTAATTTAAGAGATTATTTATTCCAAAGAATATTGCTCAATATATAGCATTCTTTACCTTTCCTTCCTTCCAATTATTTCCCACATGTGCATGTCTCTATATGGCTCTGTATGCAAATAAAAAAAAATATTTGAAAAGCTATCTCCAATGCTAGTTAGTTGATGAGGCCATAGAAAAATTTGTAGCTAATATGTTCATTATGAGCGTGATTGTATGAGAAACCACGGAACATAATAATGACATAAATTCTCACCACTCTATTCACAAAGGAAATCACATGACAGCCAGAATTTGGGGAAATAGAAAAAGACATGAGCTTGTGATCTCAATGAAACAAGAAACTCTGGTTGAAGAAGACCTTCTCTTCAAATTATATATAGTTACTTGTCAAGGCTCCCATCTAGTGTGTGACAGAGGCAAGAATTGTTCTGAGACCAGTTCTATAGCCACTAAAGCTTGTCCCTTCAACTTGAAAGATAATGGTTTTTAATATTCCCAAGAAGATTCGTTTCCAAATACTCACCAAACTCAACCCTTCTTAAAATTTTAGATCAGATCATAAGAAGCATGTTCAAAGGGAATATGGCATAGACATTTGGTAATTGTTAATGAAAACCCTACTAAAATTCATTCTATAAGTTGTAGTGGCCTGTATTTTTCACCTTCTCTCTCAACATACATTTCTGAGTCTCTTCTCCATCTTCTTTTTATACAAATACATACAGATAATCAGATTGCCAATACATGTATTCAATCATTCAGTAAATATTTAGTCACTGTGCTTGAGTCTTGAGGAAAATGCAAAGTTAATGTAAGACATAGCCCCTGCTTTCCTGGCACTTACAAACCAACAGAAGGATAAGATAGAAACATAAGTAACTAAACTACATAACATTACATGATAGGAGAACTAAGGAGATACAAAAAACAAAACAAAACAAAACAAAACAAAAAACTATATAAAATCATTACTGGCCTGAAGTATCAGGGAAGATTTCATAGAAAATGTTCATCTTGAGAAGGGAGAAGGGAAGGAAAGATAGAATGTGGAATTCAAAACAAAAAAAAAGTTTAAAATTGTTTTCACATGCAATGAAGGGGTAAATATTATTTAAAAGAAAGAAAAATCTGAGTTGATTCTTAAAAGATTGATGAGAATTTAGCCATGAAAAAGGAAATAGTCCAGGCATAGTGAACAGTAGAAAGAAGGGGATGAGGAAGTGAGAATGGGGAATGCTTATGGCACATTTTAAACTACTTTGATGGGAGCAGGAAGAAAGAGAAGAGTGGACATAGGAGAAATGTTATATAAGTAGAATTTCCAATTCCAACCCAACTGATTGAATATGAAAGATGATGGGAGATTTCCAAAAACAAAAAAATTGCCAAGATTTTGAACTTGGATTTATGAAGTGAATGGTGGTGTCCCAGACACAAAAGGCAAAAAAGTCAGATTGGGTTTAGAATCACCATTAACAGCATACAAATTAAAGGAAATTCATGAGATAACAAGAATACTCTAGAATTGAATCATAGGACTCGATGCCAAAAAGGTCACTATAATTTAGTCCAACCTTCTCATTTTTCAAAAGATGAAATTGAGTACCAGTAACAGGAGTAACTTGTCTTATGTCCCATAAACAGTGAATAGCAGAGCTAGAATTTGAATCCAAGTCCACTCACTCTTAACCCCATGTTCTTTGCGCTATAGTGGGCTGTTTCCATTACCTACAATAACAAAGCATACTACAACTTCAGAGAAAAGTAATCATTAGGAACTTTTCTCATCTTAAGTAACCACCAATGTTATACGGAAACTTTCTTAAAACTTTATAAAAGGATTACTTCCAGTAAATGATGAGTATTATTATGATACCCTATTTTGTATTTCAGTAAACTGAGGCAGACAAAAGTTAAATGACTTGTTAAAGATCATACAGGTAGTAAATGCCCAAGGCTGGGTTTGAATTTAGGTCTTCCCAATTCCAGGCCTGGGGCTCTATCCCCTATGCCCCTTATCTTCCTCTAGATGTTTAAAGTGGCTTGCCCAAAGTCACACAGGTAATAAGTGGCAAAGCTGAGATTCAAAACAAAGCTTTTGATTCTAAAGCCAGAACTTTCTTCACTAAATCACAATGTCTCAAATGAATGAATGAACGCCCAATTATATGTTTGTATAGGAAAGAGAATTTGGGCCTGGGAAATGCTTCCTTAAGGGAAAAAGATTTTGCATTCAGATAAACTCTGGCTTGACTCAGCATGGCTTCTAATTTACCTCTGATAAAAACTTGTACAGGCCATGTTTCCCCAGGAGGGTATTTCCTGAATAATGCCCTTTAATTGCTAGTACAACTTGTTCCCATCCCCCACTATAATGGAAATTAAATACCATCAAAGTGAAGAAGTTGCTGGGGCTAAATGTGGAGTCAAAGCAATATACATGAGCAGTGGAGGGAGGCAATGTCTTGGGCTTGAGTCTGAGGATCCACCATTCATAAATTGTGTGGCTTCCTGTCTCTGAGTCTCAATTCTCTCAACTATTAACCGAATGGATTGGACTAGATAAGAAATTATTTACTTTTTGTGGTAGTCTAGTTAAGCCTTTGGACCCCTCCTCAGAATAATAATAATATATTTAAACAGGTGAAATAAAATACATAGAATTTCAAAGGAAACCAATTTATATCAGAATCATTACTAAAACATAAAGGAGAGAGAAAGAAAGAGAGAGAAAAAAAGAGAGAAAGAGAGAGAGAGAGAGAGAGAGAGAGAGAGAGAGAGAGACAGAGAGACAGAGAGACAGAGAGAGAGAAAGCAGAAGTTGTCTTATTTCTCCCATCCAGCAACTCTGACCAGACCTGACTTGAAGTAAGAGGGAGTTGGGGGCCTCCAGGAGTTTAATCTTTCTGGACAAATCTAAAGAAAACAGTGTTTCAACAAGAAATTAAGACAAAAACTCCACTTGGGAAAAGTCTAAAAATGTGCCGGTGACTCAGCAGATTTTTTCTCAGAATCAGTTACCTACAAATAGTGAGTAAGCTTGATGAGTCTTATGCCCCTCAAATACTCTCTTCCAGTTTCTTCACAAGCACAAAAAAAAAATGTCTTTAGTTATAAAGCAATTCATACTCAACAGTCAAAGAAGCCAAAACCTGTAATTTATCCCACATCAAGTTCACCAAATAACATTCTAAACACAACTATCTCAGACACCAGTGTCTGCATGTACTCCTTAAAAGGGAAAAACATCAAGGCAGGAAAATAAGGAAACAAAAACAAAAAGGCAGTGGACATTGGATGACTTTGAAATTGGTTGTCCTTTGAGAAAAGAATAGTTTGAAAAATCCTTTCTTGGCATGAGAGAAGCAATGAAAGTTTACCCAGGCACTTAAAAGAGGCAAGAAGGAGAAATATAATCTCATTTTACACATCCTAATATTCTGAGATTATATATTTATTTTCATGATGGCACAAGAGTTTACCTAGTTCTAGAATTATGCACCTCATGGAGAAATCTATAGAGAGCTTCAAAAACGTTCAAAGTCTGATGAACAAAGAATGACTACTTATATCACAGAGCTGGCAGATGCTTTATTTTACTGCCCTTCAAAAAAAGGTGATGAACTGACATATTAAGCCAGAGAATTTACTACTTAGATCAGATAATTATAGATTGAAGATTTTGGCTGATTAGTTCATGCTCCAATATCTAAGACGCCAACTCTTTGTGCAACACTTGACTATCTATTGTGATGACTGAAGGCTTAGATGCATGATGAAAAAGTGGACCTGTGAAGTCTTGGAGTCCTATGCTATGAATCTGTAGTTGGAAAACCTCCTTTTGAAGGCAGAAACACATCAAGAAACTTACAGAATTTCAAAGGCTCAATATAAATTTCCTGACTTTGTAATAGAAGGAGCTAAGAATCTCTTTTCAAGGCTTCTGAAGCATAACCCTTACCAAAGATGCTAAAGGAGCTCCTTATTTTATGCAAGATTATTGTTACCATACAAGAAATACTTCTGAAGTAGGATGTACCTTCTATCTGGGCTGTTGAAGGATATCAATATCTTAATTTGCACTAGTTAATCCTCAATTTTGTGAGTTAAGTGATAAAATTCAGCCAACTTAAACGTCATTCCAAAGAAAGACAGTTGAAGTAATAAAAGCAAATGCAAATTCCTGTTACTTATTAGCTCAGTCCTTTGAGGGAGGTTGATACAGAAAAGGTGTCAAAGAGCCTATGTTAAGGTGCCCTAGACATAGAATGTTGAATGCGCTGAGAAAGATGTACTACATTTGTCCTCACCTTGGTGTCTTTTAAAGAACAGTGCAGTAACTTCCCAATAAGACTGTTATTCTTATTTAATTTATTGGGCAGATGAGCCTTTTCTAATACTATCTGAATCTGAACAAAACTGGCAAATCCTCACTAATTTTCTGTTTGAATGTTGCTTTTTCTACCCATATATTAAATAGAACCTTATTTAAAAGTATACTCTTTATACTTGATGTATAAAAATGGAAGAACAAGGATATCATTAGAATACACTTGTAGTCGCAGCCAACAAATATTTTAAGGGTTTGGTATGTTCTATAACTAAGCAAGCATTGAAAAATGCTCCGGATTGAAAGCTAACAACATTGTTACCTATGTATATCTGGGGTAATATCTGCTGCAAGGACAAACTACTTAGGCTGTAACCAATTCATTTAGTGTTTAGAACTGCAACAGAATCATTTGCTAAAGTAGTTACCTTATATCATGATTAAACTTTTGATAGAAATATTAACTGACTTGACATAAAATAAAAAAATTCAAATTTTTTTAAAGATACAAAAACAAATTCATGTCCCCAAACTGTGAACACTTGTAAATAATCAGCTAACCAACAAAGACTTACTATGTGCCAGGGTCTGAAATAAGCACCAAGCTTGTGAAGACAAGCAAAAATTACCCCTAAAACCAATAAGCATACAGTCTGATCTCAGATAATCTCTAAAGTTATGGTTACAATGGAAAGGGAGCTAAATTGGGGATCAAAGACATGGGTTTGAATTCTAGTTTTACTAGAATTTTTACCGGGGACCTCAGATTCCTCAACTATAAAATAAGGTAGTTGGACTAGATCAGTGGTATCAAACTCAAAGGGTATATATAGATTGACTTAGAAAACTATAAATTCACATTATCTGTGTTGTATTATATTTTAAAATTTATTTTATTTGTTAAACATTTCCTAATTACATTGTAATATGATTCCTGTAACTTGGGAGATGGCCTATAAGTTTCCTCCCCCCCTCTAAAGCTATAATTGTCTTATCTCTACATCCTGTCATCCTTTCTTTCCCTATTAGTTCCATTCTCCTTAAGTAGAAGATATTTTGCCAATACTTCATTTCCTCAGCTCTCTCTCTTCATTTACCCAAAGGCTGAAATGAATGAGGGGGGAATTTCTCATTAATCCAGGATTATTCTGTACTAGGTCCAAAATGAATTCAGGTTATGTCTACACATACCAAACATCTGGATGGAAACAGAAAATCTGGCCCATAAATCCAAATATCCCCAAATATTTGGTTGTCTAGCATCATGTAGATCAAACATCCAGACCACTAACTAAATTTTTCAGTTTTCCATCCAGATGTTTGGCATCTGTAAACAAAGTATACCTCCCTGAATGCAGAAGCCATTCAATAAGTAGATGTCTACTGTCCCTAGAAACACTCAGACAAGGCCAAACCTGTCACTTCATGAATAAGAACTCTACTTTTTTTTTAACCTCTTCATCTAGATAGTAGCATTTGGCATCATGAAAGGACTTTTTTTTGATAGCCTTTCAGCCAAAACCCAGGACATGTTTCAACAAGAGCAGTAGTTAACCCAGCCTGTTTATCATTCTCCGTCCAGTATTAGCTATAATCACATCATATTTTTGTTTATATCACAAATAACAAAAAAATGCATATTTTAACTTCATCTTTGAGGTTAAAGTAAATACATAATTCTGGCAAATTACTTGGAATTACTGGCTAGCAGCATCTGGTTCAGATATTCTGTAGTCAATTGTTGGCACCAGCCCTGATACATTTTTCATTTGAACCAAAATGTTCTCAGAAACATGTGTTTTTTGTCCGATTTGCATGTAATCAGTTTTAGAAAGTCCATAAAGCTTAAGTAGAGGTTTTCAAAAATTAGCCACATTACCTGAATAGTGCAAAGGTCTCCAATCCTCAAAAAAATAATCTTAGCACACAAAACCACTGGAGCTTTGTTTTCTGGTCCCAGGATCTAGGGCTGGAAAGGACCTCGGAAATCATATAATCTAACTTTATTTGACAGAAGCCAGAAGGCCAGAGAGAAAAAAAAAATAAGATGACTAGGGTCAAACAGGTAATTTGCTCTCAGGCAATCTAGTCCTAGTAATATTAGGCTTTGAACATCGAGGGCCCTGTGCTTCCAAAGCCCCAGTGTCTGTCTAGTACATCATGCTCAGGTACACTGGTTATGTTCTACTCCCTCTGCTCATTGCTCTGAAATTCCATACCTCGCTTTTATGTCAAGTCCAATATAGCTTCCTTCACATTTTCCCCCTTATTCCACATCAAGAGTACCCAATTACTTTTATAAATACTTGTTTTAAAAATATCACAGTGGTTTCCTGCTGCTTCAAATTCTGAAGGGCTATGCAGGATTTTTGGGTTCTTATAAATCTTTCAAACAGTTCATATTTTATCAACAAAGTGTGCATTTTTGTAAGCTCTGAAAATGACTCCTCATTGAGAACATTTTTTTCATCTAGGTGACTTTTACTTTTAAAAGAGTAAAAGGCAGTATTTTAGCCAATTAAAAAAATAATTTGTGATGGTCACCTTGGATCCATTCATTTTGTTTCAACCACCTACAGAAGCCATGCTTTCAGTTAAAAGAAAAATCAGAAGGGATAGTGGATTCAAAACAGGCTAACAGAGGTAAAATAGAATTATACACTGGATTATTGTGGGGTTTTTTTGTATTTTTTTCTTGATTTAATTCCAGAAAGGCCTTGGCTTTAGTTAAAACTGAAAGGGTCTCCTAACTCCATGCCTGGACCTGTTCATCAGATCATCAGTAGTTTTATACCATTACATAGGGAAATATTATGAGAGTCACAAATGGGATTAGGTTCAGCATTGTCCCTGGCAGAGGTCCACTTGCTTAGTTTAATGCTGTGTCAGCTCCTATAAAGCTTCCTGCGCTGTATATGCAAGGCTGTGGTTATAGCTGTTCAAGAACCCAAAGAGAAGAGCAAATCTCAAGGATCCTTGCTGAAGTGGCAAAATCAATTTTATCCAAGAAGGTTTATTAATGAAAAAGGAAGAAAGGAAGGAACGAAGGAAGGGAGGAAGGAAGGAACGAAGGAAGGGAGGAAGGAAGGAAGGAAGGAAGGAAGGAAGGAAGGAAGGAAGGAAGGAAGGAAGGAAGGAAGGAA
>JAJPUD010000230.1:744783-769998 GCA_023553655.1 Myrmecobius fasciatus | reverse complement strand
AAGGAAGGAAGGAAGGAAGGAAGGAAGGAAAGAAGGAAGGAAGATGGGGGGGGAGGGAAGGAGGGAGGGAGGAAGGGAGGAAGGGAGACAGAGAGTTTGTCCAAACAACATGGAATTGATTAGAATACTAGCTTACACTTAAAACAACAGGGTTCTGGATCTGACTAATATTCCTTAATGATCCCAGTCTCTCCCTAATGTCCTTTTGGAGTTTCCTTGTTCTTTCCTTGTTTCGTGCATCTTATTTTTCCTGCTGAATTGTATGCAGGACCAAAAATAGGCATAGTCTACAAATATTTGTTTAATGAAATGGATGAATAATAAAATGAACAAAAAAGTCACAAAATTACTAAGCAGAGTCAAGATTACTATCTAGATAGTCTGACCAAATCCAGTGTTCTCAGAGAACTATTCCTGCCCCCAAAGAACTTACAGTCTAGTGATAGCAAAGGCAGGGTGACCGGGCTATCACATATGTTGCCATAGGAACACTGTAGGAAAACAGTCCTTAAGCTGAGATCCATATACACCCTCCCCCAAATGATTTAAGGACAGATTTCAAGGGGTATGTGAGCTTGCATGAGAAAAAAAATGTATTTTTATTTTCCCTAACCTCCAGCTAAAATTTAGTATTTTCTTGAATTATTTAAAAACATTATTTTAAGAAGGAGTTCATAGGCATCACCAGACTCACACAAAGGTACATGACACAAATAGGTACCCCTGTCCTAGGACTTAATATACTATTGTTGTTGCTGCTGCTGGTGTTGTTGCTGTTTACTTTGTCTAACTCTTTATGACCCCATTTGGAGTTTTCCTGAGAAAAAATACTAGAGTGGTTTGCCATTTTTTTCTCCAGCTCATTTGATAGATAAGGAAACTGAGGCAAATAGGGTTAAGTGCCTTGCCCAGCGTCATGCAACCAAAAAATGTCTAAAGCCATATTTGAACTCAGGAAGATGAGGCTTTCTGATTGTAGGCTCAGCGCTCTATGCACTACGGTACCACCTTCTATCCTTTATGTCTCATAGGTATGTCATTCATATATATATATATATAGTTATTCCTTCCACATCACTGAGAGGATCATCCCTCTCTTCCTCATCTGGAAAATCTTTGCAAAAATTTTTGGCCTTCCCTTCATATCAGAGAAGAATCTTCCAGCTTTATGGATTTTATTCTCTTTTTTCTTGATATTAAACAATAGT
Source organism: Myrmecobius fasciatus (assembly GCA_023553655.1). Taxonomy (NCBI): domain Eukaryota; kingdom Metazoa; phylum Chordata; class Mammalia; order Dasyuromorphia; family Myrmecobiidae; genus Myrmecobius; species Myrmecobius fasciatus. Next base: position 768,790 of record JAJPUD010000230.1, on the reverse strand, counting down.
ATACACATATTTTATGCATTTCTGAATTTCTAAACTTCTTCTGTTCTTTGCTCCCTTCATGTATCACCTGTGATTTCCACAAAACTCCCCCCAAAATTCCTATTTAATTTCTTATGCTGACCTTCAGATATAGTGAAACCTTGATGAGAAAATCATGATGTAGAGGGGATAACTATACTCAACATTACAGCCAAATTCTATTACTTTTTGTCCTCAATTCACAGTTACTCTCTCTCTCATCTCTTTGTTCATTCATGTTTAGAACAGACCTCACTGCTCCCTAACTTTACTTGTTGAAGTCTTTTCCTTTCTAAAAAGTCCAATAAAATGCTTCCTCCTCCAAGAAGCCTTCCCTGACCTCCTCATAGCATTTTGCCCTGCTTGTATGACCTTAAGCAAGACATTTACTTTGAGCCTCAGTTTCCTAATCTGTGAAAGTTGGATAAAATATCATCCAAAGGGGCAGCTAGGCGGTGCAGAGGATAGAGCACCAGCCCTGAAGTCAGGAAGACCTGAGTTCAAATCTGGTCTCAGACACTTAACATTCCCTAGCTGTGTGACTCTGGGCAAGTCACTTAACCGCAACTGACTCAGCAAAAAGCAAAATATATGTGTGTGTGTGTGTGTGTGTGTGTGTGTGTGTGTATAATTCAAGGCCCCTTTCAACTCTCAATCTATAATCCTAGAAGTATTTAATTCTTTTAAAGACAAATCCTAAATGTTTTTTAATTAACCAGGATTCATCATATTTTTAGATTAGGTCTACAGATTCTGGGTCCAATAAATGTGCTTTCCATTATCCCACATTGTCTCTCTTCTACTTATCTGCTAGTTTTAGAGAGGCGGGGTAATGAGGCATAAGGCAATCTAAGACAAGGTTCCTGTCTTTGTCATGCTTACAATTCAGTGAGTGAGAATAGAAAAATAGGAGTTTAAGTAACAATGTAGAAGCTGGAAAGTCTTCAAGTATGGGGCTAATGATGGACACTATGTCCATATTCTGAGGATCAGACTAAATTTAGAAAGATTCACTCTGAGGACGGCTGTCAGGTGATGAATTTTTTGGCAATACAACTCCTCAAAATAATTCACTAAAGCTAGAGAAGGGTTGTGATCTGCATTGGTAGAGGAAGCCCCCACACCATTAAGTTCACAGCACATCATTAAATTCCCAACATGAGGTACAGACAGGTGCAGAGCAGACAGAGATCATTAAAAGCTATAGCAGTTGGGAAAGGCTTCAAGTATCAAGTCAGATTTTAAAAATAGGTAAGATTTGAAGAAGAAAAGGTATGGTATAAGGAACAAAGATAGGGAGACAAATATGTACCATTTACTGGAACAAAGAAATATTTGGTTAGGATTATGGGAAGAGAGATTTTATGGAAAAATAATGATAATAGCTATCGTTTACATGACATTTTAATGTCATGAACAAAATACTATACAAATACTTGCTCATTTTTTTCTTCCCAATAACCCTAGAAGGAAGCTGCAATTATTATCCTAATTTTACAGATGGGAAACTGAGGTAGAGAGTGGTTAAGTGACTTGTCCAAGATCACACAGTTGATAAATCTCTAAGCCAGTATCTGAATTCAGGTTTCCCTGCCTCCAGATTCGATGCTGTATCTGCAGCACCACCTAGGCAGTAGATTCAAGGAGTCTCAGGATTTAGAATTACAAGGAACCTTAAAATCATTAGGAATCATAGAAGATTGGAAAGAATACTGATCTTGAAATGACAGGTTCTGGATTCAAATTCTATTTCTTGCTACTTAGTAGCTGTATGAGTTTAGATAAATTACTTAATCTCTCTAACTGCCTTACAACTCTGATTTCTTATCCTATTGTTTTGCTAAACTCCTCATTCTATATATGAGATTCCAAAGAGTCTCAAACATGCAGATCATATAGTAACAGAGCCAAAATTAAACCTCTCATGCCCTGACCACAAAGGTGTTTCTCAAAGATAAAATTGGGAAGATGATCTGGTCCTCTCAAAAAAGATCCTGGAGAAGAGATTATTAAATCTACCTTTTCCCTCATGATAGAGAAGAGGAAGACTACTGAAGCAGAATACTGCATACACTGTTTGACAAAATTTCTGAATCAAATGTTTTTACTTAATTATTTTCTTTGTTCGATGAGATGCTCTGGTAGGAATTGAGATTGACTATATAAAAGACACAGAATAGTAAAAAGAAAAAAAATTAAGATAATTTCAAATGACTGAGAGACGTGAAAAACAGCCTAATGACCTAGTGCTTAACCCTATATGAAATAGGAAGTATTAAAAGTGTTGGTTTCTTTGTTTTTAACAGAGAACAACATGATCCATTTTATACTTTAGGAAAATTATTCTAGCAGGTGTCCAAAGTGTATTATAGGCAAAGGAAACTAGAAGCAGGAAAAAAGGTAAGAGATAATTATAGAAGTAGTGTCATAGATTTAGAGGCAGAAAAGCCCATCAGGTTCAATCCTTGAATCCCAGACAAGTTGTTATTGCCCTAAGTTCCCACAAATAACATGTGTCAGAGCTAAGAGTTAGAAAATGCTGGTTGTAGCAAGCACCAAATAATAGCCTACCAAATGCAAACTGATTCTATTCTAATAGAAAAAGACAGGCTACCATTGGGGCAACCATTTCCAAATAAACTATATGTTTATAATTAGTCCATAGACTTGCTGGAGAAAAGATCAAAATCAATACCAATTTAAAAGAAAAGCTAAAATTGACCCTTAAAATATTAAAAGACTTTTTAAAAATATTGTAAAAAAATGGAAGCAACCAAAATGTCCACCAATGAAAGAGTGGTTAAATAAACTGTGTGAAGAGTATCAAAATTATAGTAAAATATATGGGAAGAGTTTTATGAAATAATATAGAGTAGGGGAAGCACTATCAGAAAAGCACAGTTTAGATTAATTATTACCATGTAAAATGGAAAAAATGGAAATGCACAAAGAATCTTAATGGACATTTAGTGAGAGTGAATGAAAAGCTATAGTATTTTTATATATGGAATTTCATTTACTTAAATGTACTGGAAATTGTACTAGAATAAAATAATCTTGTTGAATTGTTTTACATTGAAGGAGGCTATAACACTAGAGTCAGGAAGTTCTGGGTAAAGCATTTTAAACATATAGATGTTTATTTTTTCCCTATTTACTTCTAGGACTAACTAGTTTCTAATAAATAGGTAAATGAATTAATAAATCAAGAGAGATAGACAGACAGAAATAGAGACAAAGATATAGTCAGAACATAAAAAGGAAAGAAGAGAGGATGTCATCTGAGGATTAGCTGAAAGGAATGGGAATGTTTAGCCCAGAGAAGAAGACTTGGGAATATGATAATACTTTCAATTATTTGAAAGATTATTATGTGAAAAAACAGATAAAATTTGTTCTGTTTGGTACCCAAAGAAATAGCTAGAAAGAAAAGGAAATTGAAAAGGGGCAAATTTCTTAACAACCAACAACCTAATAAAGGAAGTACAATGGGCTGTCCCATGAAGTAATGAATTCCCTAAAACTGAAAATTTTCAAATGGAGGTTGCGTATTTGTAGGTAATATTGCAAATAAAATATATCTCTTCTGGCATATGATGGACTATGTGATCTCTGAGATGCCTTCCAATTCTAAGATTATCAGATTCTAAAATGGAGCAAAGTCAGGCTTTTTCCAAGATTAATAGCCATATGTAAATATTCAAATAGATCTGTGAGCTTCCAAACTTGGATATTCCCTCCAATAATGTAGAGCTCAACCCACCCATCCTGTGACTCTTGTCCATGTCCCTCCATAATCCACCACAAGAGGGAGTCCCGCCAACATGCTGGGACCTTCCCCAAATTCTCTTGATATCACAAGGCTACCAGTAGAGCACCTAGTCTGCACCTGTTGGTCCCCACTCTGGCCACATGACCAGTCCAACTTCTTTTCTGGACATACATTTTGCTGATGATAGCCTTTCCTTCTTCTAAGTCCCTTATTTATTATATGTTGCAGTCTTGCATCACATTTTTTTTCCATTGCTTTCTGTGTGGGAATTCATTAATTCTTCAAAACCTTTGTCTCCTATAATTCATCGCCATATAATATTGATTGAGTACTAGTAGTAAAAAGATGGACATTTTCTTCTGAAAGAAGTGTAGGTCATGAAAGGTGCCTTACAATTTCCTGGAGGCAATGTGACCTGCTCTCCTTTTGTTTAATTCAAAGCCCAACTCATTATTTGTATTGGTTGTCCAAGACAAATCTATTGATAAGACAAACCCATAGACCATTCACAGAAACACACTCAAGAAGTATTGTGAGTTCCCATTGGCTGTATGTAGGTGAGCAGCTTCTTGTAAAGCAGATAAACATTTTATTTATTGCAACAAGATAACTAGTCACTTTGAAATACTGCCCCCTCCCACACACAACAAAGAAGCCCTCCCTCCACCTCATCCAAACCCCACCCAATGGTCTGGCATCATGGAAATGTGCCTAGCCCACTATAAAGAGCTAATTTGAGGTAACAGGGATTTGACCCATGGAAAAAATGTAGGGAATGAAATGATGAAATCATGTCATCATCTCTGTCACACCATCTCTGCAGCTCACCATGTGCTGTCAATCAACCTAACTCTACCCTATCCAGGGCAGAGAAGAATGGGCTTATTTAGGATTTGAGAAGCACTCTATCCCCCAAGATTGATCTTCACTCTGAAAAAGACCAATGAAAATGGGCCTCAATTTCCTCATCTGTAAAATGAGAAAATTGGAGTTGATGACCTCTAATGCCTCTTCCAGCATTAGACATAATCCTATGGCCATCTAGGGAAGTGAGATAGAAGCCTGATTTCACAAGATCTCAGGTTCAGAATGTTTCTCAAAAAACCCAGAGAGGATGCACAGAAAATTTAGAGGGATAGCTCTAAAAACTGATGCTATACTATTCAAAAGATGGTGACAGATGAAATAAAATTGAAACATTTTTTTTAATTTTTTATTTTATTTGCATAACATATGTGTGGGTAATTCTTCAACAATAACCCTTACATAGCTTTCCGTTACAAATAAAATTGAAACATTAAGGAAACATTAAGGCTACAGCGGTGAGAGACCGGGGCAAAGATATTAATGAGGATACTTGCAATAACCTAGGTGAGAGGTGATGATAACCTGAACTAATGCCATACATAGCTGGAGGTGTGGAAAGAAAGGATTGCATTGAGATGTTACAGATGTAAAAACAGCAAGATTTGGTAACTAATTAGATATTTATGGCGAGGGAGGATGAGACTTTCAGAATAATGTCAAAATTATGAACCTGAGAATGGTCATGATTTCTACAATCTATTGGTTCTCACCCTGCTGCCTTTAAACATGCTTGAGTCTCACCCATCTTTAAAAATTCTTCAACAGATTCTATTATTACTTCAAGTTACTATCCTGTACACATTATTTTTCTTTCTCAAACTCTGTTTATACTCTAGATTTATACTTAGTCTTCTCTCATTCATTCCTTAATTCTTTGCAATACAGCTTCTGACCTAATCATTCAACTGCAACTTTTCTCTCCAGTCATCAATTAGATCTTAATTGACAAAGCTAGCCTTTTCTCAGTCCTCATCCTTCTCAAGTTATCTGCCATATTTATATTGCTGACTACTCTCTTCTTTTATTTTTTTCCTTGAGGCAATTGGGGTTAAGTGATTTGCCCAAGGTCACACAGCTAGGAAGTGTTAAGTGTCTGAGGTCAAATTTGAACACAGGTCTTCCTGACTTCAGGGCTGGTGCTTTATCCACTGTGCCACCCAGCTGCCCACGACTATTCTCTTCTAAAGAATCTCTTTTCTCTAGGTTTTCATGGCTCCCCTCTATAGGTCTGATGACTCCTCAGGATCTTTTGCTGGCTTATTCATATCATGCCCATTCTCTATGAGTGTTACTTTTCATTTTGTCCTAGACCTTTGTCTCTTCTTTAGCTATAGTATTTCTTGGTGACTTCATCAGCTCCCTTGAATTCAATAATCATCTTAATACAGATGACTTAACATATATGCATACATATATACGCATGTGCTATATACTTCATCGTGTTCTATGTTAAACATGTGTGTATAAATAATAATGGCTAATATTTATATAGTACAAACTATGTGCCAGGTAGTATACTAATAAGTACTTACAAGTATTATTTCATTTGATCCTCACCACACTAGGAGTCAATTATTATTATTATCCCCATTTCAATGATGAGGAAACTGGGGAAAGCAGAGCTTAAATGACTTGCCTAAAATCATGTACCTAGTGTCTAAGGCTGAATTTAAACTCAGGTCTTCCTAGCTCCAGGCCCCACTATCCCCCAAATGATCAGACATATTACCAGAGAGATAGATGTATATATGTATATAAATTACATATGAATATATGTGTATAGATATATGTAGTAGACATCTCAAACTGGATGTCCCAGAAACATTGCAAACTTATTATATTTTACCCAAAACTCATCCCTTTTCTAAGCTTCCCTAATTTTGTGGAAATCATGACCATTCTCATAGTTCCCAGGTTCATAATTCTGGTATTATCCTGTATGTCTCACTCTCCCTCACGCTAAATATCCAATCAATTGCCAAATCTTGCTGTTTCTACCTCTATAACATCCCCCAATCCATTCCCTTCTTTCCATTCCCCTAGATATGGCATTAGTTCAGGTTATCATTACCTCTCACCTAGGTTATTGCAAGTCTCTTCATTGATAGCCTTGCTTCTTATCTCTCAGGCCTATATAGCCCCCTCCATCTCACATGGCTGTTGTAAAGCTACAATGAAATAACATCAAGTGCTTTGCAAACCATAAAGTTCTATATAAATGATGATTATTATTCCTTAGTACAAATCTTATCTACATAGTCAACGCCAGTGGATTTCTATTGCCTCTAGGATAAAATATAAATTTCTCTGTTTAGTTTTTAAAGCCAATCACAACCTGGCCCCAACTTATCATTCTAGATGGACTTTGTCCCCCCTCATACTCTGCTAAGTTGGTCTTCTCTCCAGTTCTCCCATCTCCATGATATTATCCAGGCTACTCCACATACCTAGAATGTACTTCTTTCCTTCCATCTCATTAACTTCCTCTCTTCCTTTAAGACTCAGCCAAAACACCATCTTTTACATGAAGATTTTCCCAATCCCTCTCAACTGACCTATGTTCTATCTCTCAAACTCCATTTGGTTTTAACTGTTTTGTAAATATTTGTATTTATGTTGCAGTGGGTAGAGTTCTGGGCCCAGACTCAGAAAAATCTGAGTTTAAATCCAGCCACAAATATTTACACTTTTTAACTCAGGCAAGTCATTTAATGTGTTTGCCTCAGTTTCTTCAACTGTAAAATGGAGATATTAATAATATCTACCTCAGCTGCTATAAGTATCAAAAGATATAATATTTCCATAGTACCTAGAATTCAATAAGCACTTAATAAATGCTTCTTTTATTCATTTTATATTTATGCTGTGTATATTTAAATATGTATTTATTGTTTCTCCCATTAGAATTTAAGTCCTTTATGAGGCAGAGTGGTTTCATTCTTTATACTTGCATTGCCTGCACTATACATGGTGCCTAGTACATAGTAGGCCTTTAATAAATACTTGTTAATTTTATGTTTGAGGGAAAAAAATGAATACTTACTCTTCTCCACAAACCCTGATCACTGGAATTATTACTATATAGAAAGGGATACTTTCCCCCTAAATAATGTTCAAAGTGTCAGGGTTGGAAGGCCCCCAAAAATAGAACAATGAATATCAGCACCAGAATGGAACTTGGACTACAGAATAAAGAGCTGGACTATAGAACATAGAACTAACATGTCTGTTAGAAATAAAATGAACATTTAGAAAATAAGAGACAGAATTTCAAGGCCTGAAAAGATCTCATGTTCCCGTATTTGTGATCTCATTGATATAGATATTTCTTCCAACAATATACATCACAACCTAGTTATATTTTATCATATGTATGGAATATTCAAGAAGGAATAGCACCTCTTATGTGAGGGCTTGCTCAACCCTTTTCAGGGCTGTTCACCCAACTTTTAGTGTCAACCTGTCTCTCACCAAAGGCTTCAGAAGCTGTAGCATGACCAGTGTCACACTCCAGTAAAACCATCTCAGTAGACAAACTAAACCAGATTGAGAGCAACTGAATGGCCTCAAAACCATAGAGAATTTGGGGGCTGTCTAGCCCATGCATATGAAGACTTCTCCTAGTAGAATGATTAGATGAAAACAATTTATTCCAATAGTCATGAAGCAGGGCTTGGTTAAACATCAAGGATGCCAAAATCATCTACTGCATCTCAAGCCATCAAAAGTTGTCTTGACATTTGTCTTGCCATTGAATTTTGATGACTGGGGAGGAAAAAAATGAAGCTGATGATTTTGCACAACTCTTTCTAACTTAATCCCAATTCATACACAAGTCAGAACATCAACCATCATATCATTGGTCCTCTTGGAAAACAAAAAAAGTAGAACACCAAAAATAATGAGGGCCTTCCAGTTTTCCAGACATTTTAAGTATATCAGTGAATCCTGGGAATTGGTCATCCTTCACTCTTTCCGTATAATCAAGCCATTTTCTTCTTAGATCAAGCATTTCTTTGTTCACTCTCTTCACACAGTTCATACCTCATTCCTGCTGATGATGTGCTGGAGTCTGTTCATGTTACCACGTACTCTTATTACTCTTTTGATAATCATCCAATTGAATTCTTCAAAGATTAATAATGTTGCCATACAACAGTGAAAGGTTTTGCTGTTGTTCAGTCATTTCAACTGTGACTAACTCTTCATAACTCCATTTGGGTTTTGTTTTGTTCTTTGACAAAGATACAAGAGTGGTTTGCCATTCCTTTCTCCAACTCATTTTACAGATGAGGAAACTGAAATAAACAGAGGTAAGTGGCTTGCCCAGGGTTAGAGAGATAGCAAATACCTGAAGTCTTACTTGAACTTAGGAAACTCTTGCTGATGTTTCTGATTTCCAGGCCCAAAGCTCTATCTCCTGTGTTACCTAACTGCGCCTCAATGAAAGGATATTGGCATTAAGAAGGTAGCCCTTGATTTCAGAAAAGCCTGGAAAGACTTACATGAACTGATGCTGAATACAATAAGCATAGTATTTTCACCTTTTTTTGTTTGTTTCTGTTTTTTTCCCTTTTGATCTGATTTTTGTTGCACAACACAACCAATATGGAAACATGTTTTAAAGAACTGAATATATTTAACCTACTTCAGAGTGCTTGCTACCTTGGGGGAGTAAGGGAGAAAAATTTGGAATACAAAGTTTTATAAAAATGAAGGCTGAAAACCAGCTTTATGTGTATTTGGAAATATAAAATACTATTGAAGAAAAAAAGATACACGTTATTTTTTTAAATCAGATTTTTAAAAGAATAAAAACCATATTTCTTCTTTTGAGTAAAAAGTATTTTGATTTACAAAATATGTAAACACAGATCTGGACTATATAGAACACAACAATCATCAGATTTAAAAAACATTTTCCTCACAATAATCAATAGGGTAAGAAAGCCAAGTATTATCATTCCCTATTATAAAGAAAGGAATGTATGAAAGAGATTGCAGAAAACACTTTATAGAAACTGGAAGCTAATTAAAAATGAGTAGTGAGAAAGAAGGAGTAGCCAATGATGAATCCAAAGTTTGGGGTCTGACTGACTGTGATAAAAGAAAAAAGGAATTTGCTGTATTGAACTGGAAGACCTGTAAAGTCTAGCCCAAGCCCTGTATTTATCTGAGATCACTGATAATGTTAGAGACAGCAGTTTCTTTAGATTAATGGAGGTGGAAACTATATCAAGAGGGGTTAAGGAATGAGTCAGCAGAGGAAAGTAGCTTGAAGGAATATTAGAATAGAAGGAAGGGAGGTGGGTGTGTGTGTTTATTGATAGGTGTGTGGGTGAAGGTTAAAGACTTTGTCACTAGAAGGTTACTATGGGTGTCAGACGTGAATCTCGCCTTGGGGGATAGGGGAGAACTGTCAGAAAAGAAAACCATTTTTGATTTTTTAGATAGTATTTCTTTTTCCAAATACATGCAAAGATAGCTTTCAATATTCACCTTCGCAAAACTTTGCATTCCAAATCTTTCTCCTCCCCTTCCCAAGACAGCAAGTAATTCAATATAGATTAAACATATACAATTCTTCTAAACATATTTCTATATTCATCATGCTGTGCAAATAAAGTCTGATCAAAAAGGAAAAAAAAGAAAAAAGAAAACAATCAAGAAGACAACAAAAAAAAAGTGAAAATACCATGTTTTGATCCACATTAGTCTCCATAGTTCTCTCTTTAGTAGCTTGATGGCACTTTCCATCATAAGTCTATTGGAATTGGCCTGAATCACCTCATTGTTGAAAAGAGCCAAGTCTATTATAATTTGCTATTACATAATTTTGTTTTTACTGGATGCAATGTTCTCTTGGTTCTGATCACTTCACTTAGTTATCAGTTCATGAAAGCCTTTCCAGTCTTTTCTGAAATCAGCTTCCTCATCATTTCTTATAGAATACTAGTATTACAATACATTTGGATATCATAACTTATTCAGCCATTCCCTAATTGATGGGCATCCCCTCAATTTCCAATTTGTTGCTACCACAAAAAGAGCTGCTACAAATAGTTTTGCACATGTGAGTGCTTTTCCCTCTTTTATGATCTCTTTGGGATACAGACCTAGTAGAGACACTGCTATATCATAGATCATGCACAGTTTTATAGCCCTCTGGGTATAGCAAAACCATTTTTGAATCAACTTTTAAGACAAATAAATTTGGTTGTTTGGGGTTTTGAGGACATGGTGAATTAGGGAGGAGTCAGAGGCTCTGGTGGAAAGGTAGAATAGTAAAAACCTAATATTTGTAAATAGAGGGGAGAGAAGCTGATTGAGATAGAGAGACTGAAATTTCAAAAGAGGTATAATATGGAGTAAGATTACCCTACTTAGATTATGAATTGCAAAAAGATTTGGTCTCATCTATACTCTGCTCCTACCCAACAATACAGTATTATGCATAGAGTAGATATTAGGAAGATCTGCATGATTTGATACACAGTAGAATAAACAGGACCAGAAGAACAATTTATACAATAACAACAATATGGGAAAAACAAATTTGAAAGACAAGAATTCTGATAAATGCAACAACCAATTACAATTCTAAGGGATCTATATAATGAAATATGGTATCCACCTCCTGGCAAAAAAGTGATAGATTCCAGACTGAAGATGTCTATTTTGGAGGCATGGTCAATGAGAGAATATGTTTTGCTTGAACTATGTATATCTGTTAAAAAGGGGGAGGGGGAATTGTGCTTTTTTCCCAGTGGTGGAAAAGAGGTAGAAGAAATAGAAAATAGATTTTGTTAATTGAAAAATTTTTAATGTAATTAAAAATAATGATATTCATGTCCAGTTTTGTATACTATAAAAGCTTTATCTTTGTTTAAAAAAATTACTGATGTATTTATTCAGGAGCATCATGAACCATATAAAAATAAACCTGTGAAAAATATCTTTTTTCAGAAATATGTACATGAACAAATGTTTTCCACTAAATTGAAGCTTACAATAAGACTGAGAGGAGATTTAGACCTGGAAAGAAGCTCAGAAATCATCTAGTCCAGCTCAATCACTTTATAGCTGAGAAAACTGAGTACACACAGCTACTAAGAAGCAGAGCAAGCATTCGAATTCAGATCCTCTAACCAAAGCTATAGCTAAAGAGGAGCAAAGAAGGTTTTGGCCTGGATGATGAAATTAAGAGGACACTAGCATCACTTCCACTCCTTCAACATTTAGAAACATCTGAGCTCAACACCTAGTTAACAGGAATAGTTAGGTAAAATAGGCTACCCCACCCCAGATGACCTCTTTCCCAGCAGTATCAGCTCTGCTGTCTCCCTGAATTTGTCTCCTCCCAAAAAAACCTGAATTTGTCTTAAAAGTTGCTTTGAGGGTAATTTTATGCTGCTTACTGTACATTCTCTCCCTACTCCCACCAAAAAGAAAGGAAATTCTAGCTCTGCCTTTGACATCTATAATTAGAACTTTCTAATAACAAAATCTCTCTATCCTACATCCACACACCTTCCAGGAAAATGAATCTCAAAACAATTTGGAACATCATTGTGCAATAAGGCAAAAGAAGCAAAAAATTCCATAAGACTTGCAACTCATAAAACATACTACCAAGCCCCTTGAGATGTGATCCCATTCTAGAAAGTAATGAAATCATTCTGTGCTCGCGTAGGCAATGAGGGTCTCTTAGGGACCAGCAACAGTGATATTGAGTCTCTCTGAACTCTTAATAGTATTCATAGACTGTGCCACAGTAGCTAACCATTAGCTGTGTGTTTTCTCTCCAGTTTTCTAGTCATTTCTCAATCATCCATCTCTTCTATCCAATTAGAAATAATCCAGGACTCTTGTATTCCAAAGCATCCAACACAAGACTGGATACATGCCAAGAATTTAAGAGATTAATTATAATAAAATCATTAATGCTTGACAGGTTGATGAAAAATGTAAACAGTGAAAGTTTAGGACATCTACATTTTATAATATACATTACATAGCAAATACATATTTCCTTAAAAATGCATAAACAGATGTGTATCACTAACCTAAATGTTTGTGTATTTCCTTTAGAAAATGCTTACTTCAGGCTCCTCTTTTGAGGGGGTTTTTCCTATTTGTTTGTTTTATTTTCCTTTTTTTTCCTCAGCGATTCTTTTTTCTCCCTCATAACATTCACCTATCACCTTTCTCTTCTTGTCTGTTCCTGGTTTTAGCTGTTGCCTTGAGAAAGAAAAAAACAATTTTTAAGTGTTCATTTTTTTATCTTATTTTTTACTTCTTTCCATCTTCCTCTTGTTACTTTCTTCTGAGGTTTTTCTCTTATCCAGTTATGTGTTAGAGGTGAAAGAGAAATTAAAATCCTACCTACTAGCTATATAGCAATGGTTAATTCACTTAGTTTATCTGAATCTCAGTTGCATCATTATAAAATGGGGACAATAATATTCAAATTCATGTGGGAAAAGTTGTGTGATACTTGAAGTGCTTTGGAAGTTCTCTGTCATTATTATTATTATTACTATTTGGTGAGGCAACTCGGATGCCCAGGATCATACAACTAGTAAGTGTTAAGCATCTGAGGTCAAATATGAACTCAGGTCCTCCTGACTTCAGGGCAGGTGCTCTATCCACTGCACCTTCTAGCTGTCTCTATTCTTCTTATCGTTGAAAAACAAAGAAGGGGCATTCAAACCCAGGTTGGTTGGGTTGAGAGGGCCCTTATTTCAGAATATTAGGCAAAGCAAGCTCCCACAGTATGAAAACTATTGTGCTCAAATTAGAGGAAAAAAGGATAGTTTACCTCTCAGACTTGTGGAGAAGGAAGGAATTTGTGTCCAAAGAAGAACTGGAACTCTTAATTGAACACCAGATAGATAATGTTGAGTATATTAAGTTAAAAAGTTTTTGTATAAACAAAACTAATGCAGACAAGATTAAGAGGGAAGCAATAAATTGGGAAATCATCTTTACATTTAAGGGTTCTGATAAAGGCCTCATTTCTAAAATATATAGAAAATTGTCTCATATTTATAAGAATTCAAGCCACTCTCCAATTGATAAGTGGTCAAAGGATATGAACAAACAATTTTTAGAAGATGAAATTAAAACTATGTCTAGTCATATGAAAAGGTGCTCCAAATCACTACTGATGAGAGAAATGCAAATTAAGACAATTCTGAGATACCACTACACACCTGTCAGATTGGCTAAAATGACAGGAAAAGATAATGATGAATGTTGGAGGGGATATGGGAAGGCTGGGACACTGATGCATTGTTATTGGAGCTGTGAACGGATCCAACCATTCTGAAGAGCAATTTGGAGCTATGCTCAAGGAGTTATCAAACTGTGCATACCCTTTGATGCAGCAGTGTTTCTATTGGGCTTATATCCCAAAGAGATCTAAAGGAAGGAAAGGGCCCCACATGTGCAAGAATGTTTGTGGCAGCCCTTTTTGTAGTGGCTAGAAACTGGAAACTGAGTGGATGCCCATCAATTGGAGAATGGCTGAACAAATTATGGTATATGAATGTTATGGAATATTATTGTTCTATAAGAAACGACCAGCAGGATGATTTCAGAGAGGCCTGGAGAGACTTGCATGAACTGATGCTGAGTGAAACGAGCAGAACCAGGAGATCATTATACACAACAACAACAAGACTATATGACGATCAATTCTGATGGACATGGCTCTCTGCAACAATGAAATGTTTCAAGCCAGTTCCAATTGTTCAGTGAAGAAAGCCATCTATACCCAGAGAGAGAGATATGAAATGTGGACGACAGCATAACATTTTCATGCTCTCTATCGATGTTTGCTTGCATTGTGTTTCCTTTTTCTGATCTTTTTTTCTTGTAGATACGATTTTTCTTACACAAAAAATGATGTGTGGAAATATGTATAGATATATTCGATTTCTCAAGTATTTTAACATAATTAACATGTAGTGGACTTCCTGCCATCTAGGGGAAGGGTGGGGACTAAGGGGGAAAAATTCGTAACAGAAAGCTTTGTAAGGGTAAATGTTGAAGAATTACCCATACATATGTTTTGCAAATAAAAAGTTTTAATAATAATAAAAAAAAAAGAAGTGACCAGCAGGATGATTTCAGAGAGGCCTGGAGAGACTTGCATAAACTGATGCTGAGTGAAATGAGCAGAACCAGAAGATCATTATACAGGGCAACAAGACTATATGATGATCAATTCTGATGGACATGGCTCTCTTCAACAATGAGGTAATTCAAACCAGTTCCTATTATTCAGCAATGAAGATAGTCATATACATCCAGAGAGAGGCCTGTGGGAATTGAGAGTGGACCACAACATTTTAATGCTTTCTGTGAATATTTGCTTACATTTTGTTTTCCTTCTTAGGTTGTTTTTTTTTTCTTTTCCTAGAAATGATATTTCTTGTGCAGTAAGATAACTGTATAGCTATGTATACATATATTGGATTTGTCATACAATTGAACATATTTAACATGTATTACTGTCATCTAGGGGTGGGGGTGGAGGGAAGGAGGGGAAAATTTGGAACAAAAAAATTTTTTTGCAAAGGTCAATGTAGAAAAATCACTCATATGTTCTGTAAATAAAAAGTTTTAGTTTAAAAAAATTTTTTAATGAAATGAGCAGAACCAGGAAATCATTATACATGGCAACAAGACTATATGATAATCAATTCTGAAGGATATGGCTCTCTTCAACAATGAAATGTTCAAACCAGTTCCAATTGTTCAGTGATGAAGAAAGCCATATACACCCAGAGAGAGGGATATGAATGTGGACCACAACATAACATTTTCATGCTCTCTATTAATGTTGGCTTGCATTATGTTTCCCTTCTCAGATTTTTTTTTGTAGATCCAATTTTTCTTGCACAGAAAAATAACTGTAAAAATATGCATATGCATATTCGATTTGTCAAGTATTTTAACATAATTAATATGTAGTAGACTTCCTGCCATCTAGGGAGGGGTGGAGGCTAGGGGGGAAAATTTGTAACAGAAAGCTTTGCAAGGGTCAATGTTGAAAAATTACCCATACATATGTTTTGCAAATAAAAAGCTTTAATAAAATGAAAAAAAAAGAAAGAAAAAGAAAACTATTGTGCTCAGTTTCATCTCTGCTCTGGTGCTAGTCCTATAACATTCCTCGGCCTAAGTTTCTTCATCCATAAGAAAGAAATAATACTCTTTCCCCAAGAATCTGGTAGTAAAATATTTGGTAAATATGAAAGCATTACAAAAGAAGTGAGTTGTTAATATTAAAGTTAGAAAGGACTCGACTCATAAACTGTCAGACAGCTAAAAGGGACCTGAAAGCAGAATAGCAGGAGTGAAAAATACCATAGAGACCAACCACTCTAATCTTTTCAATTTCAAATAGTCCAAAGGGGGAGAGGGGAGGAGAATTGTGAGTTAACTTAAGAGCTATGATTAGAATACTGGGCTCCTAACCCCTGATTCCAAATACAGTTTCCTGAAAACTTAAAATCAACATCATAAGACAAATTCAGATCAAGAATTTGCAAGGACATCTTTTTAACATCAGGGAAGTGTGGCATTCATTATTTGTGACTAATTCTATATGTTGATGGTTAAATCATCTTCATCTTTTAAAATGATGCAATGAAAAGAAAGTTAATCATGAAGACAAAGAACCTGAGTTCAAATATAGTTCTATCACTTACTAGCTATATGATCTTGGATAAATCATTTCCTTCTATAAGGTTTGAGATGCCCTTACTCTAAAATGAAGAGTTTGGACTAGATAACTTTAAGGTATTTTCTACCTTTACAACTATGAGTCTGCTTCTGAAAATTATTTTATACTTTGAAAAAAATCAGCACCTTCCTTTGATGCACACATATTTTCTTATGGGTATAATAATTTTCTCATAAACTTAAGCAACTTTAAGAAAAAAGGAATCTACAAAACATGTAAATGTCTATGGATCAACATAATCTTTTCCACACACTTTTGAATTTAACATATGCATAGATTTTTAAACATTTCATCACCCAACTTTGGGAACGAATATAATTCTAAAAAATTAGGATAGATATGAAGAAATGACATTCTGAAAAGTTGACAGATAATAAAGAAGATGGAGGAGGCAACCTAAAAGTCCCCATTGCCCCCACCTCTCTACACTACCCCACCTCCAGTACTGCCAAAAAAAAAAGCCTTACCCAGAAAACATCATTTTTCTCCCAGTAAAGACATCATGAAGCTGCAGAGCTTTAAAGTGTGGAAAGTGATATGAGTGAAATAAACAGGAAACCCCAAAGATTCTGGCTTTTTTGTTTTCTTCCCTTTTAATCACCTCTTAAGGATCAAAAAGTTTGCTTTACTTACTACTTGTTCCTTCTGGGTATTACTGTCTCCTTTAAACTCTACCTCAATTTCAATCATTTTCCTGTTGAATTTGATGTATTTCTACAACAAATTGCATACTTAAGTCTGTTCAAGCTTTCTTTGTCCATTTCAAATAAGAATTCTTGGTTTCCAGCCTGTTTCCTTCACATTTGTGTATTCTCACAACCCAATTGTGAAAAATAGTAAGTTTCAACCCCTTCATTTTCTTTTCCCCATTAGTGTATCCTTTTAATCCTCCCTTTTCTTTTCCCTCAAAACAAAACCATTTTCTAGTCCTCTGTATTTCTCATTTAACTCCCTCAATACTCTTTGAATTGAGACACATTTGTTCCATTTTTAGAATATTAGCACTACATCACCATAGAGCCCCTCCAACTTGATGGAATTACATTTACCCTTTTAAGTTTCTCTTGATTCATAAATTTCTCTTTCAAAGTTTCTTCTCTATGTATTGAATGCTTTTGTAAAAAATTGCTGAACAGGAGAGTAGTCAGAGGGAAGGACTAGTTTTTTTTCAAATGCTCATTAATTGAAAAGAAAATAAAAGTTTTTGAGAAAAAAAAGTTAATGGATTATATTCACCCTTGCAGAGTAAGTTATTCTTGATTATAAGTCTTTATTTTTGTCTTTTGTAATTCCTCACATTTTTAGTAGAACCTATCAGCTATCTTATGTGATTCTGATGGTGACTTTTTTAAATTATATTTTTCAGGAAATCCAATGATTCTTAAATTGTCCTTGCTTGACTAGTTTTCCAGGCAAGTTGTTTTGCACATTTATATCTATATCTTTCTACACACACACATACACATCACATGGATTACTTTTGCTTTTGCTTTTGTTCCAATTTCTTGCCTGCTCACAGTTATTGATTTCTGTTTGAACTAATCTAGTTTATAGGGAATCCTATTTAGGTAACTTATTACTCTTTCTTCTAAATCATTCTCCTTCCAATTCTTTCCTCCAGCATTTTTAATTTTTAACTAACTTCATTTTTTCTAGATGCATATCCTTTGTGAAAAATCTATGTTTTAAATAAGTTATTTGCAGTTATTATATGCTACTCTTTCTTTTTGGATATCTTTAGATCAACAATAATTTTTTTATATTGGCCAGAATTTTCAATAGTTCAATAGTTTATTCACCTCTCTAGTTATGGTTCCTGAAATAAGGTTTTATCCTACTACCAAGCTTCTTCTTCTACATTTCTGAGTGAGATGGTTGACCCTGCTTGGCATTATCTTGGATCACCTGGGTTCCTACACTAGTCCCTATCTCCAGGAGAGATGGTTAAGCCTACATACCCACACATACTTCCAGTTCTTTCAGCATCAAAGCACTGGATCTTCATGGCCTTTCATGGTGTCTCAGGACAGGATTCTAGGGATATCAGATATCAATTCAAATTGAATTCTTAATGGTCACCACTGTGCCCATACTTTAAGTTCCTCATTACTGGTTTCTGAGCAATTTGGGGCTTTCTCTGCTCTTCTAGTCTCTTGAAAGAGAACCCTTCAGGCTCTATGTGTGCTGGCCCACCTATGGTAGCAATGGGAAGCTGGGCTTGTTAACTTGCAAAATGTTGACTTTGATGACAATCCCCTTTACTATTGCCCCATGGGCTTCTGGATAAATTTTTGTGTATTTCTAGGGCAGAAGAAATCACTTTAATTTCTCATTCAACTTCTAGATCACTATTTAAGCAGTTGCAAATTTTGATTTTTGTGTGTGTGTGTTAGAGCAGATATAGGAGTGCTAAGCTTCCTACCTCCATCAAGCAGTCATCATAACCAGAAGAATCACAGTCATAGATTTTCAAGAACATTGAAATCAGGTGATTTCCCAGACCATTGAAGATTATTTCTCTCTTCTCTTAGAAAACTCTCTCAACTTTTCCTGGTGTACCAATTCTGCTTCTTAACATATCGATATATTTAAGAGTTCCTTATTCTCTCAATGGAGACAAGACTCCTAGGTCTATTAAATTTTTTTCATTCCTAAAACATTTATCTCAGTAAATGTTTTATAATCTGATAAAGATGTGGAGCTTACAGGTGCACATTGACTTATTCTGGCATTGGTTTTAAATGGTCTTGAAATAGCAAGTCCAGCAGTAAAATATAATAATTAAAAAAAAACAAAACTAATGTTTAGTATTGTTCTCATATAATTTCTTGCTCAGGACAAGCATTCTTTCTTCATAGCAATGATTAGCAATTTATTGGTCTTCTTGCTGTTCTCCCAGATTTAAGAAGCCTCCTTGACACTCTAAAGGAAGCAACAAGTTCTACAGTTGAGAGGTACTTATGAAAATCTTTCCTTGTTTTCTAAGGGTTAATTAAACTGTTTGACATAAGATTTTGTCCATTCTTAGCATCATTTTTTATTTTCAACTGCATTTTCCTTTGTGCTTCATGTAACTGATTTTGTTTTATTTGGGGCTTAAACTATTCTTAAAACGGTTAACCTCTCCAAACCAATACTCACTATAATATATCTAATAGTCATGGAATTATGCTCTATTTATTTGAAATAATATCCTTTTTTAAGAACCACAAAATTAAAAACACAAAACAGCAATGAAACCTGTGGACGTGGCACAAAGTCTTGCATTCAATTGACAGACAACTAATTAGAGTGAAAAAAAAAAAAACAATTAAATCCAGGATCATCTGATCAAGGTCAGAGGAAATTCTGAGTCAGTCCAAACTCATTAAAAGCACATATTTATCACCAGAGCTATCGAAAAATGAAACCATATCAAAAATTATAACTTGTCCCAAGTAATATACATGTCATTATATTATAGCTAAACTCTAGAGTTATTTTCAATTCCCTCTATTTCTCATATTTAATAGAAGTCAAATATAAAGTGCACTAGCCAAAACCAAATGCAAAAAAGTCATGAACTTCAGGAATATTGTAGACATCTATCCAGGGACTGGGGACATGAATCCACAGTATCCCTAAAGTTCATGACTTTCTTTGTATTCCTGCTGCCATCATCCTACTCATCACCTCTTGCCCCATCTTCCATTAATGATTCTACCCTAACTCTCTATCCATATTAATGGACATTGTTACCAGATTAATCTTCCTGAATTACAGTTGTGGTCACACCATTCTGCTGTTCAAAAACCAAAATAGAGCATAATGTTTGGAACATAGTAGGTGTGAAATTCATGCCTGCTGATGAGAAAAAAAAAAACTTCAAAAACTTCCAATGAAATGAGAAAAGTCTAAATTCAAGCTGGCATTTACCCTGCCACGCAAACTGAATCCAACCTACCTTTCCAGCTTTTACCTTCACTACCAATCTGCATTTATGTTAAAATGCAGTCCCAATGCACTACTCGCCATTCCAAATGCTTTCTACTTTCTTGCTTTCACAACTCCTTTCAATTCATTGTTTTCACATATAATTCCTTTTCCAAACCGTAACCATGTCTAGGGAAATCTTGCCCACTTTCAAGGCCTGGATCTTCCAACAAGCCTTGCCTACCTATCACAGTCAAAAGTTCTCTTCCCTTCCTCTTCAACTCACTAATACATTGTTCACACCTATGTCACTTACCACATACTGCTTTATATTACAATAAAGAGTATACCAGCCTCAGACAACCTATCCAACTGAGAGCTACCTGATCAGGACAAGCAGAAACAATATCATCTTCACTTTTATTTCTTCCAATGTATCTAGCATAGGGGCCTACACATATTAAGGACTAAAAAAAAAATCCTTGTTGAATGGATGAATTTGGAAAAATAATTCCAAATTCTGAGGCCGTATCAGGAATGTATGTGTGAATTGTATATATTTATGTAGACATAAATACATAGGGCCTATGCAGCTAGGTATAGACTTGCCTCTATACTCTAAATTTAGGGGCATTTTCAGCCAACAGTACAATACTGCTTTCCTCAAAGATTTTTTAATTATAGAGCACTGTACCAGGTGGAGAACCAGGAGATAAAAGTAGAAAGTGAAAGTGAGAGCAAGAGATCCAAAGAAAAATAAGTTTAATAGGCAAAGGAACTTGGATTACAGCCAAGAATAAGTTACCCAGCTAGAATGAGCATTATCTTCCAGGGAAGAAGATGGTCATTCAATGATATAGGAGAATTTCACCTATTTCTACTGAAAAGACCAGAACTGAACAAAAAATTTGATCTACAAACACAGAACACAAGAGAAACATAAAAAGGTAACAAGGGAAAAAAAAACTCTTGAACTATATTTATGCTATAGATACTTATAGAATGAGGGTTGATTTTATGAATCTATTATTACATTATGATTATGATATGATTACTGTGATTTTATGATTATTATGATATGATTATTGTGATTTTATGATTATTATATGATAAACTGAAAAAGAAATTAGAGGTAGAAAAGGGATAACACTGGAAGAAGAGGAAAAGGAGGTAAAATAAGGGAAATTACATCACATGTAGAGGCAAAGAAAACCTATAATGATTGAGGGGGGAAAAGGGAGGGGAATGAGAATTGGGTTAATCTCCATCTCATCAGATTTGGCTCAGAGGGAATAATAGACATACTTATAAGGAAACAGGAGGGAAAGGGGGAAAAAAGGGGTGGGTGGGGCTCTAAAGGGGAAGGATTGTTTGAGGGAAGTGGTTATCAAAAGCAAAATAGTAGGGAGGAGGGAAAGGGGATAAGAAAGAGAAAAGCATAAGCTAGGGTAAATAAGATGGCAGGAAATACAGAATTAGTTATTTTAACTGTGAATGTGAATGGAATGAACTCTCCCTTAAAGCTGAAGCAGATAGCAGACTGGATTAAAAACCAGAATCCAACAATATGTTGTCTACAAGAAACACATCTAAAACACAGAGATACATACAGGGTGAAAGTAAAAGGCTGGAGCAGAATCTATTATGCTTCAGGTGAACAAAAAAAAGCAGGGATAGCAATCCTGATCTCAGACCAACTAAAAGCAAAGATAGACTTAATTAAAAGAGACAAAGAATGAAATTATATTTTCCTAAAGGGTACCATAGATAATGAAGCAATATCAATACTAAACATATATGCACCAAGTGGTATAGCATGGAAATTCCTAGAGGAAAAGTTCAGAGAGATGCAAGAAGAAATAGACAGCAAAACTATAATAGTGGGGGATCTCAACCTCCCTCTCTGAGAACTTGATAAATCAAACCACAAAATAAATAAGAAAGAAGTTAAGGAGGTAAACAAAATGTTAGAAAAGTTAGGTATGATAGATCTTTGGAGGAAATTAAATGGAGACAGAAAGGAGTTTACTTTATTCTCCGCAGTCCATGGAACTTATACAAAAATTGACCATGTGTTAGGACACAAAAACCTCAAAATCAAATGCAGGAAGGCAGAAATAATAAATGCATTTTTTTCAGATCATGACGAAATAAAAATCACATGCAATATAAGGCCAGGAGAAAATAGACCAAAAAGCAATTGGAAACTAAATAATTTTATCCTAAAGAATGAATGGGTGAAACAGCAAATTACAGACACAATTACTAATTTCATCCAAGAGAATGACAATAATGAGACCACATACCAAAATTTGTGGGATACAGCCAAAGCGGTAATAAGGGGAAATTTTATATCTCTAGATGCTTATTTGCATAAAATAGAGAAAGAGAAAATCAGTGAATTGGGCTTGCAACTAAAAAAGCTAGAGAAAGAACAAATTAAAAACCCCTAATCAAATACCAAACTTGAAATCCTAAAAATAAAAGGAGAGATTAGTAAAATTGAAAGTAAAAAAACTACTGAATTAATAAATAAAACTAAAAGTTGGTTTTATGAAAAAACCAACAAAATAGATAAACCTCTAGTTAATTTAATTAGAAAAAGGAAAGAGGAAAACCAAATTGTTAGTCTCAAAAATGAAAAGGGAGAACTTTCCACCAATGAAGAGGAAAATAGAGCAATAATCAGGAGTTACTTTGCCCAACTGTATGCCAATAAATTTGATAACCTAAGTGAAATGGAGGAATATCTACAAAAATATAGATTGCCCAGATTAACAGAAGAGGAAATAAATTACTTAAATAGTCCCATTTTAGAAAAAGAAATAGAACAAGTCATTAATCAACTCCCTAAGAAAAAATCCCCAGGACCAGATGGATTTACATGTGAATTCTACCAAACATTTAAAGAACAATTAACTCCAATATTATATAAACTATTTGAAAAAATAGGGAATGAAGGACTCCTACCAAACTCCTTTTATGATACAGACATGGTACTGATACCTAAACCAGGTAAAACAAAAACAGAGAAAGAAAATTATAGACCAATTTCCTTAATGAATATTGATGCAAAAATCTTAAATAAAATATTAGCAAAGAGATTACAGAAAATCATTCCCAGAATAATACACCATGACCAAGTAGGATTTATACCAGGAATGCAGGGATGGTTCAATATTAGGAAAACTATTAACATAATTGACTATATTAATAACCAAATTAACAAAAAACATATGATAATCTCAATAGATGCAGAAAAAGCATTTGATAAAATCCAACATCCATTCCTATTAAAAAACATTAGAGAGTATAGGAATTAATGGACTTTTCCTTAAAATAGTCGGTAGCGTTCCTTCCGGGGGTGGAGCCATGGTGGCGGAGATCAGACAGGATTCTCTGTAACCTCCTCTAACCTCCCCTCAAACCAACAACATATGAAGCCTCTAGACTGATTCTGAAGCAAAAAAAATCCACAATATCCAAAGAACAACACGATTCTAGAAGAAGATACTCTGGAAGAACCTCAAAACAGGTCTGTTTTAATGGGGCAGGGGGTGGCCTACTGAACCCAGACTGCAGCACAGGGAGACTGGGGCAGGGAGCTGGAGCAGGGAGCTGGAACAGGAGTCAGAACAGGAGTGGGAGCGTTGTGCTTTTCACACACCTGGGAGTCTTCTGCG
>JAJPUD010000230.1:670707-735440 GCA_023553655.1 Myrmecobius fasciatus | reverse complement strand
GTAATCCAAGTTCCTTTGCCCTTCGGAATATCTGATTCCAGGCCCTTCGATCCTTCAAAGTAGAAGCTGCTAGGTCCTGTGTGATCCTAATTGTAGTTCCCCGATATTTAAATTGTTTCTTTCTGGCTTCTTGTAATATCTTTTCCTTGGTATGATAGTTCTGGAATTTAGCCACAATATTTCTGGGGGACTTAATTTTTGGGTTTCTTTCAGGAGGTGATCGGTGGATTGTTTCAAGGAGTATTTTGCCTTCTGGGTGTAAAATATCAGGGCAGTTTTCTTTTATGATTTCCTGGAATATAGTGTCCAGGTTCTTTTTTTCATCATGGCTTTCAGGAAGCCCTATAATCCTTAGATTGTCTCTCCTAGATCTATTTTCCAGGTCAGTTGTTTTTCCTAGGAGATATTTCATGTTTTTCTCTATCTTTTCATTTTTTTGTTTTTGTTCAACTGATTCTTGAAGTCTTGATGAGTCATTTATTTCCAATTGTTCGATTCTAATTTTTAATGTCTTATTTCCTTCAGTTACTGTTTTTGTTCCTTTTGCAATTGACCAATTACATTTTTTGTTCATTGCATTCTTTTTCCATTTTTTCTATTTTATTTTGCAGTGATCTCATTTCGTTTCCCCATGTTTCTTCTAACTCTCTTTTAAGATTTTTTATGCAATCTTCAAAGAAAGCCTTGTGATATGGAGACCAATTTATGTCTCTCTTTGAGGCTTTTTCTGGAGTTGCTTTACCTTTAGGGGCCTCAGGATTTGAGGTCTGTTC
Organism: Myrmecobius fasciatus; assembly: GCA_023553655.1. Taxonomy (NCBI): domain Eukaryota; kingdom Metazoa; phylum Chordata; class Mammalia; order Dasyuromorphia; family Myrmecobiidae; genus Myrmecobius; species Myrmecobius fasciatus. Next base: position 734,667 of record JAJPUD010000230.1, on the reverse strand, counting down.
TTCCCTCTCTCCATAAAAGTTGTCTATGGTGAGAGCTCTTTTTGGTTTTTTATTCATTTTTTTTAAAGGTGTGAGGTCTGTTTAGGGTAAAGGTGGGACAGCTGCTTTAATTTGCCCTGGGGCAGTTCTGCTGATTGAATTATGTCAGGGGCTGGGCAGCTCCGCTGATTGAATTATTTCTGGTGCTTATCAGTCCTGTTGTTTGATTGATTGCTTTAAGGTGCTGTGTAATGGCAGCTAGGTCCGATGCTCATCAGGGGTTCAGTGGTTCACAATCTATCCCCCTCAAAAGGCAGACCCTCCAAACCACCTGCCCACAATCAGGACAAATTGTTCCAAGAGGCTCGCAGAAGACTCCCAGGTGTGTGAAAAGCACAACGCTCCCACTCCTGTTCTGACTCCTGTTCCAGCTCCCTGCTCCAGCTCCCTGCCCCAGTCTCCCTGTGCTGCAGTCTGGGTTCAGTAGGCCACCCCCTGCCCCATTAAAACAGACCTGTTTTGAGGTTCTTCCAGAGTATCTTCTTCTAGAATCATGTTGTTCTTTGGATATTGTGGATTTTTTTGCTTCAGAATCAGTCTAGAGGCTTCATATGTTGTTGGTTTGAGGGGAGGTTAGAGGAGGTTACAGAGAATCCTGTCTGATCTCCGCCACCATGGCTCCACCCCCAGAAGGAAGTCCTACAGATGGCTTTCAATATGTTAATAATAGCGTACCAACAAAATCATAGATCCTTGATATAATAATAATGCTGGTGATGATAATAATAATATTTAATTCAATGCTGCAAATTAACTGTAAACAGAATGATGTGGATATTTCTTCCTCTGGTAAACTCGATAATCCATCTATATTTTCACATCTCATGTGCTATTTTTGGTAGGTCCTTCAAAGGATTCCCCCAAAGTTGATATACTCATTTCACTGAAGGTCCATCTCTAGTCTTTTATTTTAATTTCATGGATACAAATGTCATATTTTCCAGGAAATTTATTATTCTTCATTTCTACATGACTGGCCAAATGTTTTTTTAATATTTCAGGTCATTTTTTTCCATTCAAATCATGACATCCCTAGCCAAACACTCTATTTATATTTTTCATGAGTTTCTCTCTTCTCTTTTGGATCACTCATGATTATATTCAAAAGTTCTAAAAGAAAAGAACTTTGAAAGACAATTTTTTTTTGCTGAGGCAATTGGGGTTAAGGGACTTGCTCAGGGTCACACAGCTAGATGTTAAGTGTGTGAAACCAGCTTTGAACTCAGGTCTTCCTGACTTCAGGGCTGGTGTTCTATCCACTACACCATCTAGCTGCCCCAAGACAAAATTTCTGATAAATGTAATGACCAACCATGAATACAATGTGATGAAATATACTACCTACTATCTGACAGAGAAGTAGAGTTATAGAAATGCAGATTGAGATAAAAATTTTCAGACATAATCAATGTATTGATTTGTTTTGCTTGACTATGCCTATTATTTACAGTTGTCTTTTTCATTGAGGTTGGAGAATTTGTGGCAAAGTGGTGGGTTATAGAGATTCCAAGAAAAGAAAGAAAAGACAGTCACTGTAGCATTTTTAGATGTAAAGAAAAAAACAAGTTTCACAAAAAGAAAAAAAAAGCAGGACAATTTTGCCACTAATGTGTTTAATTTTTTTTAATGCAAGGTGTTTATAGTAGATTTATAATTTCACATATAATCCTCCTTTTCTATCCCACCGGGTACATGTAAATCCTCATGCTTCTTGATGTTTATCAAGTTCAGAATACCAAACAAAATTTATTCTTTAATTTTAAAAAACAACCATAATTTTGTATTGAGATTCTCAGGAACATTAAGTCCTAAATAATTATCCAAATACAAAAAAGCCCAAGCTCCTCCTCTAATGTAGTTTTGGACCCAATATATTGTCTATCCATATTTTCTGTCCAATAGATATGTGCGTATACATATAAATTTACATATACACACTAATGAACAGTATCAAACCATTCAACTACCTATCATAATGTGAACAATAGATATTATTCATCAACTTTTCCTATGTGAATCATTGTGAGACTCTTTTGGATAGATGCAAATCTCTCTTTTTCCCCCCTGAGGCAATGGGGGTTAAGTGACTTGCCCAGGGTCACACAGTTAAGAAGTGATAAGTGTCTGAGATCAGATTTGAATTCAGGTCCTCCTGACTTCAGAGCTGTTGCTCTATCCACTGCACCACCTAGTTGCCCCTCGGGTAGATGCAAATCCCACTGAGATGAGCAGCTAGATGGCACAGTGGAGAAGCACTAGACTTAGAGTAAGGAAGACTCATCTTCCTGAGTTCAAAAATTCCCTCTGACATTTACTTGCTATGTAACTTTGGCAAGTCATTTAACCCTATTTCCCTCAGTTTCTTCATCTGTAAAGTGAACTAGAGAAGAAAATGGAAAACCACTCCATAATCTTTGCCAAATGAAGTCAGGAAGTGTCAGACCTTGACTGAACAACCAAAGATCTCACTGAAGAGACTCTATAGTGTCCTTGGACTTTCTGAAGCCAACCAATGGCATGTGCAGACAAGACCATCTAGAATTTAATCCATACAAAGAAATTCTCTTCTTATACTCTACTTAAGACATCTGCCCTGACAATGACAGCAGTAGTGGCATCAATCTATCAACAATCAGAACTACTGAACAAAGCTTCAATTTTAGCAAGAAATCTCTTACAATCTTTATATGTTCATAGGTGACATTTTTGGTATTTTAAGGTTTTATTTTGCTTTATAGTGCCAGTTTTTTATTTTGTTTTATTATCAAAATGATACACATGGCAGAATCTTATATCTTTTACATCTTTCAATTGACTATGACTGAAGATATGTCTCATAAAAATTCTAGGAAAATATGCCTAATTCTTTCCTATATTTTTATCAAGCATACCCTTACTCTGCAGACTATTCTCATAAAGATTTATACTATGAAAAAAGACCCATATAGGTCATTTTTTTTCATTTTTTATTCTTTTTTCCAATTATTTTGATATCTCTCCACTATTAGACATATTGAAAATTAATTGCTTCTAAATTATTTTATCTCCATCATATTTCTTCTATGCATTTTAGTATGGTTCAACTGCTCTTCTCCAGTTCATCTATCTAATGTAGCATTGCCACTAACTCATGGAGCACACTGAGATTGAAGATAGCAATAGTCCAAATATAGTAGTGACACTGTTATTGATAATGACATTAAACCAATATAGAAATTAAATTCATGCAAATCTGTTCCATTTCACATCCATCTGTTGGCCTCCATCCATTTATATCTTTAAATGCTCTTGAGAGGATGTGATTTAGCTATATCTCATGCCAAGATTTTTGCAGGCTCATTTTCCCCTCCACTATTTTTTCTTCCTTCTTTTTTAAAGAAACACTGGTCATAATCTTCAACCATCTGCCTCCAAAATCTTTTGCAAATTATCTTTTACTCAAACCAGTGGTTACTCTTGACTTCCTCGTCTCTTCATTTGTCAAAGTGATCAAATGTTTATGATTTAGACAGTTTGGGGGTTCTTTTGCTCTCCTCATTGTGGTGATTGTTTTGTGCTAGTTTGACTTTCCAAAAACAGATTGATAATTAGAGTCAAGGCATTTACATTTAATTTCCCATTTTTTGAGTGAAAAAATGTATTATAATAGAATTATAATTTCTGTAATTGCATGCAGTCTTGGGATCATAAAGTGCTAAGAGATATCAAAGATTCCCAGAATTATAGATTTCAAGCTGAAAAAATGCCATTTAAAGTCAAGTCAACATATATTTATTTAGCACTTAACAATATGCCAGAAACTGTGCTAAATTCTAGGAAATTCTAGGAAATAAATACAAGTACCCCCTCCCCAAAAAGATAAACACAAAAATTCCTATGCCTAAAAAATTTATATTCTAATAAAGGAAATCAATGCATAAAAGGGAGCTGGAGTAGGGGGAATGGTAGGGAGATTGTACCAACAAGAGCATATGGTACAAAAAAAATACATAGATCAGAAGCAGAGCTAGAAGAGGAGTGAGGGACTGAAAATGATTAATGTGGGTACTTTTTTAAAATGGAGGTTCCATATTATTACTCTAGTAAGAAACAATTAGCCAGATGATTTCAGAAAGACCTGTAGAGTCTTACATGAATTTACATGGAGTAGAACCAAGGGAACACTGTATACAGCAACAACAAGATTATGTGATGATCAACTCTAATGGATGTGGCTCTTTTCAGCAATGAGGTGGTTCAGGCCAATTCCAATAGATGTGATAGAGAGAATCATATGTATCCAGAAAAAAAACTGTGGGGACTGAAAGTGGATCAGAACATAGTATTTTTACTTTTTATATTGTTATTTGCTGGCTTTTTTTTCTTTCTCATATTTTTTCCCCTTTTTGATCTGATTTTTCTTGTTGAGGGTTATCTTTGCATGTATTTTGAAAATAAAGAACTTTTATTTTAAAAAAATTAAAATTAAAAAAATAATAATAAAATGGAAGTTCCAGAAGACACTGACTAATCAGAGGAAGGGGCAGAAGAGACAGAGGCATCTTTTAGGATAAAAAGGCTACTAGGCCATGAGGAAGAAAGAATTCTGAAGAGTCAGAAGTCCAAAGAACTGTGAAGGAATGAGTCAATCTAGTCCAGTATCAAAACCTGTATTAGAACTCAGGATCTCTGACTCAAAATCTATCACTCTTTTTGTATGGGTTCTAATCTTTTCTAAAACTAGTAAAAGATTCAACTATGCACACATGATTTGGCAATGACTCCTATGTTAGTAACCATAAATTTTCAGTCTATTAGTATAGAGTTTAGTTAATCACATTGTGCTCACACGGAAATCAACAAATATTGTTTATGAGCCAGGCATTCCTAACTTGAGATCTATGAACAATTCAGGGGTCTATGGATAGAGTTCAGAGGATTATTAGGTTGGATGGGGGGGAAATCACATCTTTATTTTCATTAGCTTCTAATTAAATTAAATATTAAAAAGGAAATTAAGCATTTCTTTCAACTATTTTAAAACTTTATTCTGTTCATAACATCATCAGATGGTTAATATGATCTTTCTCTCTCTCCTTCTTCCTCCTTTCTCTCACTCTCATTCCCCCTGCCTCTCTCTCTCTCTCTCTCTCTCTCTCTCTCTCTCTCTCTCTCTCTCACACACACACATACACATTAAAAATCTTTAGTCAAGCTATATGTTGACTTGGTTTGAAAATTCTTATCAAATCATTCATAGCATTTCTCTAATTCATTTTCTACAATAGATATTAGCATGCAAGCATGATTACAATGTGTTACATAGCATATACACTATATTATTCTATATTCATGATGGGGTTTGTTGTTACTTTGCTAACGTTCAATAGGACTTGCCAAGACAAGTTAATCAAATATCTGATGAAATCATTTTTTCTTGTTGACTTTGGGTGAACAATGGACCTGATTATTTTAGAGACCTAAAGAAATCTGTGAGCTGCCTTTCCATTTTGTTATTTAATCAATCAAAAAACATTAAGTGCCTTTCTGTGACAGACACAGTGCTGAAAGCTGAGGATACAAAAAGAAACAAAATACAGTCCCCTACTTTCAAGGAGCTTACAATCTAATATAATCTAATCATAATTTTTTTTATACATCTGGTCTTATTCATGGGGGAAAAGGGAGAAAGGCAAAGTGGATCCAAAGTATTGGATTTAGAGAAACAAAGGAGCTGAATTCAAAATCTAATTCTGACACTTACTGTTTGAGTGATATTAGTCATTATTTGTCATATCTGAGACTAACTTTGTTCATAGATATAAAAAAGGGATTGAAATACATGATTTCTCATCTCCCTTCCAGTTCTAAATCTATAATCCTAAGAATGTTAATATTGCTTAGGTTCAATGTGTCTCATTAGTGTGCTAACTCAGTAGTCATTGGACAAAGCTCTGATAGAATAACAACAGCTAAGGTAAATATGTCTTAGAGATCTAAAAATTATATTATTCTTACAAACTTCTAGCTCATTTTCTTCTCAGTAACAATTCACTGACAAATGAGAAATGGGTCACACAAAACTAAAAACTGAGTTCATATTTTTATTTGTTTCAAATATCACCTTGAACAAAAAGTATCTTGTGTCCAAACTGCTGCTAATGAGTCAATCCATATTTAGCAAAATTACCCTGGGAGAGCAGGAACTATGATCCACTGAGATTGTTCCAGAGAAGGAAAAGTAGGAAGGCGGGGGGGGGGGGGGGAGGGAGAAAGGAGATAGAAGAGAGAGAGATGAAGAAGATAAGAGAAATAACTTATATTCCTGTAAGAACTTGAGGTTTATAAATTGTTTTTCTCATAAACACTTTTTAAGGCAGATAATGTGAATATTATCATGTGCTCTCTTTTAAATATGTAAAGGGACATGGATAAGTGAGTGATCCAAGAACAGAAAGCCAGTAACTATCAAGGCACAATTTTGAAATCAAGCCTCCTCTCTCCATATTTAGCACTCTATCAGATCCAATATGCTAAGTCTCTGACAGCAGTTAGTCCATAGCAAACACTTAATAAACAATATTTGAACAACTGGACAGATCAATGGAGGAATGGATATTGTCCAGAAGATGCTGAATGTGTTCTCAATGATTCAATGAGGTTAATAGACTTGACTTTTTATTGTATCTTTTTCCACCTTAGAGTTTACAATTTTCTCTTTCCATGATATATTTCTATACGTGATACAAGTGTATCTGCATTTATAAGTTTTGAGATTTCCTGATACAGCAAGATCTGGGAGAAAAAAAGAGAGGAAGGAAGATAAGAGGTAAAGACAATATATAGAATGTGCTTTGTAAACTTTAAAATGCCAAATAAAGTGTCAGTTAGAAATGCTCTGTAGTGAAATAGGATTTAGAGCTGGAAATGTTTTTGGAATTTGTCTAGACCAACCCATTTGTTTTATAGATGAAGAAATTGAAGCTGAGAGGGGAAATAACTTGGCCATATTCACACAGATAATAGATTATATTGCTTTTGTCTTTGTATCCCCCAATACCTTGTACAGTGCCTGTGGAATTGAATTGTGCCACAATGTCTTCTGCTTTTAGATCCAGGGTTCTTTCTACTATAACACTTATTAATTAAATTAACTCTGAGAAATAAATAACAGAGGGAAAAGAGGAAGTCCACTTTCCCCAAAAATGTCATTTTATATATTTGCACTATCTTCTGAATAGAAGGGAAGGTTTAAAGGTGAGGGCAATGAGGATACAATAAAAATAGTAAAGATGCATTGGACCCAGAAAGAACCCAGCACCCTTCACTAGATGATGCAACCAATTCAAGCAGGATTGACTGAATCTTGGAGAGGGTCACATCATAAACATCTATTCATATGTAAGAGATGATCACAAGGCTATGACCCAACAGAAAGGTGTAAGATAATGAGCAGCAGCCCAACTTTATTTCATCTTCCAGGAAGTCCTCTCACTCTCTGGGGCCCTAACAACAACCTCTGTGAGTAGAACTGGCCTGCAAACTGGAACTTTCAGTTGGAAAACTTTTTCCTTTTTTCCTTCCTTCTCCTTTCCTGACGTCTCTTTGTCCATGCAGGGTATCATATTCTTACCTACATATACTCTTAAAAGCTTTTCTTTTCTTATTTGGGATCTCTGACCCCTCCCAAGATTCACAAGTAGCCAGCTGAGAATACCACTCAGGAGAGAGCCACCATCCTCCCTATGACCCTACCTTCAAATTTCAGTCATCTTTCACTTTTCCCCCTCTATCTCTCAACTCATCTCTATTCAGTACATACTTAACTCCCTCCAACAATGTATAACTTTGATGTTTTATTGAAACCTAGAGTTACTGAAACCTAGGATTATATGAAAGCTAGATTCTACAATGCTGAAAAGGTTTCAAGTAAGGCTCTAACAAACTATTTCTGCCTTCTGAGCAGTAGTTGACCAAGTACAAAGGTATTATCAAAAGCTAACTTTATATACTAAAAACCAAAAACAGAGTACCATTATCAGTAGTCTGGTGGTTAGCCATGGCAACTGAGAAAGCAAAAAAAAAGATACAAAATGGTCACTAGTCATATGTGATTCCCTTCTGCTTCTATAGTTAGAACAGCAGAAAATGAGACGATGCATATGAAGAATCATTCTTTAATAGACCATAGAGAAAAACTAACTTAATTACTGGAACTCTAAATAAATCCCTATCCAATTACCAACAAATAAGCATAATACTAGAGGAAATGAATCATGTCAATCTCAATATTCTCATTGTTAATGAACCCAGAAGTAAAAATGAAGTTACAAGTAAGGAGAAAGTTGATTCACAGGTTATTCTTGGAAAAATAAATAAGGAAATTGGTGAAAGTTGTTTTAAAGTGCATCAAACACAAGAAATATCACTATTCATTCAAATCAAGGATATGGATTTTAAAAAATCCTCAATACTCAATGACTTCAGTACAAAGATGAGTAAGAGGAGAAAACAAAAAAAGCAAGAGAGGGAGAGATTTGGAAAATAAAAATATGATTGAGTAATTTTAAAAATTGGGGCAATTATAGATGTAGTAGATGGTCTGGAGTCAGGAAGACTCATCTTCCTGAGTTCAAATCTAGCTTCAGATACTTATTAGCTATGTGACCCTAGGCAAAACATGTAACTGTTTGCTTCAGTTTCCTCATCTATAAAATGAGCTGGAGAAGTAAACAGCATATCAATCCAGAATCTTGACCAAGAAAATCCCAAAGGGGGTCATGAAGAGTCAGACATGACTGAAACAATTAGGCAACAAAAGTAAAAAAATTTAAAGAATCCAAAGGATTGTAGACTATGCAGAATCCTCATATGTTCTTCAAGAAGAGAGTTGGGTAATCCTGGACACATCAACCACTCAATAATATTACCCAAAAAAAACTGCTTATATGCTAACAAAGTGACTGTTTATTACTAAAAATCATTTAGCATTTATACAGTTTAAGGTTTGCAAAGTGTTTTACATATGTTATCTTATTTGAGCCTCACAACAACTCTGTGAAGTAGGTGCTATTATTATCCCCTTTTTATAGATAAGGTGATTGAGACTGAGAAAGGCTAAATGACTTACCCAATGTCATATAACTGGCAAATTTCTAAAGTAGGATTAGAATACAGGTGTTCCAGATGCAAAATCCAATATTCTATCCACTGTGACACATAATATCCCAATTCAGGAGTCATTTTTAATCAGCTATTTGTGTAATCAGGCATCAACTTATTAAAGCAAAGATAAAAAGCAATAACAAATTAAAAGGGACAAAAATGAAAAGATATGGTGAGAAATCATGGCAGTTTCAGCTTATTATTTAATCTATTTAAACAAATTATTGAAACACAAAACATTGACTATGGATCACAAATTCATAGCTAAAAGGGATCTCAAAAAGCCATTAACCTCAATCCCCTCATTTTGATGATGAAGCCAATTGAGAACCATAGAGGTTAAGTGACTTGCCCAGCTACTATGTAGAATCAGAAACTGAACCCAGGTTTTCATGACTCTAAGTCCAGTATACTACCCAATATACCATCTTATCTCTAAAGAAGTAATTAGTCCCAACCCTGCTTAGGTTCTAAAATATGATGAAATTGGTATATTCAAAGTATTATAGCTGTTGATACTAATACAGACTATCACCATTTCCTAAGAAAATTTAACAAATAGAAATAACTTGATACCATGGAGATCAAAACTGCCTCATTCAGCAAACATCTGATGTCTTTTCCGAGTAAAGACATGTGACAACCACAGACAACTCTAGTTTAGAATCATTCATTTGTAAAATATTGAAGAGAAAAGTAGAAGATAATTAGCCATATCACCTCACAAAATACCAAGAAATAACAAAGAGGGAAAAAAGTTGAACTTGAAAGATTCAACTAAGGTAGATCAACCCAAGTACATTTAAAGATAAAGCTTAGAAGAAAATGATCAAAAAATAGAACTATATATTAAGATGTATATACCAAATTTTTCACCATCAATGATAAGAGGAGTAACTATATTTGGATTCTAATATCACAGTGCCCAATGTAAGTAGATATAACTCTAAAGAAAACAAAGATGAGAAAACCAGTTGGATCAGACCAATAATAGATACACAAAGAATAAACCATAGGGAACACAATTTTGAAGTTGTTGAAGAATTGATTCAAGATATCTGGAAGTGGGTAAGATCCCAAATACTTGGTAAAAATCACAGATTTTCTGGAACTCTTAATTGAACACCAGATAGATAATTTTGATTATATTAAGATAAAAAGTTTCTGTACTAACAAAACTAATGCAGACAAGATTAGAAGGGAAGCATCAAATTGGGAAATCATCTTTACATTTAAGAGTTCTGATAAAGGTCTCATCTCTAAGATATATAGAGAATTGTCTCACATTTATAAAAATTCAAGCCATTCTCCAATTGATAAATGGTCAAAGGATATGAACAGACAATTTTCAGATGATGAAATTAAAACTATCCAAATCACTATTGATCAGAGAAATGCAAATTAAGACAACTCTGAGGTACCACTACACACCTGTCAGATTGGCTAAAATGACAGGAAAAGATAATGATGAATGTTGGAGGGGATGTGGCAATACTGGGACACTGATGCATTGTTGGTGGAGCTGTGAACAGATCCAGCCATTCTGGAGAGCAATTTGGAGCTATGCTCAAAAAGTTATCAGACTGTGCATACCCTTTGACCCAGCAGTGTTTCTATTGGGCTTATATCCCAAAGAAATCATAAAAGAAGGAAAGGGCCCCACATGTGCAAGAATGTTTGTGGCAGCTCTTTTTGTGGTGGCTAGAAACTGGAAACTGAATGGATGCCCATCAATTGGAGAATGGCTGAATAAATTATGGTATATGAATGTTATGGAATATTATTGCTCTGTAAGAAACGACCAGCAGGACGATTTCAGAGAGGCCTGGAGAGACTTGCATGAACTGATGCTGAGTGAGATGAGCAGAACCAGCAGATCATTGTACACGGCAACAACAGTACTGTATGAAGATCAGTTCTAATGGACATGACTCTCTTCAACAATGAAATGCTTCAAACCAATTACAATTGTTCAGTGAAGAAGGCCATATACACCCAGAGAGAGGGATGTGAAATGTGTACCATAACATAACATTTTCATGTTCTCTATTGATGTTTGCTTGCATTGTATTTCCTTTATCGGATTATTCTCTCTTATAGATACATTTTCTCCTGAACAAAAAAATGATGTGTGGCAATAACTATACATATATTCGATTTAAGTATTCTAACATAATTATCATGTAGTGGATATCCTGCTATCTAGGGGAGAGGTGGGGAGTAGGGGGGAAAAATTTATAACAGAAAGCTTTGTAAGGGTTAATGTTTAGGAATTACCCATACATATGTTTTGCAAATAAAAAGTATTAATAAAAAAATCACAGATTTTATTACTACTGAAAAAGGAAATTGAGAAAATATTAACTTGCAGTCCATATGCCTACCTTTCCATTCATGCAAAATTCTAACAAAAATATTCTGGGTATCAATGGTATCCTTGATGAACATACAAGAAAGGTCTAGGCATACTTTCAAAAAAAGTATTCCACACAACATTATAGTTACATAACTGACAGAAAGGTATAAAGAATACAGGACTCTAGTGTACTTATTGTTTCTTATCTAACTCAGAAGTTGGCAAACTATGGCACAAGTTCTAAATCTGGACCACCACTTTGTACAGCCTACAAGTCTTTAGACTATCATTTCTTACTCCTAAACCATATTTTCCAACCACTTTTTCAGTTGTTTTTTTCCCATATTTGCACTGAAGTCTGGATTTTTTACATTTTAAATAAAATAAACCTTTAAGATGTGAAAAATATTCTTAATCCCAATTCAACAAAACTTGGCCATGGAAAGGATTTGACCTACGTATAGTTTGCAAGTTCTACTCTAGATACCAGCTTCTTAAAACTATGGGAAACTGAATGTGGTGAGGGGGGTCCAAAGGATTATATGTCTTGTGTTTGTTTTGTATACTTATTTCATATATTTGTATAGCTGGGATCATGTAAAAATTTCTTGAGCAAAAAGGTGTCAGTAGTGGAAAAAGTTTAAGAAGCCCTAGGAGTACAGTATGATTCACATTTTGATGAACTAATCAAAGAGCTAGTCCACTAGTGTGTGTGTGTGTGTGTGTGTGTGTGTGCGCGCGCGCGCATGAATGTATGTATTATACACATACCCTCAATAGACATTATACATGAATAATCAACTGGGCCCAGTATTTAATAAAAGTAGAGAAGGGGGTGGGCAGGACAGAATTTGGTAAATTTGTATTGTGCTTTTAATAACTCCAAGATTCTCCCTAAAACAAAGCCCATTTAAAAAAACCCTCAATCTAGATGTAATGAATTGTATGTCTATGAGTCAGGAAATACCATAACCTCTAAAGAATTAAAGTTGCAGGTCACCCAAAGGACATTGGAGAGGTATAAGGTCTGTATTGGTGGGCCAGGGCTTATTACAATGAAAAACTGCAGAATCTGCATAAAAGATGTCATCAGAGTGACTTGGGACCAGAAAGGGAAGTTAGGCACTATATATCAAGAAGAAGGGATGATCAATGAACACAACTTGCATTCTACTGGAACCTAAATAATGTCAAAGCATCTAGAGGATGGCCACTAGCATTCTGGGCAGACTTCCTCAGGAGGATTTATAGGATATGGACAATAGTCAACAGATAGTGGGCACAGGAAGTGACTTGTATTCTCAGAAAGGCATACACACAACAGGGAGCTCACAAATCCATCAAAGTAAGTGCAATATATTAATCAAGGCATTGGAAATAAAATGGAGGGAAAAAAATCACACAGTCCCTATTTCCAAGAAATCTACATGCTCTTAGGTAGGAGATATAATATAAATACAAAGTATAAACAAGGTAGGGAAGGATAAGACAAAGAAAAAAATCCAGATAATCAATCAAAAAGGAAGCATTTATTAAATGCCTACTATGTAACGGGTGATGTTCTAGATGTTGGATTTGCCAATACAAAAATGAGATAGTACCTCCCCACAAAAGACTAGGAAAATCTGGATAGAAAGATAATACTTTTAACTAGGACAGGATCAAGGGAAACTTCACAAAGAATCTGGTAAATAAACTGAGCCTTGAAGAAAATGAGAGATTTCCAGAAGCAGAGATGAGAAAGGATTACATTCCAGATATGGGAAAAGACATAAATGGGCAAAGAGTTGTCAAGTCCTGTCAATTCTACTTCTACAATATGTTCAGCATTTATCCCTTCCTCTTTACTCACTGCCATTGTCTACATAAAGGGCGTTATCACTTCTAGGATGTGTCAATAATCTCAAACATGTTTTCCCTGACTCCTCTGGTCAAGTCATCTTATACAGCTTCATACAGACTAAAAAGCTGATCAAGTTCTTTCCTAGCTTAACTGCTTTCAGTAACTTTATTCCCTCAGCCTGACATTCATAATCAGGATCCAATCTCCATTTCTATCCTTAGTTTCTATTCCCTTCTCTTCAAACACCTGAATATTTATAAGTTCTCTGATCCCATCAGTACTCTCTGGATTTTCAAATATTTCTCATTCCTGAAACAGTCCTTCCTCATCTCCAGGGAAATACTTTATATCTCTCAGTTTAGTTCTATTGCTAACTCCCTAATAAAGTCTTTCCTAATCACCCAAACCAGAAGGGAGCTTTGTCCCCAGATTTTCCTAATGTACTTTGAATCCTCCCTTTGCTCCAGTGCCCTTCCATCACAATGTATGTAAAGGCTTCATCCATCCCTCCTCCAGGAAAATTCAGTGCAAAAACTGTCTTTGTACTTATAAATATCCACAATAGGTAGCCTATGACCTTTTTTTAATTGAATTCAAAGAAGCTATTATAAAAAATTATGAATATGAAATATTAAAATATAGAGAAACATAGGAAGACATGAACTGATGCAAAATGAAGCAAGCAGAGTCAGAAAAACAAAGGGAATTTGATGATGAAGGTTGACCCAAAAGAAGAAAAATATCCACTTTTCTCCCTTTCAAAAATGGATCACTTTTTCAGCCATTCTGGAAAGCAATATATAAATTTACACCAAAAATTCCTAAATCCTTAAATCCAGTGATATCACTATTAGGCCTATACCTCAAAGAGATTTTAAAAAAAAAATCAAAGACAACATTTACAAAAACATTTTTGAAGCCCTTTTTGTGGTGCTAAAAACCTGGAAACTAGGGATGCCCATCAACTGGAGAACTATTTAAACAAATTGTGGGATGTAAATACTATTTTGCCATAAAAAAAAATGATGGAAGAGATGATTTTAAAGAAACCTAGGAAGCCTTATATGAAATGATGAAAAGTAGTGAGCAGAACCACAAGAACAAATGGCTAAAAAGACTGTAAGAACAAACAAGTTTGAAACTTTAAATCCAATGGCCATCCAAGGTTCCAAAGGACCAATTTTGCTGCCCATCTTATGAGGGAGATGTGATAAGATTAAATATGTAGAATGAAACATGCAATTTTAGACACTGCCATAAGGAAATTAGTTTTGCTGGATTATGTATATGTGTTTTACAAGGGTGTGGCTTTTTCTTCAATGGAGGAAGGGGAGCTAGAAGGGTAAAAAAACTGCTTGTTAATTGAAGAGAAATAAAATTTAATTTTACGAAAGAAGTAGAGGACTATAGGTGTGGGATATTATAGAGTAGTCAGACTTGGTTGATGTATTGATTGGTTTTGCTGAACTTTTTTTTTCTCTTTTATTCTCTGTTCCAAGAATTGGCTCTCCAGGGAAAGGTAGAAGGAAGATTATATTTTTTAATGAAGGTGTTCTATGTGAAAACAAAAGATATCACTAGAAATAAATAAAATAGAAGCCGGGCTGTGAATAAGCAGAACTCCGGACGTGCGGTATTTTTTGCAAGAAAACATCAAAGATTTCTTTGGATTAAGCACTCTCATCACCAACTTGGTCGCTTAGTTGCTGAGTTTGAAAAACATCATTTGACAATCAGCATCTCTAAATTTAATTAGATTGGTCTTCTAACAACTGATATGCAACCCCTGCTCAGATCCATAACCGGAATCCTTTCCAATTTAGTAGGACAGCTTTAGCAGCTTGTCCTCATTGGCTATAACCTCCCAGAAACCAGGGTCACTTCTTCATGACTGGATGATTCCGGGTAAATTCATCCATTCAATAAAACGCCTACAAATAAGAATAAAATAATGCCACAAAACACACACAAAAAAGCAAAACAAGTGCTATAGAAAAGGTCATCAATAATATAAGCATTATCTTTACAACTCTGACTCCCTTAAGATAGATCCTATAGGGATAATGTAGGAGAGAGAATTGGGTTTGCTTTCTTCTCCTGTACTTTTTTCCAAAGCTCAGCTAGCCTGGAAGCAGCCAGTTGTTTTCGGCTTTTATAGCCTCTAATTATTCATTTTCACACCTGCCAGGCGGTGTAACCTTCTTTGCAGAAGGTTAAACTCAGCAAAAGCCGGATGGAGAAACCGGCGATCTCCAGGAGTGGGTGTGGAATGAGAAAGCCAACTCAGCCCAAGGAAAGGGAGCCACTCTGGCGAGTCTTGATGAAAGGTAGCAGGATTTTTTGTTAGTTTTTAAGGCAAACGCGATCTGCGAGAGGTATTCTATGAATCATAAAGGAGAATGTTTCTCTGCAATTATAAATTCAAAGTGCATTATTACTTAAGCGATAAAGAACTGGAGTGGCTGCCTTTCCGACGGCCACTTTGCTTTGTATGGGAAAAGTCCCAAGTGGCCACGATTGTGAAGAGCCGGCCAACAGCTTCCCGTAGTCCAGACATGTATGTGCTGGTCAGTTGGTGAGCCAGGGCCGTCGGGGTGAGCAGCACACATTCCAATGGCTGCCCCCTCCCTTCTTCCCATCCCTCCTTTTCCGCAGCTTGCCCCTAGTTCCCATGCAGGAACAACTCAGCTTCTCTGACAGCTGCAGCCGGCCAAGATGTTTCCAGCCGCCGCTGCAGCCCCGATTCTAGAGTCGCTCCCATTTCTCCTTGTCTCTAGTTGTATAGACTAAGAGGTGGAGCGCAATTGAGTGAGGGGGAGACGAACAGAGCAGCAGACATCGGGAAAAGGAAGACCCGACTGCCAAAGCTTTGTCAATGTCCTCTTCTCCCACTGTCCCCCAACCCCCAGCAATCCCTCTAGCTTTCCCTTTCAACTAAGCCTAAACCCTTTTCCTAACCAAGCCCCGTCACATGGCAAAGGCAACCCGGCCGCCTGTGCGCCGCGCTGCGGAGGGAGGGGACTGAGTTGGCTGGCGGTGGGTGATGAAACCTCTGAAGTGGATTACCGCAGAAGGAAGGGGGGAGATAAGGGGAAGGGCAGGACTGGGCCGGGGGCTGGGGACCCTGGCCTCACCTGCTGTGGCCCGTTCTCCAGTCCGCTTGGGGCAGCCGGGAGCAGGACTAAAGCTGGGGGTTTGGGGGAAGGGAAGGAATTATAGCGACTATCAAAAGCCGGTGTTAATTGGGAAGCTATCCCCAGAACTGGGGATTCAGTTTCGAGGCTTAGGTCTTGGACCCAGACTCAAACCCCCTGGCCCCTGAGACTGTCTCCATCAAACTCGGCCAGGCGGGTTTTGTCCCACACCCCCTGAGCAGCGAATACGTGTGCGCACACACGTACACACACACACACACACACACACACATACACAAGCAGACATTCCCAGCTACTAACTTTTCATCTCGATCCCGCAGCAGGAGCACAATACAACGGAAATCGCTTGAGAGTCTGTGTTGGGGAATGGGGGGTGGGTGGCCGGGGGGGGGCAGGAAGAGCAGACGCTCGCCAAGATTACAGACCAATGCCTTTTCTCCACCTCAAAATTGGGAAGGGCTGCCCCAAGAATGGGGTCCGGTAAGCGCGGCCGCGGTGGCTCTGGCCATTCTGAGCGCCTTAAGAGGCGCGTATTTGCAGAAGATTCAAGTGCCCATTGGCCTTTGGGTCCGCCCTCGAGGAAGGCCTAGGCTACCAAGCTTCTCTAGCCTGTTTTGGCTGCCCTCATTTCCACTCTGGGAACGTGCAAAAAGAAAACGGGGGAGGAGGGGTGAAAAGGAAGACAGCTTTCCACCTGGCTCTTCGAGTCCCAACCCAAACTGGGGCCTGGGTGCAAGGAAAGAACTCACGTGGAACCCCTCCCCCCCCATCTGGCATTGTCTCTAGTCGGGATGGTTTCCCGCCCAGAGCTGTGCAATTAGTAAAACCAGTGGGGGAGAGGGGATGCTCAAGCAGAATATTATTTCTAGTTCTTCTGCCCAGGAACATTCTCTTCATACCACTACTCTCCCCCACCCCCAAATCAAACTATTAACAGTGACCAGAATTAGTGTGCTCTGGGACTGCGCCGTTTCACCAGCAATCCTGCTGAAATTTGCCCTCGGTCATGCTGGAGGTTTTATGAATTAATGACTAGGAGCCGGGAAAACTTTCCCAAAGATGCAGACCCACGTCTTCTTTTGCATCTAAAAGAATGTAGAGTTGAAAAGGACCTTTTAAAAAAATCATTTAACCTAACCCCTTCCTTTTACAGATAAGGAAACTGAGGCTCGGATAAGTGAAGGGGCTTGCCAAGGTCACACGACTGATGAAAGGCAAAGCCAGCATTCTAACGCAGGTCCTACTACAAATACAGCACTGAGCTGTACCCGGCTGTCTCTCCTCTCCTAGAATCAGTATCATTGAATCCCAGAAAGGACTGGAGCTGTCTCGCGGCTTCCGCTTCTGCTTCTGGGCCCTAAAGCCCGGAGCTCAGGTAAATTCGAAACAGCTGTGATTTTTTTTTTCTATCAGCAATTTCTATGAACATATATAGATGGGTAAGGATATGCGTATAGATGTGGATGCATGCAGACCCAGGTCTGCAAGTTCTTCCTAAGATTAGCTTCCCTTAGCGTGTAGTAGTTAGGAACAAGCTCCGCCCCTGACCATATAGTCAAACGGGTATGGGGCTGGGATTGGTCGGGGCTCGGGGGTAACACCTGCTCGACTCCTTCATTCAAGTGACACCAGAGCTTCCAGGGATATTTGAAGCACCATCCTTTCCATTCCTGGGCACTTCAACAGCTCTGGCAACGGCACGGGTCACATGCTCCCCGAAGAGAGGTTACAGAGCTCCCTTCCCGAGCGCTCTGTGGAGTCAGAAAGGAGGAGGAGGAGGAAAAAGGAGAAGGAGGAAGAGTGGAAAGAGGAGGAGAATACTCGAAGAAAGAGGAAGGGAACACAAAGAGTAAAGGTTCTCAGAGCGGGAGCTTTGTAACTGCAACCATGTGTGTGGAGCGGTTCAGCCAATTAGTGACCCTGGCGTTGGTGTTGGCCAGCTTCGATCCCGTGCTGGGGACTGAAGCTACTAATCCACCCGAAGGGACGCAGGACAGAGCCATTCCGCAGAAAGGGCGGCTTTCCTTGCAAAATACAGGTAGGTTCCTGGGTGCTACGGTGACTATAAAGGAGCTAGGTTTTGCAGTCTGTGACCACCCCCAAACCCAATCCCTTCCCCCCTTTAATGCAATGGGTGAATGGGTGCAGGAGTCTCTCTCTCTCTCTCTCTCTCTCTCTCTCTCTCTCTCTCTCTCTCTCTCTCTCTCTCTCTCTCTCTCTCTCTCTCTCTCTCTCTCTCTCTTTTTTTTCTCTTTCTCTACCCCAGAGAAAACATGAGTTATTGGGCAGCGGTCTAGCATGCAAACTCTCCTGGGCCACCCCCTGATCGCCCGGCCCACTGCTCGCGGGTTTCCGACTTTTCCTCTGCACAGAAATGCTCAAGCACCGGTAGCCCTGAATCCTCACGTGTTGCCGTGGCAATGAGCTGCCTGGGTTGGGGTAGGGCTGCTTGCGGCTGTTCTCGTATTTGAAAGCTTCAAGGAAGCTCATAACAGTACAGCACCATCACTTCCCCTCTTGGCCTCAGTTTCCTCATTTGCTTAAAAAAAAGGGGGGGGGATTGGGAATGGATTTCTGAGATTCTTTCTACCTCGCAGTCCTATGACCCTGGGCAACTGACCAGTGTGAAGGAGCGTGACTCCCAATCCTAGACTGCGGGCATCAGGCGCAAGCTTCGCTCTGGGAAGTTGGCTCGTGCCCCTACTTCGCTTAAACTCAGTCCAGCGCCTTGGCTTCCATCTGGAAAGATGCTGTGTGAGTGAGCAGCTAACTTAGTTCGCTCTCCTGAGCCGGGGACCACGGGTTCTTACCGGCTTTTGGTTCAGACACAGCTCAAAGAGTTGGGGATAGGGTGGGGGAGGCGGGATCGGATCCAAAACCGGCCGTTGCCTTCTCTGGCGCAAAGCAGAGAGCGAAGAAAAATGATGCAACTGGCCGGGATCTGGGCTGCTGCTGCCGCTGCGCCTCAAACCCTCGTGGGCGAGCTGCCTGGAGGAGCCCAAGCGTGCAATGCACGGGGCTGGACCTTTTCCCAGAGTGAAAGAAAAGCTTCCTGCAGCTTCTTCGCTCTCCCCACCCCCGGACGCTTTTTTTTTTTTTTTTTTTTTTTTCCTTTTCTTAACCGTGTAAATGCTGCAGCGGCACTAGTTCAAACCCCGTGCGAGCTAGAATGCACGAGTGCCCATTAGGGCTGGTCACACGTGAAGCCCAGTAGCATGAAACATTCTCTGCACCCTGCGACTGCAGTGGGGGAGGGAGATTATGAAGGAGGGAGAAGAAAGGGGCTTTTCCACCCATATGCCAAACATAGACTTCATTCAGCTGAGTTTCCAGCCCTACCTCTACATATCCAAGATCCCATCCAAACCTTGACAACGAATCAGTCGCTACCTCTACCACTAGTCACCTCCAGGGCTGCTTATAAAGCTTTCCCAGAGAATAGCACAATAATAGTTCCTAATATAGCATGAAGCAACCAAGTGTGGTGGAGAAAGCACTGATTGGAGCTAGAGGGAGGCACTAGGTTCTTTCCTACTGTCTATGTGACCTTGGGCAAGCTCCTTAACCATTCTGGAATTGTAAAATAAAAGGGATAGGCAGTTATCTATAAGATCTCTTTTAGCGCTGACCTGTTAAGGTCACTACCAGTTTTCAATCCTATGTACCCAGGTGCTGCCTGAGTTAGTGACTACCCTGGAGCTGGTTGTCACAGCTCCACTGTGGGCCTTTCTTGATTTCATTTTATCACCTTTTAAATGAGATTAAGGGTGAACTGGGATGGAATGCCCCATAGAGCCTAGAGCTGAAATGGGTGATAGTCTAATATTATTTTACAGATTGAGGAAACTGTGTCATGGAGAGGGAGTAAATGATTTGCCCATACAGATACTGCTTAGAGAGCCTAGCATTCAAACCCAGCTCCCCTGACTCCAAATTCACTGCTCTTTCCACTACTCAATTTACAAAAAGCATTTAAGCAATCTTTTTCTTCTCACTCCTTTCAGAAGAAAAGAAATTGTTGCCCTAAGAGAACAAGAAGGGAAGGGGGAGGAGGAAGAGAAAGGCAAAGAGAGAGCTAAAGAGCCGGCTCATACTGCTGGGGTTTATGGAAAATTAAATGAAATCTTGTCGCATTCTCGGGTTCTAATTAAAGGAGCTTCTAACTGAGTAAATCATTCAGCTTCTGGGCATCATTCACTTAGCCCTGAAGGCTGCCCCCAAGTTGACTCTCTTCCTAAACTCCTTGCAAACCACAGCTCCGCCAGCTTGGTATTTTTAATGCAGATGGTTTTCGAGGCACTGCCTTAATAGGAATTTTGTTTTAATTTTTAGGTGTTGAATCATAAAACTGAATTGAAACTCCATTTGGCAGAGATCCCTTTCTGCCAAGCAGGAAATGGATGGGATTTAATAGGCAGCAGCTCCTACAGATCTAAATAGAGACAAATGTTTTATTTAACCGATACCACCAAAATGGTGAAGTATTGCAATGTAAAAGGGAGGTAATGAGTTTATTTAGAAAAAAAAATACTTGCCTGGTAGACTTAATAAGCAGAGTTTAAAATATCATCTGCTCTAAAGCAAAAGTTTACCTCTAAGGGTTCAGTGAAAATGGTAGGATGAAATGGAATGGCAGGACACTGTCCTTTTTGGATACTATTTTTATGATTCAGGTTAGGTCTGAATTCTGCAAATAACTGGAGTTTTTAAAATTTGTTTATTTTGGGGGTTTTGTTTGTTTTTACTAGATGCCAATTTCCTATGCTCTGCATGCCCTGAAATAATCATTAGGAATTTTTTTTTAATTCAGGTTTCCTTGGTTCCCCAGTCTAACTATTTGTGTGGATTTGTCTTGAAATCTTTGTTTTAGCGGAAATCCAGCATTGCTTGGTGAATGCTGGCGATGTGGGATGTGGAGTATTTGAGTGCTTTGAAAATAACTCCTGTGAGATTCGAGGCTTGCATGATATTTGCATGACATTCCTACACAACGCTGGAAAATTTGATGCCCAGGTAAAGAAAAATCTGATATGTCATTGAATGTGTGGTGTAAATTTGTGAAATGCTCATAGGAAAAACATTTTTAAAAAAAAATCTAATCTTGGGGCAGCTAGGTGGCTCAGTGGATAGAGCACCAGCCCTGAAGTCAGGAGGACCTGAGTTCAAATCTGGTCTCAGACACTTCCCAGCTGTGTGACCCTGGGCAAGTCACTTAACCCCAATTGCCTCAGCAAAAAGCAAAAAAAAAATCTAATTTTGCAGATTTCATAAAAATTTAAAAGGAGAAGTTGATGTCCCCTCTCCTAGTGCTCAGTAATGGGGGTCACAGAATTGACTCTATGTTAAACCCTACTGGGCTCTTAGGCTGAATCTTCGTAAGCAAAGTGAAATAAAGAGAGTTGAGCAATCAATCATCTGGGAATCCAAACAATGCAGACCAAGTTTAGGACAAAAAGTGCACACCCAGGAAGGCAAAAGAAATCCTGAGATGGCAGCCCAACTTGATACCCTCACTTTCCTGCCCCCACACACACTATGGCAATTATACAGTTCAGGGATAGGTTAGTCTAACACAGTATTTTAGAAGCTACTTTAGCCCAGTTTGCATGGTTAGTTGAAGCTGAGAAGTCATACAAACAAGTCCCCTCTTATTAGCATGGTAGGATTTTAGACTTGGGAAGGAACCTAGAACATCATCTGGTTCATTCCTATCTCACCCTCCAGATAAACTGAGTCAGGAGAAAAGGAAGAGATTCTACTAAGAGCTAGAATTGGAACACAGATTTTCTAACTAGAAATACTCAACTGTTTCTGCTATGTTTCACTACCCCCAGTGGGACAATGGTTCTAACCTTCCTCTGCTCCCTACCCTTCCCAAAGAATCTCCTTGCTGCCCTCAGTTTTCACTTTAACTAGACCTAATCTAGGTAGAATACACTCCAACTAGCTTCATGTTAATTGGAATTAAAACAACTTCACTACATAGGGCATAGCAACCAAACAGTAAAAAAAAAAAAAGAAAAGAAAAGAAAAGAAAAAATTGGCTCTGATACTGACAATAAAAATATTATTTTCAGAAAGCATATAACATTGGGCCTCTTGCCTTCATTTTCTCCCCAGACCATTTTATACATCATTGAAGCATCCTGTTATTAAGTCTTGTAAACCTATTTTCCCATTTCATTGGGAAGAGATGAGAACAGATGGGCCAGCTACTTTTGGCTTAACCTTGCAGTTTATAGTGTAGTTTTAGAAAAGCTTTAGCCATGAACTGATGTCATTCTGTAGGCAATGCATACAAAGCAGTGTTGGCTCTCATTGTCAGATGTTTTCTCCTTGATTTTGGCATTGAGAAGTAACTGGCATCATCTATCCTTCCTTAGAAGTAGGCTAAAAGAGATTTGCAGGCTAGAGGCTGAGGTAGTGGTTGAGAGATGTCAGAGGCAGCAGGGAGTGATAGCAGAAGAACGACAGTAGAAGAGATAAGCTCTGAAGCTGTACTTCCCCATCACTCCTTCCATAGTAGGCAAAGACTCATTGACATTCCCTGGAATTAGGAGGCATAGTAGAGTGGTTCTCTACTAAGATTTTAGTCTGATGCCTTACTAAGAGTTGGCCCCAAGCTCTAAAAGGCTTTGCCAATGGAATGAAAGTTTTGGCCACCCCTACCAGGCTAGGAGGACTTTGCATGAAGACCTGGTAATAGACTCGTGTCTGTCCTTATATTGGAACAATTTAGCAAACTGAAATGGTTTAAGCATCAGATGATGAAATTGGTTTCCCCTAGAAATTCTCCAAAGACTGTGTGGCATGAAGGGATCATATGAAATTGGATCCAGAAGGATTTTATCCAATATCCAAGATCAGTAATGGCACACATGGGTCCCAAACCCAAGTCTTTTGATTTTAAATTGAGTGCTCTTTCCATTAGACTAGCTTTCTCCACCAATGTACAGAGTAGCAGAATATATGCTTAATTTTTATACTTCACAGATCCCTAAAACATTGAAATAATGGTAAATACAGGAGCAGAAGAGAGAGGCAATTAATTACTTGATGTATTTTTTAATTGCCATGGTCCTAAAATAAGAATCTTATTTTCAAAATCTATATACACCCCTACATAATTTTCAGAGTTAGAGATTTCGGTTTCCAGAAGGTTTTCAGATGTGCCCATTACTCTTTATAATGATTGATCTTTTTATTTCTTGAGGTAGGTGGGAAAGATGGTGGCAAGGTGGGAAGAAGAAAAAGAAGAGCAAAGAGCCAAGGAAAAAAAAGAAAGGAAACTACATAGATTTTTTTCTGTTGCAAAGAAAATATATTAAAATATTACAATTGTTTCCCAGAGAGAGCCAAAGAAATGTGCAGAATAGCCCCTGAATTCTAGCCCTGATCTTTTTACTTTTCCAACTCCTATGTAACTCCTTGTGTCTATCTAAAAAATCATGAGGTAAAGTCATCTGCAACAGCTTATTGCTATTGTAATGGAAAGTGTGAGGACTTGGGCAAACTTTGATGCATAAGCATGATCTGGCAATGGAAGTTGATAAAGGAACTAAGTGCTCCAAACTCCCTTCTGAAGCCCCTAACAGCTGTCTCCTTTCTAGAATAAGAAGAGACCAATAGGGCTGCCAGGGAAGAGAACTGTAGGCCAGATGTGTGCCTAGCTGGCTGGCTTGGCCACTCCAAGGAAGGGAGAGAGAGGAGGAGGGGGAGTGTCCATGTCAGCTGGGTAGCACAAATCTCCAGATGCTGCCAGGCAAGTGTCACAGAGACAACGATTCTAATAGCTTAAAGGAGTAGGGATCATTTTCCAATGGAAAGGAATTTTCCTCCGGAAGGTGTGGGAGGAAAGTTCCTGGGGATTTAGGGATGAAGGGTCCTAGACATGACAAATCATAGGATTTAGAACTGGAAGAGACCTCAGAGGTCATTCAATCCAACTCCCTCATTTTACAGAGGAAGAATCTAAAACTCAGAAATGGAGAATGGCTTATCCTTGGTCACAGAGGCAATAAGAAGGGGCCAGAAGTCTGACCCTAGTCTCTCTGATGTCAGAGCCAATGCTCTCCACTCCAGCTGGTTTTCCAGCAAGAATGAGAAGCCTATGTTAATACCTCTCCCTGAGACTGAAAATGGAAGCAGAAGAAAAAAAGAGTAAGGCGATTCATTACAGCTGACTGAGGAATCCATGTACAATCTGAGCACATGCAAAAAGGAACCTTCCACTGGGGGTGGGGAAGGGGGGGGATACCCTGAGGGAGGATTGGTGTGGGAAGACAGTAGGTATAAACCCGATCCGTGATCATTCTGAGAAAAGCTATAGCTGCCTAGAGTCTGATATAACTGGAGCTTCCATGAGAGAGAGCTTCTGCAATGGGTAGAAAGAAAGGAAAAAAAAAAAAGACTTTAATAAGGCACAGAGAGCCTTGCTATTTCTCAAGGTCTAACTGGCCACACCTCCTGACTAGTAAGAATGACAACAGCTTTTTTTTTTTTTAAACAGCATTGTGAGATTTTTTTTCAAAACAAGCCTGGGAGGTCAGTCAGTAGCTATTGTTTTGGTTCAAATTTTTTTGGAGGAATTGGGGGTTAAGTGACTTGCCCAGGGTTTTATAAGGCCAAATTTGAACTCAGGTCCTCCTGAGATTACAAGGATGGTGCTCTATCCATTGTGCTACCTAGCTGTTCCTAGAACAGCTGAACCTGAAGCTCGGGGAATTTCGGTTATTTGTCCAAGATCATACAGCTTATAATTATCAAAACCAGAATTGGAGCCCAGATCTCCCAAGTTTCCTGATTCCAACTGGGTAACTTTTCTCACTACAACATTTCACTTATCGAATTATTCTAAAGTGAAACTATTACAATTGTCGGCCCAAAAAGAACAAACACAAAACGTGAACGTATAGAATCGTAGTCTGTTAGAGCTGACATTGTCTAGTTCTACTCCTTCCTTTATATGGAAGGAAACTTGGAGAGAGGAAAACACTTATTCAAAGTTATATAGCAGGAAACAGTGGAGGATGGTAGAAAGAATACTGGCTTGGGAATTTAAGGAACTAACTTCAAATCTTGACTCACTGCTTTTGTGAAATTGGCAAGTCACTTAATCTCTCTGTGCTTCAGTTTCCTCATCTGTAAAAAGAGAGAGTTGGATTCAGGGGTTTTTAGGGTCATTGGAGTCATTTCTAGCTCTTGAACTATGAGTGACAGAGTACAAGAATCTAAATCTCCGAATGTACCCTTTTTTCCCCTCTTTTCCTCCCATCTTTATTTGCTCAGGGTAAATCCTTCATCAAAGATGCCCTGAAATGTAAAGCCCATGCCTTGAGGCACAAGTTCAGCTGCATCAGCCGGAAGTGCCCAGCCATCAAGGAGATGGTATTCCAGTTACAGCGGGAATGCTACCTGAAACACAACCTCTGCTCTGCTGCCAAAGAGAACATACAAGTGATGGTGGAGATGATTCATTTCAAAGATCTGCTAGTGCATGAGTGAGTTCTGGCTGCTTAGTCACAATTTAGCAGCAAAAGGAGTTTCCCTTGCTTTGGTCTGGTTGGGGATGATGTTGGGGGAAAGAAGGATGACCTCTTTTTTGAATAATTATCTTTGCTGAAAAATGGAAAGGATTGCAATTTTCTACCCAAAAGCCTTAATGGCACCTCCAGGCCTTCTCTTTAGCATCTGCATGATGGTAAGAGGTATCAGCTACCTTTTCAAAACCCAGAAGCATCAGAGATGGGAAAGTTTTACTAAAACAATTATTAAGATAATCTTTAAGAGGGCCTTAGAAATATCATTCACTTTGGTGTCACTTCAAGAAAAGAATAGTTCTGTGGTTATTCTAATGAAATCCTATGAGCCACTGCTAGATTACATCAATGAAACAGCTTTAACCCAGACCCACCATAACATCAGAAGTTTTAGAGATTAAAAGGCCATAGAGATAATTTAGGCCAAGCCCACCATCTTATAGAGGAAGCAACTGAGGCCCAAAAGGGATATGATTTTCCCAAAGTCAAACAAGTAGTAAGTGGCCCAATAAGAATTCAGGCCAAGTTCAATTTCTTTTTAGGTAAACTAAGACCTTAGAAGACTTTTAAACAAAAGTCAGAGACAACTATGTAGCATCTCACCCAACAGTAAGACACTTTTATGAAATAAAAGGCGTGAGCCCTGTTATATAACTGGTATCCTAAAAAGAGATATAACTTGTCATAGACAATACAAGAGAATTCATTCCCAAAGTCCACATACTAGAGGTTACTCCTTCTGTATCCCTACTCACCCAGACTCTCCCAGAAAGCCAGATAGTTATTTTTTAAAAAGCTCATCAGAAACTAATGGGAATTTTTTTTTAAATTCTAAAGTGAGATGTTGGGGTGTGATTATTCTGAAAAATAGTTATCAATAGATTCGGGATGGAGGTCAAGTAGGTCAAATAATAACAGGCCTTTATGTCATAATTTAATTCAATTCAGAAAATATTTATTTAACCCCCAATATGTTTAAACAATATTAATAGATGCTTTAAATTTACAAATCCATTTGCTTTTTTTTTTTTTTTTTTTTTTTTGCTAAGGCAATTGGGGTTAAGTGACTTGCCCAGGGTCACACAGCTAAGGAATGTTAAGTGTCTGAGACCAGATTTGAACTCAGGTCCTCCTGACTTCAGGGCTGGTGCTCTATCCACTGCGCCACCTAGCTGCTCCTATCCATTTGCTTTTTATACTGGATCTCTTTAATCCTCATGATACTCTATAAGAGAAGTAGTACAGATTTTTTTTGTCCCCATTTTATACATAAGTAAACTGAGACTTTGAGTTGTTTATGAAAGATCTTTGGATTCCAAATCCAGCATTCTTTTTACTATGCCTCAGAAGTCTCTCCAATAATTATTAGTGATTTGAGGGCCTTGAAATTTGTTGTTTGCAATTCAAACCCGCCAAATCTCAGTATCTTTTGGTGACCTGAGTTGCCTAGATTTATAGCAAGATTTGTTCCCACTAATGTCTCCTAGGACTCCAGAATCAACCCTATACAAAAGAGGATGTAAGAATCTTATCTATTTGTCCATGTCTTGGGACATGGAACAGACTGTCTTTAAATCCATTGAGAATATCTAATAATTCATTGAAAATCCACAAACTCAATAAAAAATTGTCAAATGTTTTCCCCTGAAGGATGATAATTTTTCCATCTTTGAAGTATATTCCAAGTGTTTCATTATTATTTAGCCTCACACCATCTCTAGATGGTAAAGTTGTGCTTCTTACTTTTCAGTGAGAGAAACTGAGGCACTCAGAGATATGAATTGACTTGCCAGAAAGCAAATTCAAATCTTGCTCTTAAGCCTTTCTGCTGGCCCATGATGGAGCTCACTTCATAGCAAATAAGTAAGCCATTTCAGAGTTCCTAACTATGGCCTTTCTTTAATCTCTCACACATGCCTATGATAGGTGAAGAGGGAGTTGTGAAACTCTCTCCTTTCTAAGCAGCTCTGGGAATGAGAGCTTGTCCCTCAAAACTCTTAAGTAAGACAAGAGGCAAACAGACTTCATGGCCAAAAAACACTCACCAAGTTCATTCACGTGCATGACCAACACACATCATTTAGGAAACAAAAATGTTGGCTCCATGCACTGAAAATGGGAAGGTTAACTTAGAAGTCTCTATTATTCCTCTATAGCTTGGAGAAACAAGGTCTTTCTGGAATGGTCTCTTTTAGAATTAAGAATTTTTGAACAAGTGTTGCTAAATTTTCTGATTGGGACTACTGTCTGCTTTTTAAAGAATGATGGAGTCTTCCCTAAAAGTGTGAGTTTTCTGATGGAATGTGGAATGTAGGTCAAGGCTTGACCCATTTTGAAGAATTAGAAATCTCCTCAGGGACCCTACCACAGCCCACCCCCATGTCATGGGGTTATTTCTGGGCTCCCAGGGACAAACTGCACAGATCTCTTAGTATTCAGGGACACTGAGGGAAAACCTGGCCTTCAGCAGGATCTTGTCATGACAGTAATTCATTTCTTGTAGTGCTATAAAGTTGACAAAATTTTTCCTCACAACCCTATGATGCTCATGGTTTTATTGTCCCTTTTTGATGGCCAAGAAAAGTGAAGTTAAGGGAAATTAAGTGCCAACTTGTAAGTGTCAGAACCAGGATTTTGAACCCACCTCTTCTTCCTTCAGACCTAACTGTTTTATCAGTCCAAAGCCAGGAGTCTGTTTTAATGTCAGTGTGACAACTAGAATAATGGGTACCAAAAGATTTCCATCCTCCATGTGGAGATCAAGGAAACAGTCACATTTAGAATATCTACCAGCCTACTTCCTCACCTCAACCTTCCTTCATCAGCAGAGCATTTGGAAAACCTTCCTTTCTGGACTGTTTGAATTTAATTTTTTTTTCATTTGTCTGGAGCAAAGCTTGTTTCTAAATAGAGCTGTATAGAACTGATTTCAGATTGAGGCTATGATACCTATAATCTCTGTGACCCTATCAAAATCATTTTGCCTCTTTATGCCTGTTTCCACCTTTATCAAATGAGAATAATAATCCCTGCACTACCAGCTTTACCTGATTGCTGTGAGGAAACAAAGTACTCTAGAAATGTGAGGATCTTTGCTCTTTTGTTTCCTCTACCACCATCACCATCCCACACACACACCCAAAACCAAGAACTTTTCTGGTGTCATCAGACATTCCTCCAAGCTACAGCCACCCTGGCTCTGCAGCCGTTACACTGTTGCTGTTTTGCTGGCAACAATCAGTGGTTTGGAGCTGCCAGGCACATCTCCTTCCAAGTATTTTTTAAATCCTTTAGCCTCGCTGACACCCAGTTAAGGGAGCTGGGCTTCGTCATTAGACACAGACCGAGGCTGCAGAACGAGAAGGCAGGGTGCCAGCCCAAGACGCAACTTAGATTAGCTGAGTTCTGCACCCCCTGACAGTCCGCAGCTCTTGTCAGACAGAGAGTTCCAAGCTAAGTGAATAGGACCGCCTAGCCTGTACTCCCAGTCACCTCCTTGGGCTGCCAAAAACTGAGTAAAATGCCCCCTGCTGAAGAATACAGATCAGCCAACCAACCTGGATGGTTACAGCTAACTCCACCCCTCTCCTTGGAGGAGACAGTAAAATGCAGAAAATAGAGATACAATAATAACTCCCAAGTCTGCAAAGCCCTGTCCCTCACAACCATGAACAGGTAATGCAATATGACTAGCATCATCATGGCCATTGTTATAATAATAATAACAACAGCCATGATTGTTGTTATTATCACTCCCGTTTTAATAATTGGGAAGCTGAGACTTAGGTAGGTAAAATGATTTACCCAAGGCTATGCAGCTTCAGCTTCATAAGTATCAGAGTTGGGATTTAAATTCAGTCTCCAAAATCCAAGCCAGCATTCTTTCCACCACATTGTTCTGCCTCTAAGAATTCAACATGGAGACTGGATGAGTTAAGCAGCCCCAGATGCAACCAGGACTGGGTCTCATTTCTCTGCTTCCCATAGTGATTTCATTTGCAATTAGAGGCTCTTGAAATACAGTTTGATGCTCTTTCTGTTAAATATTGCACTCTCAAACCAAACAAAGGATTTACAATTCAGAAGTGTCTTCTTATTTTACAAGAGGTTGAAGCTTGGAGGGAGAAATTATTCAAAGTCACACAGCTGGTAAAGATAATAATTGGCCAGAGATTCAAACTCACGACTTCTGATCCCAAATTCAGTGTTGTTTTCTGTACCACTGTGTGTCAATCCCCCTATTGGGTCAGCAGCAAAGCATCCATAGGAAGCTTAGAGTCTCGATGTCTTTTCCATTTGTTATGGAAACTTGCAAAAAGTACCTCATTCCTCAGGACTTTGGTTTTTCCCTCTAGTGTAGCTTGAGGATTCCTAAGGACTGATGGATTTAAATACTACTTAATTCTTTTGTAGATCTCAAAGTGTGGCATACACAACAAGCAAAAATTCAAGTCTGTCCATTGCTTAATATAAGTATTAACTATAAGAAAAACATTTTCAACTCACAACCCTTTTCACCTGAGAAGTTTTTGTATATAAAATAGATATATAAGTCAAACATATATTGATAATCATAATTTTGCAACCTCCATATTCAGTTTCAAGACCTCATATGAGGTTGGAACCCATAGTTTAAGAAGCTGGGATCTAAGACTGCAAAGCAAGTCCTCATTGCTTTATTTGGGGATTCAGAGCTGGATAAGATCTTAGAGTCCATTTTGTCCCAATCTAAGTGGTGCAACGAATAAGAGCACTTTTTTGGCCTGGAGATGGGATGGCCTGAGTTCAAAGCTGTCTTCAGACAGCTTATTAGCTACATCACCTTGGCTAAGTCATCTTAACCTCTGCCTGCCTCACTCTTCTCAGCTATAAAATGTGAATAATAGCTCTCCTACTTCCAAGGTTGTTCTGAGGATCAAATGAGTTAATATTTGTTTATTGAGGTTTTAGTACAGTGCCTGGCAAATAGTAGATGCTATATAAATGCTTTACTTTCCTTAGTTTAGAGAGAGTTGAGGCCCAGAGAAAGGAAGCAGTCTTGCCCAAGATCACACAAACAGTAAAATAGCAGAGCCAACAAGAAAAAAGACTTCTGGTCTCCCTCTAATGCATAAAAATAACCAGAATTCAAACCCAATGCTTTTTCTACTACAGTGTACCATGGAGAGTTTTATTCCTTCTCTTAAGTGATCACATTCCTAAGTGAACTTTATGACCCAAATAATGGCTCAGAGCAGAAATATTTAAGCACTAAGCCCTGGGAAGCAAGAAGTGAAGAAGTGTATGACTTAGGAACCCTGGCTGGCCATGGTCCTGATAGCATTGGCCTTCTAGGCTATTGTAGCCCCTGTGGGCTAAGAAAACCTCAAAAAGCAAACACAAAGAGTTGAATGAGAGACTGTCCCAGGCTGGCCTTGGGACGTGGGAAGGAGGCATTTCGCCTGGTTTTGGGTGGCTCACACAGTTCTGCCATTCCTTTCTCTGGCACTGTTTTCCTAACAACGTAACCCAAGGCAGGTGGAGTGGCCAGAGAACTGAATGTTTCTGCTTGAGGACACTTAGCCCTTATTCAGGGCAGCTCAGCATAGGCATTCTGCACGTCTCCAGTCTCAGGGAATTAAAGAGAACAACTACAGCCATTTCTTAAGCCCTTTTAATTGTTACAGAGGCTTACTTTGCTCCCCACATTCCTCTGAGGTAAGGCAGGCAGATATTCCCACCCCTGTTTTATAAATGGAGGGTCAGAAAGGCTGTGATTTGCCCAGAGTGATGTCAGCACTGGGATACAGACCCCAGTGTATCAGCATAGAATACTGTGTTCTTTTTATGGACCCCCACAGATTAATCGTTCCTTCTTCCCTTCATCCTGGAAAGGCCCCAGACCAAACTGATTTATCCAAATCCTCTGCTGGTAAGTACCCAAGTCAGAACATCAACCTTTATGAGTTCAGGAACTAATAAGTAAGCCACGTATATATGGGTTTGGCTAACCCTATGTAGCACTTTATTTAAAGACTTCCAATGGGGTCCTCAAAAATCCAGCATTCCTTCTTCAAGCCAAATGAGGCTACCTTACAATCAGATATAGGCAAATCAGTTCCCTTTTCTGGGCCTGGATCTCCTCTAAAATTGGGTATAAACTAGATTAGGTCTTCCTGACCTCTTTTTCATGACCTTTTTTCATCCTAGAAATTTTTACACAACTCTAGCTATATAGATATATAAATAGGTAAACAATAAAACATTTACTGATAATAAATCATAATTTTGCAACCTCCACATTCAGTTACACAACCCACAGTTTTGTGATTGTGATTGTGACCCACAGTTTAAGAAGCTTTGAATTAAATAATCTCTAAAGTCTTTTCCAGGCTTAAATCCTACCATCTTTAAAATTGGGTGGATAACATTCATAACTCCTACTTTATAAGGAAAACACTTTGTAAACTATATATCACTGAGTAAAAGTGATTATCATTTCATTAGCTCTTCCAACCAATTCATGAACAGGTAGTAGTATCTCCATTTCACAAATGAAGCAACTTTTTGTTTCTGCTCTTCATTTTTTTAAAATAATTATGACACTTTAAGGTTTGCAAAGCACTTTACATATATTGTCCATTGATCCTCACAAAAACACCATGAGGTAGATATTATTATTACCATTCCTATTTTACAGATAAGGAAACTGAGGCTGAAAAAGATTGTGAGTTGGACAAGATTATATAGCTAGGAAGTATATGAGGCAGATTTTGAACTAGTCCTTCAGTCTATTTACCATGCCACCCAAATTTCAATATTTAGTGCTTACTGTATTTGGTCTTGTATTGTTACTGAGAGGTTGTGAGGATTCATGGTCAAGAAGACCAGCGTTCAAGTCTGCTACTAACAGTAACTTTGTCCCTATGAGCAAGTCATCTGCCATTTCTGAGACTTATTTTCCCAATCTATAAAGTGGGGAGGGTTATATCTGTAGTATCTATTTCACAAGGCTCTTATGAGTCTTAAATAATTAACTGTATACAAATATGTAAACAGAAGTATACCTGTGTATATCATATATGTATGTATGTATATGTTTTGCATGTATGCATATATATACATATATATGTGTATATATATATATATGACCCAATTACTGTGTGTGTACAACACACACACTCTTTTCTCCTTTCCAATTAATTGTAAGCCTCCTATGGTCAGGGCCCATTTCTCATAACTCTTCACATCTCCAGCATTTAGCATAATGCCTTATACCTTAGATCACAGATTTAGAGCAGCCTACAGAGGCCAACCCCTTTATTTTCAGATGAAGAAAAAGAAACCCAAGGAAGTTACTCATCCAAGGATAGATATTAGGTATTCACTGAAGAACGCTTGGTTTTGTTCATGATGGATCGTACATTCTTATCCCATTGGCTTGACTTGTCACTCTCCCAAAACAGTTCTATGTAAAACCCCTTTAAAGAGTTCGGCAAAAGCTGAGACACGAATGGACCGAATCCTTTTTGGTTCTAGAATTGTTCTTTTGTCACCCATGCAGTGTTTGGGGGAGGGTGGACGGGGCCCTTATACTCAAGCCTCCTAAGCACTCTCCATTGTTTTATTTCATTCTTAGTGTCTATTTTCTTCTCTCTTTCTCTCCTCCCACCCCTACCCTGGGCATCCTGCCCCTTCTTTGTACCTGCATTTCCAGACCCTATGTAGACCTGGTGAACATGCTGCTGACCTGTGGGGAAGAAGTGAAGGAGGCCATCACCCGAAGTGTGCAGGCTCAGTGTGAACAGAACTGGGGAAGCCTTTGTTCCATATTGAGCTTCTGCACTTCAGCTACTCAGGGGGAGCCAGCAGCCACTCCCAACAGACAGCTGCCGGCAGAAGGATCCAAGACCATCCAGGCTCACTCAGGGGATCTAGGCTACCACCTCCCAGAGTCAAGTGGGAGGGATGCTGCCAGAGGTGCCAAGGGGGAAAAAGGTAGCAAGACTCACCTAAATGCCCACATCCGGGGCAAAGCTGGGGGCCATGGAGCCCAGGGATCCCAGGGAAGTACCGAGTGGGAGGATGAACGGTCTGAGTATTCAGATATCCGGAGGTGAAAAGATAATGCTCTTGATCATGAAATCTTTCCTCCATACAGTCCATTTTCTTATCTATGGACATTCCAAAACATTTACCATTAAAGAGGGGGGATGTCACATGCAGGGTATTAAGGGAATCGTGGACTTCATCAAAGGTGTATAAATAAGTGGAAAGGGCAGCTAAGATGGAGACTCCAAGGGCAGTCAGCTCTTGGTTGGACCTGGTGAATTCAGCACTTACACATATTCAAGTGAGTGCTCCAAATGTTGTCCTCATTTTAACTTTTGTCTTCTTTTGAGCAATAGGGCCAAGTGGGTGTCAGTCTGATGGTTTGCTCTGTTGTGGGGGTGGGGAGGGGGAATGTGAATTAGGGAGGGAGGCAGGGTTGGACATTTCCACCTGGGCCCAGCCATTTCACCAACACTCAGCTCTGTGACTTTTGGTGCTGTCTTCCCAAAGAGTGGTTGGGGTCCCTGGGGATTTGGATTCAGATACAGCTGTGAATGTCAAGTCATCATTGGGGATGCAGGGAAGAAGAAGGGCTGAGAGGAAGAGGAGAGTCAGCTGTGATGATTGGTATCAAGCTGAAATTCGGTTTCTTGCCCAGGTCCTTGATACAGAGAACTCTGGGTTTTGTTCTGAGCCATTGTTCCCTGTATGGGTGAAACTGCTTGTTTAAGTGGCCCCCACATGTATCTTAACCACTGCTTTACTTCACAATTTGGCTTTTTATTTATCCAATGACATCTACTTGTCTGTTGTCTAAATAAATGGCTTTTAAACAAGGCTACTGGGTCATTAAAACCATGGGATCCTAGGAGTCAGCTGGAAAAGACTTTAGAAATCATTTATTTCTGTCATCTAAATAAATGTGTTTAGACAAGACAACTAGGTCATTAAAAAATATACATAGGTTGCTGACTAGAAGGGACCTTTAGGATCTAGTCCAACCATCTCATTTTACAGATCAGGAAACTAAGAAGGTCAAGTAAATTATTCATAGTCTTACAAGAAGTGAGTTACCCAACTGGAATTCTAACCTATGTCTTCTGACTCCAAATCAAGAACTCTGTCCACTACTATCCCTCCCTGTTAGTTTTTCTTTCATTTTCCCCCACCATTTATTAAGCACCTACTACAATTCAAAGTAGCACTACTGTGCTGTGACCCCATGCATATAATGGAAATATGTTCTTTATGTTCATTTTCTAAAAGTGATGTTTAAACCATTAGTAGAATTCAGGCAGAAGTCCAATAAATGAATGTATAAGTAATGTGGACTTCTAGCCCCTTAGAAAAAGACCTTACAATGAGAAAGGAAACACATTCTCTCTCTCTCTCTCTCTCTCTCTCTCTCTCTCTCTCTCTCTCTCTTTCCCTCCCTCCCTCCCTCCCTCCCTCCCTCTCCTCCCCCTTTTCCTTTCCCTTTCTCTCTGCATCTGGCAGAACCTCCCTAAGAATTTTGTTTCTCTCCGTTATCAAATTGCTAAGGAACAGCCTACACTATTTGTTCCCTGGAGCTATGTCTAAAACAGGGGTCTGTATTGCCAGCATCCTAGAGGAGAAAAAACGAAAAGGTGTGTTTTAGACTAGATTGGAGAGGGGAGTGCCTACTTTTTTGGGGGGAAGACAGTGAGAAGAGCCTGATATTCAATTCCCAAGGAAGGAGAGTTAAAGGTTTGCAGTGAAAAAAACAAGTTAATATGAAGAAAGGAAAGAAATAGAGAGAGGAAGGAAATAGTAGGCTTAAGCCCACTATCATTATTAATGGATCTCTGACTCAAATTCCTGTCTCCCTAGCTCTTGCCTTCGAAGACTGTTAGATAAAAGGGAATCCTTTTTTTTTGCCTGTACCGGATACTACCCAGGGTACTATGAAAGGTATGGGGATAGGTTCTTCCTTCCCTTAGGAAGAGGATCCAAAATATTTCTATCAGCCTGTTAGTTCTCTCTTAGAAGAATCTTAAGGATGAGGACAGAAAAAGGGAAAGCCAAAGCTCAAGTTCCTTCTCTAAGTGTCTGCCCTGCCAAAAGCTAGTCTTAAGGGCCTTGACCCCCTCTTTGTCATCTCACCCTTGCATGATTCACAGCTCCACTAAGGCTGGAGGGAGGATTCACCAAAACCAACTTCTGCCTAATACCATATTCTTCTGCCAGGAAAACCAAGGACTGATTATTGAGCTCCTCATGCCGCTGCCTTAATGGGGAAGGAGTAAGCCCATCTGGGGCTCCCCATCATTTCACAGACCATCTGAGCAGAATAATTTTGATTACCAGAGATATAGACATGACTCTTGCATCAATCAGCTGAATCCCAGTTTCCTGGGATTGATCTTGTCTGTAGCATGACTTTTTCTATTTCTTTAGTGTACATATGTTGTGTTTAATCATCTACTGGCATCTCATGTCATTGCTGCAATCGCAATTGTAAATACTTAATCTTTGTATTTATTATTTTCCTGTCTTCGTTTCAGATATAAATGGCTTACTCTGGAAATTTAACCACACCTTGACCTGTGTGGTGTGTGTGTGTGTGTGTGTGTGTGTGTGTGTGTGTGTGTGTGTGTAAGAAAGAGAGAAAGAGAGAGAGAGGATAGTATTGGTTTGTTTCTCTTATCAAAAGTCAGATAAAGTGAATTTCTTGCTAGCCTACAACATCACCAGGAGCATTACATGCTGAGTACAGTTCAGTTTTTTTCCCACTCCCCAATGAATACAGAACGTTGCCTGCTAATGTTGTATCAGGGAAATTTGACTGGACTGGAGTCCATGGAAATTTAAGGAAAGTAGAAGACTCTCCATGTGGTCCTATCATACTCCTTTAGCAAATATTTTGAATTAAACTCAGGAAAACATTGCTGTAGTTCCTACTATTCCTGAGGAGTTGTACTAGTCTTGGACTGGATAAAGTATGTACTTATGAACCTTCCTTGGGAAAGGCTGTTGGATCTCCAAATAAAGATGAAATGTTTACTTTAAACTTTGCATCTTAAAGAGAGGATCTGAACACCTCTCCTTGGTATGAATAGCTCTCTTATTCTGGAATGAGAAGCCTGAGTCTAGGGAAATGCTGACACCCAAAACTAAATAAATAAAAAACATTAGCCCTCATCACTGTCATACTTTGACAACAGAAAATAAAAAGGGGGGGGGGAGAACATACAAAATCTTACTAAACAAAGTCACTTTCTGCTAAAGTATAATTTTCCCTGGGACCATTCCCCTAAGAGAAACAACCCAGTTTGACCTGGGACCTGACACTAAGCTGGGTAAGTTGTGATATGAATTTTTGTTGTGGCCTGAGGCCTTGAGATGTGTACATTTTCCCATTGCATTTTTTCTTCCAACATTAATAAACATTTTGAATAGATAATTTCTCTTGCAGTTCAATTCTGTAATCACTATTTGGGGCTCCCGACCTGTGCAGAACTCCATGTTTGTCTAAACTGGAAATGCAGAAAAAAAAAATTAGACCCTGCTCTTTGGGAGTTAACGATCTTCCCAATGGCAGACACAGTGAGATGTGAATCTCAAGTAGTCTCCTGGACAATTAAACAAAGAAGGAATTTTGTCATTAGACGTTTATTAAAGTCCTACTATATGCCAGGAAACCACCTAAATCAGGGATTATTGGGATTCATGTATACATATACACTACACAGATATATATACCCACACATACATATGTACATACATGCAAATACAAATGTATACATATATATCAATGACTATATTTGATTATAATTGATTTTCTTACTAATCCTATGAATTTTATTTAATGCACTTAAAAACATTATTTAAGAAGGGCATATATCTTCAGAATACCAAGGCATCCATGGGGCAAAAAAGTTCAGAACTTCAGGTTCTACTTTAACACCATTCTATTACAGACAAGGAAACTAAAAACCAGATAGTTGAAACAATTTTCCCAAGATCCCTTAGCAAAGTAAATATCTAAATTAAGGTCTTCCAAACCCAGGAAAGCTAAGTGGCTCC
This sequence comes from Myrmecobius fasciatus, assembly GCA_023553655.1. NCBI lineage: Eukaryota > Metazoa > Chordata > Mammalia > Dasyuromorphia > Myrmecobiidae > Myrmecobius > Myrmecobius fasciatus. The sequence continues at coordinate 696,513 of JAJPUD010000230.1, read as the reverse complement.
ATGATTAGAGTCTGGAAATGGGAGGACCTGAGTTCAACTCTGGCCTCAGATACTTCATACCAGTGTGACTCTGGGCAAGTCCTTTACTCTGTTTGCCCCAATTCACTCATCTGTAAAATAAGGCGGAAAAGGAAATGGCAAACCATTCCAGTGTTTGCCAGGAAAACTCCAAAGGGGGTTGTGAAGAGTCAGACATGACTTCTAACCCCAGATACAGTATGCTTTTTAATAAACTACACTATATTACCTCCCAGGCTTTCATTTTGTTTTTCAGTGAAGGCATTAGCCACACAGATTTCCCAAGAAGTTATTAGCCACATGGCCTCTCAAGTATAGGGAAGACAGTAATTCCCTCTCTCTCTATTTGATACACCTTGGCAAAGAAGAGGATGAAATCTCAGTTGCTATGTACCACTCCATTCCTCATGCCTTGGACTACATGGAGCACATGATACTCAACTTTTACATACTCATTTTTGTATAGTACTTGTACTTTTCAGAAATGTTAATATTTAATTTCCATAACAGAATGTGTATAGAAAATGAACCTCTTTCTAAAGATGAATACCACCAAGAAGTCAGGTGAATTGCCCAAGGTGACATATCTAGTTAGCATCAGAGTTGAGACTCTCCCCCTCAGGTCTAATGCCATTGGTTCTAATTTTCTCTTCATTACATCACATGGCCTTCCTTTTATTGACCCACCTGTAGACAATTCAATTCAACAAATATCTACTATACCAGTTTCAGGAAAATTGATTAGCCATCCACATAGGAAAAACAAAGCGGATGAAAATGGATGTTGCCAAGATTATAATAAGCAATCCACTGAGTTGGCCCATTAGTATGAACATATTGATCAAGCATTATAGATGGAAAATGAACTGGGCTCAAAGATTAGTAGAAAGAAGAGAAGAGATGATCAAATCTTGGAAATTATATAGTATTTTGTTTTTCTTTTTCTTTTTAGCAATGATAAAGTTTTCTGCCACAAAAACATCTCAGAAAAATAAAAACAAATAGCCCATATAACAGGAAAGGAAATGAAGTAGGCAAAAAAGTAGGCTACAGCGTAATACCAATCATGACTATGTCACTATAAGAAGTGACATAGAAAACATCATCAAAAAATACCATTTCACAAAAGGAAGGAAAAAGTGAGGGATAACAGATAAGTTTCACTGGGATTGGCAAGGTATATTAAAAGAATTACCTCGATGAAGAATTTATGAAGAGTCACAGACAAGAATTATCAGGGATAAGAAAGTATATATGGGTTTCAGTTGGCATTGGTAGGTGGTATACCCATATTTTTGAGGTCAAAGGTATAAGCACTTAAGTATCCACTTTATGCAAGGCTCTCTGCCATGTGCAGGCAATATATGTGCATGAGATAAGACACAGGTCATTCCCTCAAGGAGCTTTCTGAATCTGCCTTCATAGTAATCTATGTAGCTTTGCATGTGGTTGTTCAGTCATTTTCAATAATGTCCAATTCTTTGTGACTCCATTTGAAATTTCCTTCTCCTTTTAAGAAACTGAGGCAAATAAGGTTAAGTGACTTGCCCAGGATCTTACACCTAGTAAATATTCTGAGGCCAAATTTGAATTCAGGAAGATTCATCTTCCTGACTCCAGGCCCAGCACTCTATCCACTGAACTACCTAGATGTCCTGTACCTTTGCATAAAGCCAGTTTTATTTGTGGACAAAAAACAAACACTCCATTTCCCACCCCCTATTCATACCCTGATAGCCATAGTTACCAAACTAACTGCTCTTCCCCTCACATTGTCCTAACCTTACTAAGGAGAGTTCATCTCATTGATTCTTGAAAGTTGCTTTAATTTAAAAATAAACTTGATCAGTATAATTCCTGTTTTAGACAGGGCTTAGAGGAAGAATAATTACACTCTTGTATTTATAGCATCATGTGGCAGAGGAACTCAGCTTTGGGAGAAAAGGGAAAATTGATGCTCTCACCTTGCATCTCAGCAGAGACAAACTTTAGCTCACATCACAAGGAATGAGACCCATGGAACTGCCATCCACTTTTCTTATCTTTCAAGTACTACACACATTCACACACCATAATATTTAGAGCACCTCAGAGGTCTTCTAGCTCAATCCTCCCCCCCATTATAAAGATGAAGAAATAGGCCCAAAGCAGTATACTAACTGTCCAAGGCTACATATATGATAAGTGGCAAGACTTTGGAGTTTATGGGAGATTGGTTTATCTGATGAAGATTGACATGTATTTTCTATCCAATAAAGCTCACCTAATCAACTTTCCATGTTATCTGACTTTCCAAGCAGTGCCTTCCAGGGTTATTGTGAGGATCAAATGAGATAACACATGGTAAATGATCAACTGATTGAGCACTGGTGCATAATAGGTGATTTTTAAATGTCTATCGAACGAAAATGGAATGGGAGTTGTATTCTTTCAATCAGTACTCTAGGAGTACAATTAAGAAATTATTTCATTTTGAGATTGAGCATGAATTCACTTCCAAACATGCTGGTTTTTAATCTATGGATCAACATTTATCAAATACCTTCTAAGTTCCAGGCACTGTGCTAAGCACTAGGGATACTAAAAGAGACAAAGAGCAGTCTCTCCCTTCAATCTTACAACATAATGGGGGAGAAATAGAAAATAACTAACAGAAGGAAGTTGGAATAAGAGGTATTGGGGAAGGCTTTCTATAGAAGGTGGGATTTCAGTCAAAACTTAAAAGAGACCAGGGAGGTCCAGTAGTCAGAGCAAAATAGAAAAGTTCTAGGTATGGAGGACAGCCAGAGAGAACGTCTTGTTGGTGGAACAGCCAAGAGGTCAATGTCACTGGATGGGGAGGAAGGTGAGGAAGTGGAAGCTTCTGTAACCAAATTGAGGAGATGGACATTTGAATTTCTTTCAAAGTCAACAAAGAAACACCCCCCCCCCCCTTGCTGGGAACTGGGAAGGGCCTTGGCTGATGGTTTCATGTTGAAATATTTTTGTGGATGGGATGGGGGGAGGGAGAAAGAATAGAAAGAGCAATTGAAGCCTCAGGCTAGAAATCATGTGTAACTGCTTGCATAAGCAGTGCATTTCTTTATTGCTCCTCAGAGAGATTGGGGGGGGGGGACAGGAATAACGAATCCATTCTAAGTCAGTGAATTAAAATGGATTTCACCAGCATCATATGGTCATTTGCCAGTGGCCCAGACCCTGTAGTAAATCTACCTCAGTATCAACCATCCCTTGATCCTCCTCCTCCTCTGCATTTCCTAAATGGCTGGTCAAAAAAAAAAAAAAGTGTCCTTATCAACCAATCCATGACTGATGAAATATTCCCCAAATATTTATGACTGAAAGAGGCAGGCCAGTCACAAGACAACCTATGTGGCATAATGGATAGTGGATAGGACTTAAAAGTCAGAAAGACCTGAGTTTGAATTCTGCCTCAGAAACAGCATTTGACTCTGAGCAGATCACTTCATCTCCAACAGTCTGTTTCCTCATCTGTGAAAAAGGAGCAAAAAAAGTAGCATCTATTTATTGTTGTGAGAGTAAAACAAGATTACATGTAAAGCACATTATAAACTTTAAAACACTATATATTTATATATACTATATGTGTTAAACATTATTAATATTATTATTAAATGATTTGAAGGATGAACAATTAACAAATCTGAGTGTACCGTTTCTATTCATGCAGAGTCAGGAGATCTAGAGCAAGGCTTCTTAAATTTTTTCCATTCGTGACTTCTTTTTGTCTAATAAATTTTTATGTGACCCCAGATATATAGGTATTAAAAACAGGTAAACAAATCAAATATTTACTGATAATAAATCATAATTTCATGACACCCACATTCAGTTATAGGACTCTATATGGGGTCATGAACCACAATTTTAAAAGATCCCAGAATGTTGGGTGGATTCTTATAGAGGATTTACTGGAGAAGACTGAGAAGATGATGTACAAGTTGATGGGACAGTACAAGATGATGGGACAAATATTGGTTGACATCTCACTGTTAGAAAAAGTGTCCACATGAATGAGATCACAAAACCATTGAATTCAGAGTAATTTTTAATGTCTGGTGTTCATTTACTCAAATTCATTCAATTCAGTTCAACCATTTATTAAGTGGTATTGGAAACACAAAAATGAAGAAGTAAGGGTAGCCTTAAAAAGCTTAAAACCTACTAAGAAGAGATGGTACACAAAGAAATGTGATACTGAGAGGAAAACTACCTAGCAACTTCTGCATGTGCTGCAGCCTCTGCCTCCACAATACTCATAAACCTGAGGTAAAGACCCAGAAAACAAAATTCTCACTTCCAAATTTAGCATTGCTTAATGGTCCAGCATCAGAAACATATATGATTTTATTCATGGTAAACACATTAAAGTAGTTACTATAATAGTCTGTTTTGCAACTAGGAGACAGATGAAGAACATGCCATAAGTACCACCATTTAGCTTGAAACTGAAACCTCTTACATGTGTTGCCTCTCTTTTTTAAAACATAAGCTACTTAAGAGCAAATACTGCCTTGTTTTTCTATTTATATTACCAGTGCTTAGAATGATGCTTTGTGCATAGTGACAACTAATACTTTAAAAAATTCATTCATATAGGAAAAGGCCCCACCTGTGCAAGAATGTTTGTGGCAGCCCTTTTTGTAGTGGCTAGAAACTGGAAATTGAATAGATGCCCTTCAATTGGAAAATGGCTGAATAAATTATGGTATATGAATATTGTGGAATATTATTGTTCTGTAAGAAATGACCAACAGGAGGATTTCAGAGAGGCCTGGAGAGACTTGCATGAACTGATGCTGAGTGAAATCAGCAGAACCAGGAGAACATTATACACAGCAACTAGACTGTACGATGATGAATTTTGATGGACATGGTTCTCTTCAACAATGATGTGATTCAAACCAGTTGTGCTGCGATGAAGATAGTCATATACATCCAGAGAGAGGCCTGTGGGAACTGAGAGTGAACCACAACACAGCATTTTAACGCTTTCTGTGAATATTTCCATGCATTTTGTTTTCCTTCTTAGGTTGTTTTTTCCTTCTTCTCTTTCTAGATCTGATGTTTCTTGTGCAGTAAGATAACTGTATAGATATGTATACATGTATTGTATTTGTCATATAATTTATCCTATCTAGCATATATTAGATTACCTGTCATCTAGGGGTGGGGGTGGGGGGAAGGAAAGGAAAAGCTTGGGAAAAAAAAGGTTTTTTGCAAAGGTCAATGTTGAAAGGTCACTCATATGTTTTGTAAACAAAAAGCTTTATTAAAAAAAAAAAAGAAGAAGAAATGACCAGCAAGATGATTTCAGAGAGGCCTGGAGAGACTTACATGAACTGATGCTGAGTGAAATGAGCAGAACCAGGAGATCATTATACATGGCAACAACAGTACTATATGACGATTAATTCTGATGGACATGGCTCTCTTCAACAATGAAATGTTTCAAACCACCTCCGATTGTTCACTGAAGAAAGCCATATACACCCAGAGAGAGGGATGTGAAATGTGGACCACAACATAACATTCTCATACTCCTTGATTGATGTTTGCTTACATTGTGTTTCCTTTATCTGATATATCGTTTGTGTAGATAAGATTTTTCTTGCACAACAATGATAAGTTTGGAAATATGTATACATATATTCGATTTGCCAATATTTTAACATAATTAACATGTAGTGGATATCCTGCCATCTAGGGGAGGGGTGGGGAGTTGGGGGGAAAAATTTGTAACGGAAAGCTATGTAAGGGTTATTGTTGAAGAATTACCCACACATGTGTTATGCAAATAAAATAAAATTTAAAAAAAATTCATTCATATAAGCATCAACTAACGCTCTACTATTCATCCTAAGATCACAAATTAAGTATAACTATATTGTATTGTATTTTATGTTTAATATTTAAACATTTCCCAATTATATTTTTAATCAGTTAAAGCTAAACTGAGGGCTATGAGTTTGATACCTCTGATCTAGGCACTTCTCTGAGATTTTATTGAAGAGAAAGTGTAGATCTGCACTGATAAAGGAAGTTTTCTTCCCAGAAAGTTCCCAGAAAATACCAATATTCCAGGTTTAGTCTCTAGTACAAACAAAGAATATAAGGCCAGAGAAGAGAAATGATAAATAAATGGATAGATAAATAGACAGATAGATAGATGGATGGATGGATATATGGATGGATGGATGGATGTTTCCTCATATGTAAAATTAGCTAGAGAAGGAAATGGCAAACGATACCATATCTTTGCCAAAAAAAAAAAAAACTAAATGGAGGAACAAAGAGTCACATATGATTGTAATGACTGAACAAAAAGATCTAACTCCAAGTCCAGATAGTGACTCAGTCTGCATGTTGCAGACCTCTTTGTGGTTCCCTAGACTACCCTTCTCACATTCCTAAGGGATGTAAGTTGTCCCCTTAGTAGGAAAGCCTCAGTGTTTGATGACAAACACTGTAGACAGATGTGGACAGATGACCAGAGCAAACACTGTGGGTAAACAGTGGACAGATGACCAGGGCAAAAGGCGTAGACAATGATTTGTTCCAGGTTTCTCCGTGCAGTTATGTCCAAATTTTGAATTTTGTGAATTGCCATTTCTGAAATGGATATTGACAAAATAGGTCACAATGTTTAAAAAAAGATCCAGTGGACAACTACAAAATGGAGAAAAATCACAGGCAACAATTGAGGGAGAAAAGATCTAAGAATCCTAATGGGCTGCAAGTTCAATAACAGTGAGAGACATGAGAACCAGTCATCTATTCAGACTCATAACCAACATTTATTAAGCACCTAAATGCCGGGCTTTAAGGACACAGAAAAAAAACCTGCCCTCAAGGAACTTACATTGTATTAGGAAGTAATAACATACATATGTACAAATAAATAAACAAAACATGGGGAGGACACTAACAATTTGGGGGTAGAATAAGGAAGGGATCAAGAAGGCTCTCTGCTAAAAGGCACAAAAGCTAGCATAATTTGAGGCTGCATTAATAGAAACAGAAAAATGAAAATAAATAGTGCCACTGTCCTCCAGTCTTCATAAGAATACATCTGGAACATGGTGTACATTAAGAAGTATTCTGACAAACTGGAACATATTTGGAGGAGGATGACCCAGATGTTGAGGGGACTAGAAACCGTGTCAGGCAGAAATCAGCTAAAGGAACTATCAGTGTTGTGCTTAAAGAAGTGAATACATGTATGGGAGGGTTACTTTTCAGTGTTTGTGGGGCTGTCATGTGGAAGAAATATTAGATTTGTTCTACTTGGGCCCAGAGGACAGAACTTGGGGAAATGGGCATAAAGGTTGCAGAGCAGTAGATTTCAAATTGATATTAGGGAAAAAATTGCCTAATAATTAGTTTGTCTGTAGTAAAGGACCCAGGAGATATGGAATTGACCTTAGCCCAAGAGACCATATAGCTCAACTCCATGGAGCATTAAGGGACCCCCTCTCTCTGGAGCTAGAATGAGTGCCCCCCCCCCAAGTCTCCACAACTGAAAACTCAACCTCAGGATAACCTCAAAGGGAAGAAGTTTCTCTCTACCAAAAGCTATAGAAGTGTTACTTCTCTGCTTGGGGATACCACCTCCCCATCTACCCCTTCAACATAACTGGGGCTTAAGGGAAAGGAAAAGGAGTGTGGTAGAAAAATCAATTTTGGATCCAAATTTTCCACCTTGCTTTCTCTGAGCCCACACCAATTTGTTAGGAAATAAAGTGACAAATAGAGATACAAACTACCACTACACACCCAATTTCAGACCTGGCCTAGGATTCAAGGAAAATTTAGCCCTTTGACCCCATGACCCCAAATAGGGTAAGGAAAGAGCAAGAAAGAACTGAACAGAAGTATTCTTTGGATAGGAGATATAAGCAGTTAACAGCAAAGGCCTGGAAGGATATTAGAGCTGGAAGGAAACTTGTAGCTTAGAATATTTGAACTGGAAAGAAATATATAACACTTAGAGATCACCTGTTATTCTAATCCAACTCCCTCACTTTACAGAGGAAGAAACTAAAGCCCAAAGGGTCAAAATGATTTGCCCAAATGAGTTATAAACATAGGTCTTTCCACTGCCACCTCCATCAAAGGAACACAGAACATCAAAGTTAGAAGGAATCTTAGGATTCATCTGCTCCAACTTTCCCCTTCTATAAATGAGGAAACAGGTCTAGAGATGGAAATTTACTTATTACATGGCAAATACAGAACAGAAAAAAGCTGCATGCATTTATTAAGCACTTGATGTGTGAAGAGTATTGCTATAGGCACTAGGAAAGATACAAAATTAAGCTGAAATATGAATCTGCTCTCCTGGACCTTAGAGACCCCTAAGCAACACTCAACCAAAAGACAATAAAATAGAACATGGTAGGCTTAAATTTGTAGTTGGGGTACATGGGAGAAAGGAGGGGGAAGGTAAGAGCAGTTTGGAGGACAATATAGCATCAGAAATAAGCCCAGACAATAAGGTTAATAATAATATTAAAACAGCCTTATAGATTATTCCCCAAAGTCCTCAGCTCACTGACATTTTTACTAACCATCTACATTTTTACCAGATGTTTGCTCCCCTAGTCAGTAGTTTCAATCCATGGAGTCCAGCTTAGTCTCCTGAAAGGCATCAGATGCCACTCTCAGACAAAATCAGATCCAGTGAATCATCAATAACGTATGCGGAGCAGTGACTCATTTGAAGACAAGATAAATAAGAGGGAGGCCCAGTGGGACAAGAGGTCCTGTTTCCTAGGAAGGTTGTCTTCGGGAGTGCTGAATGAGTACACAGTTAGCAGGGAGGAACCCCTTCTGCAAATACTAGCACAGCAATTTCTAGACAAAGAGAAAATGCTGCTGCTAATAGAAATGGGCTGAGAGCTTGGAGCAGCAGTTATTTCAATACTGAAAGAGCTTTTGTCAAGCCTGGACCACAAGCCTCAGCATATAGAATCCCAAGCTTTTACCTTCCAATTCCTACAAAACCCAAAGGGAACATCAGGCGATGTTGCTCTAAAAAATATTTAGCCGGAGTTTCTCATTCAAGGAAGCAGTATAGTAGGATGAAAAGAGCATTGGATTTTAGAGTTAAAGGATATCAACTTAAAAACTGACGCAGTTCCCTAGCTTTGGGTAAGTCATTTCACATTGGTGGGCCACTGTTTTCCTCACATATATAGTGACATTTTGGAGCAGAAAGTCTCTAAGATCTCTTTGGGCTCCCAGTATGATGCCAAAATGACTTTCAACTGGTTTTTTTCCCACCAATATATTAGACAAAACTCAAGTCCTTTATTCTGCCATTGATGAGTTGTGTGATTTTGGATGAGCAAACCCATTCACCTCTGCATATTGTGTTTACTCAACTAATAACAGGCTACAGAAGCATAACACATTAGACTGAGCATTAAACTTAGAGTCAGTTAGACCTAAATTCAAATCCAACCTAGGACTCTGATTAAACTCTGGGCAAGTCAGTGTCCCTTATGATTTAATTGCTATGTCACAGAAAGGTAGAAGAAGTTCTCAAAGCAGGAATTACCCTTCAGTGCTCAAACTAGAGGCCCTTTACATATTCATGTAGTGCACTTAATTGTCAAGTCCTCAGTGGAACTATATAAACAAGCAGTGTGAAGAGATGAAAGGAAACTCCAAGAGAGAAATGGGAACATACTAGAATAAGTTTATAACTATTGAACCTGAGTTTCCTCATCTATAAAATAAAGAACATCATACTTGACTAACTCCCCCACAGCATGGTTGCAAGGAAGTTCTGTAAACCTTAAAATACTATAGAAATGGATGATCTTTTATGGTCTAAAAGGTTTCTAAAAAGTTTCTATATGACAGAAGCTTAAAATCTCCTAATATATCAAAATTCAAATCAGTAAACAATGATTCAACATTTATTGTGTGCACTGTGCTGAAGAGAGAGATACAATCCCTGACAATAAGGAGTGTATTGTCTCAGTGGTGTGGGAGAAGGAATGGGGAAGCAATAACATGTAGATAAATAACAATAATAGAAAGTAATGCACAATAAGTACATTAGAGAGGAACAAGCAAAATATTATGGACTAATAGGAGGAATCAGAGAAGATTGCCTAGAAGAGCCAGCATTTGAGTTGCACCTTAAAGAGTGAATGGGGGGCAGCTAGGTGATGCAGTAGATAGAGCATCAGCCCTGAAGTCAGGAGGACCTGAGTTCAAATCTGGTCTCAGACACTTAACATTCCTTAGCTGTGTGACCCTGGGCAAGTCACTTACCCTCAATTGCCTCAGCAAAAAGCAAAAAAAAAAAATGAGTGAATAGAAATTCTCTTACTCTCTTTATTATCCATTCTCTTTTTCTGTCTGTACAATATCTTTATTCTCTGGTTTGTAATCCCTAGTCCTTTTCTATCTGTATTCTTCATAGAGTTAAAACTTCAAATTATTCATCCATGGCTCTCCCCTCTGCCATTGTTTTGTCAAGTCTGTTCTTTAGATTCCCCCCTTTCCAATATGCCTCATTCCCAGAACAATGCTAATTCTTGGAAGTGATAGAAAGGATACTGCCCCATGATGGAAACTATGCCCTGCCCCCAAATGCCTGATTATGCAGTCAACTACTGATATATATCATCTACCTTTGAAGACTCACTTGTGGTGCTCCCTACCCTCACCAAAACAAGGCTTTGCTCTTTCTTCCCCTTTTCAATCTTTTAACGATCCTCCTCACACACACATTTTAGATTCTTCTTTTCTTGAGAGAACATAGAGGTCACCTTCCCCTCATTGCTAGTCCTCAATTTGACTTAGGTACATCACATACTCTCCTCAGGCTCACTAGTCCCTTCTCCCTCTTTCATGAATCCTTATATTTTGTAATGTAGTTCCACCAAAAAAAAAATTATTCTCCCATAGTCAGGGTGCCATCTATCTCTAATGCTCTAACGCTCAGCATTCCATTGTTACTCCACCTAACTTCGACTTTCACTCTTTCCCTTTCTGTACATTTAGAAATAAGGCTCTTTCTTAGGAGTCTCTCTACTATCATTCTGTTTCTCTTGCTGCCCTTGACTACTGCATTCATTTACCCTTCCTGCATGACTTTTGCCTAGAGTGTTCAAAACAGTAAATAATCTATTCAGCTCTAGTTTTATTTCTAAGAATATTTCAAATGCTTCTTTATTACTGGACATCCATCTTTTTTATTTATAATTAAGATAAGATTTGCAGCCTACTACCCTGGGTTGTATCCTGAACTTTATCAATTTTCAGAATATGTAGTTCTGTCTCCTCCTGCATTTGCTGGTGGGTGCAGTGTCTTGGGTTAACTTGGATTTCCTTTCTTTTGTATGAAAATCATTCTCCTTATTATTTGCAAAACTTGTTGTTTCTAAATTGAATTGTTCAATTTAGCCACTATGTGTCTTGAAATTTGCAGCCTTGGGGTGTTTTCTGTAGGCAATCTATGCATTCATTCCACAGATATTTATTTCATTATCTTCTTTCAGAAGTTCTGGATCATTTTCTTGAATTATTTCTTGCATTGTTGTGCTCAGATTTTTTGACTTGTGTTTTTCTGGTATATCTAGCATGCTTATGCTGTCTTCACACATGTTGTCTTTAAAATCAATATGTTTTGTTTGGATAAAACATATGTTTTCTTTTAATGTAATTTTTTTGCTTTGCTTATTCTATATTATCTTTCACTTTTGTGCATTTGAATTCCCAATCTATTATTCTTTTTTTTATTTCTTTGATGAGGCTTTTCATTGCAGATTCAAGTTTTTATATTCTGTCAATTATTTTTGCCATACAAGACATAAATTCTTTTTTCATAATTATCATTTCTCTTTTAAACCAATCTGAAACAAGATATTGCATTTCTATGTTCTCCTCAAATTCCACAGGGTTCGCTGTCTTATTAAGTATTGAATTGCTTTTCTTTGTTTTGCAGTATTTATTCAAATATGCCGGAATTTTTCAGTAAATCTGGAGACTATATTTCCTTCTGTTGTCAATGTTTCCCCTTGTTGATTTGATTGTGTTCAAATTCTTTGACTTTTCATCTTCCTGAGATTTTTGGAAATTTCAATTCTTTTCCCCTTATTTTTCACTATAGCTGACTTTCTGACTCTTCCATCTATGATGGTCCTTTCCTGAAGTGCTAGATTCTCAAAGCAAGCCATTCTGGGCAATTAATGGTATATCAGTTTGGCCTTCTGTGTTGAGAGACTTGAGTGACACCAGATGAATGCTGTGCTCTTTTCCTCAGCCTTTGTAGAGTGGTGCAATTCCCAAACACCTGGTGTCCTGTTTTATCCCCTCTCTTCCTCAGTTCTCTAGCCCTAAAATTCAGAGCTACATTGCTACATTGGAGCCAGAGAAGTGGGGGGAGCAATGATTTCAGTCTTTTGGAGTTTAGGTCTCCAAAACTTTGGGAGGATGTAAGAGTTGGGCTATGTAGTTGAGCTCTATTTCAATCCCAAACACATTTTCCCATTCTCTGTTCCTCTACTCTCCTACAGATTGACATTAAAGCATATGCCATGGCAGTAACTATTGAGGCTCCAGCAAACCCCTACAATCCACAGCCTACATTTCCATAGCACTGGAAAGATGGAGAGGGTACTCAGGTGCAGGATCGGGTTTGGTTGCAAGCTGATGTGTCAAGTCCTTGGACTGGCTAGTTTTGCCACTATAGTGTAATGAGCAGTGTGGGAGAGGGTACTGAGTAAGCTGGAAGTAGGGTCAGTTCACTGGGTTGCTTTCCAGGTATCCTAGATCATAGAGAGATCTGAAGTTTCTTTTATCTTTGGCACTTAATTTCTGTTTTGGAGAAGTTTGAGAGGTCATAAAAATCAGAGAAAATGTCCAGTCCTCCATCTTGTCAGTCACATAACCCAGAATTCTGAGTAGGAATTCTACGGTTACAGACAGGAAGCATTCTGGGACTAAAGAATGACATGAATAAAGCCCTAGAAGTGAGAAAGAACTGAGCATGTTCCTGGCATCACTTATCCAGTGAGACCAAAACATACCACACTAAGAAGAACAAAGTAATAATAATGATGATAACTTATGTTTGTGTATTATTTCAAGCTTTACAAATATTCTTATATTTTAAGAGCACAAGTTGAACAGATAGGCTGGTACCAGATGGTGGAAGTCCTTGAATCAGAGGCAAAGACTTAAATTTTACTCTGTAGACAATGGGATATCACTGAAGTTTCAGAGCATTTAGAAATATTGTCTGCATCTATGCATAAAAAAGATTGTCCATCTTCAATATGAATGATGGGTTAAAGGGAAGAAATAATAGAAGTGGCAGAACTTGTTTGGAATTTATCACAATGGTTCAGGTGGGTGGTAATGACAGTCTTTACCAGGATACTGGCTATGGAACCAGAATCAGGGCTTGTTCATCTGTGAAACTGGTCGGAAGAAGACTCAAAGACTAGGAAAAACCCACAAAACTTAGCTAATCATTTAAAGAATGTTTAAGAGTGATAAAAGTAAATTCCAGCTCTGTCATTTACCTGTCTTTATAATCTAAAGGAAGTTACTCAATTACTCTGGTTTTCAATTTATTTTTCTAAATATGAGCAGTTTGGACTATATGATTTCTTTCTTTCTTAATTTCTTTTTTATTTATCAGCTTTCAACATTTACTTTTATAATATTTTGATTTCCATTTTTTCTTCCTCCCTCCTTCCCCTCCCCCTTTCCAAGACAGCAATACATTTGATACATGTGCAATCATATTAAACATATTTCCATATTAGTCACATTGTAAGAGAACAATCAAAACAGAAGGGAAAATCACAAAAAAAGAAAAGCAACAACAACAAAATGAAAGCAATATGCTTTGATCTACATTCAAACTCCATAGTTCTTTCTCTGAATATGAACAGCATTTTCTATCATGAGTGTTTTGGAACTGTCTTAGATCATTGTATTGCTGAGAAGAGCAAAGTCTATCAAAGTTGATCATCCACACAAGGTTACTCTTTCTTGTGTACAATGTTCTCCTGATTCCACTCACTTCACTCATCATCAGTTCATATAAGTTTTTACAGGTTTTTCTGAAATCTGCCTGCTCATCATTTCTTATAGAATAATGTTGTTACTGTTTGTCCTTCATTCGAGGAGCATGACATCAGGGAGATGATGCCATGACATGCAGGTGAATTGGATTTAAGTGAAGGAAGTCTATGCAAAATCACCTGCCTCACTTTCCCCTCCAGAGCCATCTTGGTCCAATGACCAGATATAGATCAAGACAGCTGAAGGTGGCCCTGGATGAAATGGGAAATCTTGGCCTTTTTAAGCTAAGATCTTCAATAAATCTCACTTTGATTGAGACCACACCCATTCAGTGATTAAGGCTAGGTAGCAATTGAGGAAAAGAATCTCCTTTTTTGCCTAGAACAACAACAACAACAAAAATCTAATAAATAAATAAATAAATCTGAGAGGGAGAGACAGCATTTTTGGCTAGTAATATTTCATGGAACATATGATTTCTATGGCTTCCAGGTATTCAAATACTTGATCCCAGGGTCCAGAAGAAATATTTCATGGAACATATGATTTCTATGGCTTATTTCATTTCTGAATCCTACAGTATTCTGAACAGACAATAAGAGAAAGTCTGGATATGGACTCAGATTGCAGATATTCAAATACTTGATCCCAGGGCCCAGAAGAAATTATTAACTGGGAACTAGTATGGGAAGCTAATTGTTGGATTCAGGGGACTAGTAATGGGCCTGATCTCAGGGAAACAAGACAAGATCCCAGTTTCTATAACTGAGACACAAGCTTAGGGCAAACCAGGTACCTAAATTCCCTTGATGTTGGCTGCTCTAGGGGCTTACAACCAGTGTCATTTAGCTGCTTGTCCTATTTTGGTCTTTTATCATCTTAGGCCCAGGAACTCTGCTCTTGCCTGGTTCCTTTGTGACCAGGAGATCAATCAATTGGATAAATTAGTCCAATAACCTCATTTGACAGATGATTAAACTGTGGCTTAAATAGTTTGTGACCTGCCCCAAAGTCATGTTAAAGGCAAAGAGCCACATGTGCTGAAAGAGGCCTGAACTTTGAGTCAGAAAACTTCAGTTCAAATCCCACCCTTGACACTGTGTGACCATTGGCACATCATTTCACCTTTCTGAATTCACTCCCTCTTCTCTAAATTTGGGTGATACTTATCAAAATTAGGGTAGTTTTTAGTAAGGAAAGTATTTTGTAAACCTTAAAGCACAATGGAAATGACAGTCTTCATTGACATCAGCATCTTTTCATAGCAGATCTATGATTTCATTATTGTAGAAAGCTTGATAACTTATTCAGAGTCACACTGTCAGTATGTGTCAGGGGGAGAATTTGGAGTCGGGTTCTCCTAACTTAAGGCTACTTCTCTACTATATCCAACTTTCTATCATCAGTAATCAATCAACAAGTATTTATTAAGCTCCTACTCTGTGTCAAGCGCTGTGCTAGATCCCAGCAATCATAAATACAATGAATGAAACAGACTCTGCTTTCAAGGATCTTGCCTTTTTCAGGGAAAATAACAAATACACATGAAAGCAGATACAGAATAAATTCCAAATGAACACAAAGTTGTTAAATAACAAGTGGTTAGGAAAAGACAGAAATAAAGGTTAAAAGAAAGAGGAAGGGCTTCATGTAAAAGAGGGTGTATTAATATAATCATGTGACTTGCGCTAAGGTCACATACCAAATTGCAAAGTCTGAATTCTCCTTTTAAGTCTTAGGTTCTTACCAATGCACAACCTTACCTCCCTCTCCCTTCTCCATCCAAATCCTAATCATCCTAAGTGTCCCAGCTTAAGAGCTATTCCTGCCATCAAGCCTCTTAGACAACTCCAAACCCACTACAAACTTTCAGTCCTCCAGATTCCCATTTCCTGGTTCTCTATTCCCATTTATCTGGCAATTAATCACAACTCATTTTGTGGAAGCTCATTGCTGCCTTAAACCAAAGTTTCTTAAACTATGGGCCACAACATTATATATTTTTGTAAAAAAAAAAAAATGGCAACAGTAAAAGGTATAAAATATTTGACCAAAATTTAACTCTTTATGTAAAAATAAACAAGCACATCCATCTCATTAGTATGCAAACAAATAGTAAAATTACATGTATACCAAAGAATTGTTTTAAAATAAATTTCCTTATGATTTATTATCAGGAAATGTTTAGTTTGTTATATTTTATATACCTATATACCCAGAGTTGTGGAAAAATTTCTCTGGCGAGAGAGGATTGTAAGTGGAAAAAGTTTTATATATTATATATATAAATATTTATTTATGATGTAAATCATATTTTTGACCATTTTATGTACTCCAAGTAGTACAGTGGAAAGAATACTAATTCTGGAATCAGAAGACTGGGCTCAAGCTCCACCTTTGATATTCCCAGTGATTTTAAGTAAATCACTTAATGTCCCTTGGCCTCAATCTCCTCATATTTCTAATGAAGGATTTAGTCTTGGAAACCCCTTCAAGCTATAAATCCTTGAGCCTATGATCCAACTGCCTTCCCTAGAGCACTATTACCAATAGGCCTCAGTTTTCTCATCTATAAAATGAGGTCTGTCCTCTAAAATCCTTTCTTGTACTAAATTTGTAAAATTATGAGTTCCAACTTTTCTTCTTGAATTTTATTTCTAATTTATGAAATAAAAACAAGCATTTCCATAACACTATAGAAAGAAAATTTATTGCATGTGAAACTGCAAATCTATTATGTACAACTTGCTATTCTTTTTAAATATATAAAGTTCTCATATAAATTTCTTTTTTTCCTTTTTTTCTTCCCTTCTCTCACTTTCAAGATGGCTACCATTAGACACAAATATGTACATATATGTAAAAATATTCTATATATACTTCTATTTATTAGTTCTTTCTCTGGATGCATATAGCATCTTCCTTCATAAGTCCTTTGCAGACATAGCATTTTCATACTCTCTATTGATGTTTGCTTGCATTATGTTTTCCTTCTCAGGTTTTTTTTTCCTGTACAGCAAGATAACTATATAAATATGTATACACATGTTCGATCTGTCAAATATTTTAACATAATTAACATGTATTAGACTTCCTGCCATCTAGGGGAGAGGGTGGGGGTAGGAGGGAAAAATTTGTAACAGAAAGCTTTGCAAGGGTCAATGTTGAAAAATTACCTATGCATATGTTTTGCAAATAAAAAGCTTTAACAAAAAAATGTCCTTTGTAGTCCCTGCTTAATCATAGCTATGATATTTACTTAAAATCACTGGGAATATCAAAGCTATTATGATGATGATGATGAATGATGGGAAGAATAAGAGCATATGATGACAACCTACCCTGATACAGCACTTTAACATTTGCAAAACACTTTTACGTATATTATCTCATGTGACCTTTACAACAATTCTATAAATTATGTGCTACTATATATATATATATATGCACATATATATAAATATTTTAACTTGCATATAAAGAAACTGAGGTTGAGAGATCTATCACCTAGATAAGTGTCTGAGGTGGAATTCAAACTGAATCCCTTCTGATGGAGTTACTAAGAAGGGAGTCACTGATTAAGGATCTTTTGGGCTCCTAAGGGTAAGCAAGGTAGGTACACATAGGGTCTTGGAGATCCTACTTCAGCACCTGCAGCCTCTTTGTCATTGAAACCCTCTTTTAATATCCTCTCACTGACAAGATCTGGGACTCAGATATTAACATATCATCTTAGTGACACTTTACTCCCTAGAGAGTAGAAGCTACTCTGGTTGGTACTTCTATCTCTACATTCCTATGGCAAATTATATTTTCATATGGGTCAGAGACTCCAACAGCAATTTATCTGCCTCTCTCTCCCTAAAATCAAGAGAATGCAATAATATTATGTTTCTGATAATGGTCCTAGCTACCAGGTACTTATCCTATCTAATAACTGCTTTGGAAATAAGGTGCTGTGTGCATTACCTCCTTTTTACAAGGCTATAGTTGGGATTCTGTCCTGCCTTTAGGAAGAGATGGACCAAAATAAGCAGAAGAATTAATAATGTGGTTCAGTGAGCTCAGAATGGGATGAGAAACTCTTGCCTCTGTGCCTCAACTCTGTTTATTCTTGCATAGAATTGTCATTCTCATTAGTAAAATTGGGATAAGGTAAATCAGTCATCACTGAGTACTTGACAGTTTTAAATATTTAGATTTACAGAATCTCAAGACTGGAAGGGACTTCAAGAAAAGTCCACTGTTTTTCTTCATCTCTCTTGGCTTCTGTTTCCTCATTCATAACAGAGGAAAATAATTATAATATGTAATAAGTACTATGTGAAATAATAAAATCATATATAATGTGGTATTTATATAATAATTATTTGTAATTATATGGTATCATTATCCCTTTCACAAATAAAGAAAATAGGGAAGAGAAGTTATGTGATCTGCCCAGGGCCATTTAGCAAACCCTAATTTAATCCAATATCCATGAAGGAATTGTAATTCATCTGGGCTCACGAACCTCAATGTAATAATAATAATAATAATTCATAGAATAACAGAATTTGAGATTTCCACTTCCTAAGTGCTTTACCTAAAGCATCCCTGTGAAATAGATTGTACAAGGATAATTATCTTACAGAGGAAAAAGGAACAGCTATATGGTGCAATAGATAGAGCACCAGCCCTGGAAGATCTAAGTTCAATTCCAACTTCATACACTTACTGGCTATATGATTTTGGGCAAGTCACTTAACCATGTTTGCCTCAATTTCCTCCTCTGTAAAATGAGATGGAGAAGAAAATGGAAAACTGCTCCAATATCTTTGCCAAGAAAACCTTAAATAGGATCATGGAAAGTTGGACATGACTGAGACATTCAATAACAATAACAACAACAGATGAAGAGACTAGTATTCAGAAAGGTCTAGTAAGTCAGAGCACCAGAAATCAAACCCAGGCCTTCTGATTCCAAAAATACCCTCTCATCTATGATGTATGACTCATAAGTAGCATCCTTCACTCTGGTGCAATCTTTTTTGGCAATGACTATTGGGAGCGAGTGAACAGGTCAGGAAACCTATAATTCCTTTTGCCTCAGATGGAAAAAAATGGGAGGCCCAGTTTCTAAGGTAACTATGTAGGCAGCACCAAATTATCTCACTAATTTTTTTTACTTGCCTTGCCAGGAAGTTCAGAACTTCCTTTACTAATTCAGAATGGAACGTTCTCTGCAATTTACTCTGAGACTAAAAGAGTCTAAGTGGCCTAGAGCATTGAAAGGTTGAACTGGCTAACCCAGGATTCCACAGCCAATAAACCAAGAGGCTGGTTTTGAATCCAGCTCTTACTGCCTCTTCTGATTGTCAAGGTGCTCTTTTACCTCAAAATGGAAAAAAAAATCAATCAATCAATCTTTATTAACTGTATTTAATAGGTGCCGGCAGGTGTTAAGAGATAAGGATACAAAAAGAAAAAAAAGACAGTCCCTGCCAGACTCACCAGACTCAACAGACTATTGCAATAGTTCAGGTGTTAAGTATAGTGGCAGTGCCCAAGAAAAGAAGGGGGTATATTCAAAAGCTGTTGCAAAGATGAAATCAACAGACCTTGGCAACAGAATGAATATGAAGGGGGGATAATAAGGAGTTAAAGATAACTTCTAGATTGTAGGCCTGAGGCACTGGGATGGTGGGATTGTCTTCTATAGCAATAGGGCAGGTAGCAAAGGGGGAAGGTTTAGAGAGAAAGATAATGAGTTTCATTTTGGACCTGTTGAGTTTAAGAAGTCTGACAGAGTTGGAGATGGACAATTGGAGGTTAGTTCAGATATTATCCCCTTCTCCCATTTCACATCTGAAGAAACTGAGGCACAAAGAGAGGTAGTGATTTGTCTTGTATAATCACTAAAACAATCAATGGCAAGGTCAAGACTCAAAACTAACTCTCCTGATTCTCAATTCAGTGACCAGAGCATCAGAATTAAGAGAATACTTAAAGGCTATCTAACTAGTTCAGTACCTATCTATCTAGTTTAGTACCTAAACTATCTTCTATATCTTCTGTAAACCATACCCATTATTGTTTCCTCCAGTCTTTTCATATGAACTACTCTTTCAACCATGTTTCTTCTGAGGAAAAAAAAGGGGGGGCTAGTGGCAATTGTTAACAAAGAAAAACAGAACAAGCCCACTGTACAGGTGATTAATATTCTGAAGCTTTATCTATAACCACCTTTCTCACAGGACAAATATCTCAGGGTCATACCAATTGGGGTGAGGCCTAGAATAAGTAGTTGATAGCCCTCAAGGCAATGCTCAGACTAATAGAAGAAAGCCCTGTGTTGACCAGACTATAAAGTGTACCAAAGGGATGCATTTAAGTGTATTCTCCCTGTGGTGGATTCAGATCTCAGCTCTGTCACTTACAAATATCAGAATGCAGAGGTGAGAAGGACTTGGAGATCCTCATTTTATAGTTGAAGAAAAACAAAACCAAAGCCCATCCAGGGACTCAAAATCATATAGGTGGTAAGCAAAGAACACCAGGATTCAAACCCAGGTTTTCTTATTATAAATCTAATGTATTCTCAATGAATAAATCCAATGAATTATAATTCCAATGTAAATCCAATATTTTCCACTATATCATTCTGCTTGGGCAATATCCCACTTCATTGCCCATCTTTTTCTTACTTTTGTGGAAGCTGGGTGAACCCATGCCTAGATTGCACTTCTTCCTTATGTTCACCTTATAGAATCATGAGGTTATTTCAAAGTTTCTGCAAATGCCATCTCCTATATACTTCTCTTAGAACACTCGTCTTGAATTTTTTTATTTACTTACCTGTGAATATGCTGTCCCATCTTCCTCCTCTCCTCCAACAAAAGAAGATGAGCTCCTAAAGGGACCTTTTGTCTCTGTATTCCCAGAATTCAGTACAGTGCCAGTGGGCTTATAATAATAATTGCTAACAAGTTAGCAATGATCTGCCCCCAGAAATTCCTCTGCAAATGGATTTATGGAATCTTCGTGTGTGAGCCATGTAGGGTAATCATCTCTATCTACAGCTGACTCGTTTTCCATATTGCTCATTCTCCACTTGGGTTATAAGGAAATCAAGGGGTGTATTCAGATGTTTCTTCATTAATTGCTAAAAATGCAACATCTCATTAATTAGTTCAATAGCTATGAACTTTCTCCCCATTTATTAAAATATTATCTATTAAATAAATTGGAGAAAGTCTTTTACATAAGTTTTCATTCATGTCTCTATCAAAACTCTTAGTGTGCAAGGCTTAAATAAACACTCTTAGAGGGCAGGGACTGTCTTTTGTCTCTTTTTGTATCTTCAGCATTTAGCACAGTGCCTGGCACATAGTAGGTGCTTAATAAATGTTGACTGATTACTATACAGTTAGGTATAAAAATACTAGAAAGATAGGAAGGAGCCAGCATATGAAGAACTTTGAAAGCCAGAGAATTTTTTTATTTGATCCTGGAGGCAATAAGAATCATTGAAGTTTATTAAATAGGGGAGTGCTGTGGTCAGACCTGTTCTTTAAGAGGATCAGTTTGATAGCTAAGTAGAGTTTGAACTAAAGTGTAGTAGGAAGACCAATCAGCAGATTTATGAGGTAACCTGAGTCCAGGGATGACGTGTCCAAGGTTTGTCAGAAGAGAAATGGGGGCATATACAAGAGATGTTGGAAATGTATACTAGACAAGATTTGGCAACAGATTGCACCTGGTGGGTGAGAAAGAATTAGGAGTTCGAGGAGGCTGTCAGCCTGAATGGCATGGAAAATTGGGGTTTCCTTAACAGTAGTGGAGAAATTTATAGGATAGGGATAATTTGAAGGGAAAAATGAATTCAGTTTTTGAGCTCTAGGTGTCTATGAAACATACAGTTTGAGATGTCCACTAAATAGTTGCAAATGTTAGAAATCAGGAGAGCATTTAGGGCTGGAGAAATAGATCTGGGAATCAACAGCATATAAATGATAATTGAATCTATGAGGGCTGATAAGTGAAAGGAAGAAAAAGAGAAGAGAGCCTAGGACAGAGCTTTGGAGGACAGCCACAATTAGTGGGTGTAGTCTAGAAGAAGTTCTAGCAAGGGAAACTGAGAAGTAGTCAGACAGGTACTCAGGCAAGAGAAAGAAGTGTCATGAACAGCTAGAAAGAAGAGGATCTCAAGAAGGTGACTGACAGCATCAAAGGCTGCAGAGAGGTGAAGAAGGATGAGGATTGAGAAAAGGCCATGAGATTTTGCAATTAAGAGATCTTAGGAGAGAACAGTTTCAGTTGAATGATGAGGTCAGAAGCCAGACTACAGATAGTTAAAAAGAAAGTCAGAAGAAAGGATGTAAAGGCCTTGATTGTAAATGACCTCAAGGAATTTAGTCATGAAAAGGAAGAGAGAAATAAGATGACAGCTAGTGGGGATGGATGAAAGGATCAAGTGAGAGTTTTTTTGATGGAGAAACACAGACATGTAGGAAGCAAAGAAGTTTCCTAGAGAAAAGGAGGTGCGATAAATGAGAGAGTTGGGGATAACAGAAGTTCAAAAGACAGGATCAAATGGGAATCAAGTGTGCATATAGAGGGGTTTACTTTGGGAAAAAAGCCCATCTTTTTTATGTGAAACAGGAGTGAAAAAGGAATTATTAGGGGAAAGCATCTTAATAATTTGAGATTAAGAGGGGAGAAAAGAAGGCTCTTAGTGAATGGCCTCAATGTTTTCAGTAAAATAAGCAAAATCCTCGGCTAGGAAGGTATGAGTGGAGCTATAGGAAGGCTTGAGGAAAGATGATAAGATTTGAAAAATCCATTGTGTGAAATAGAATAGTGAATCAATTAGGGAAGTATAAAATGAATGCCTTGTCGAGGTGAGGACCCAGTTGAAACTGTGTAACATAAAGTTTTAGTGAATCCAGTCATCATAGTTTCATTATTTTCTCCAGCTTTATTCAGCAACTGAATAGGAATGAATGGTAGTGGTCCAAATTTGAGACTTTGTTTTTCATAGGAGAAAGAGACTTCTGAGAAAATAATTAAGAGCTGAACTGGTTCACTAAGGGATCAAAATGAGGAAGGAAAGAGTCAATGTGATGGTGATGGTGATGGTGATCTAGGGGGAAGGGCATATAAGGAGTGGTAAGCACAAAGAACAGAGTTAAGAGTTGTGGAGCAGAGGGGAAAATGGAATGATAGAAAATTATAATCACATAAAGGAATTTTGTGTTCATGAGCATGGATATAGAAGATGTCTAAGTGATAGCAAGATCAAGAGTATATCTCCATGTGTAGCTGAATGTGGAGTAGTTCATAAGTCATATTCCCCATCAACTTAGACTAATGATACAGTAACAATATACATAGTTCTGGTAGGAGTTATTAAAGCTAGTGTTGCACTCACATAGCACTTTGATTTAGGTCTCTCTGATACAGTTATCAAATAAAAGAGTAACATAATTATCTGTGCTTCTCTCTTATCCTACTAAATCGTGAGATCCACAAAAGCAAAGATTATTTTTCTTTTAAAGTATCCTATTTTATTAATAATATTATGAATATATCCCTCTCCTCTAACCCTCTTCTCCTTTAAGTCATTCTTTTAAAAAGTTATAAAAGAAGAAAAAAATTGGTTCAGCAAAACTAGCCAATGCATTGTCCATGTCTGACAGTACATGTAATATTCTTATACTCACAGTGCTTCACCTCTGCAAAGAAAGAAGAGAACTATATTTTCTCAATTCTTCTCCAAGGTCAAGATTAGCTTGCATCAGCTCATATATGCCTTCTCTTGCTTCTCTGAATTCTTTACATCAATTACTTCTTGTGGCTTAGAACTAGAAGAGACTATAGAGCCCATCTACATCTACCCCCTTATTCTACAAATGAGTAATTGTGTCTCTAAGTTAGTAAGTGCAAAACTGGAATTTCTGATTCTAAATACAGCACTTTCTCCAGTGTATCACATTGGTACCTTTTCTACACTTTTTCCAGTGTAGCACCAGGGAAGCATATTGGTCTCTCATTCTAATCTACCAGTTTATGCCTTTTCCTCCTATATGATCTTGTATCCCTATGCTTCCATAAATCCTTGAAAAAGGAATCATTCAACAAATTAGAGGCCTTCTGTGTGTGTGTTATACAACATACACATATAGATACAAAATTGTGGATACCAGTGCAAAGATTCAGACTGTCCATGTTCTGCCTTTTATAACTGGAACACTGCCTTTCCAATCATATAAATGTGTGTATACACATATATATGTATAGATATAGATATATATCTTTGATGAGGTCTGAAGTAGGGCAAGCTAACTCAGGGAAGTCCAGTGGTTTGGATTCAATATTGAAATGAAATAAAACACACACATTGAGCATCTTATAGTTAATGAAAGGAAGTTTATTTAGTGATACCAAATGAATACTCAACAAGGACACAGAATTAATTCAGTCAAGCATAGTTTTCCTGCCTCTTTGTTGGCCACATTGGTCTGTTAGTTAGAAGCATGAAAGAGGAGCTCCAGTTCTGGCTTTTTTATACTTAGGCCATAGGAAGTTGTATCAACAATTGATGCCATAGCACCTAAGCTAAATATGTCTCAAGGATAATTCCAATAACTTTAAGAAAAAATTAACCTCCTTTCATTCATAGCTATATTGTTCTTATGGCAATATCTTTCACAACATTTCTCACCTCTGGTCTTCTCATCCTTATTGGTAAAATTGTGCAACCTACTTAACCTGACCAGGCACCTTTCCATCATTTTTTGGGTGACCCATAATTTTGATGACTTTTGAAGCAAGGAATAATTTGAGATCACAAAATGATTGTTGATTTTTCCAAGTGACATCTGGCCTTTTTTCTACTCAAGGGCTAGCTTTTTCTCCATTTCTTCCCACCTGTCAGTGAGTCAGAACATCTTTCTTCTTCCTCAGAAGTCACTCATTCCAAATATTGGCTGTTTAGCAGCCATCAACCCTGGAGGCAAGTGTCTCTAAGTCACAGGAAGAGGGCAAAGGGAGAGCTAATAATAGACTCAACAGCTTTGAAAACCAGGCTGATGTGAAAATTGTGATATCTGAGCCCAGGTCACACACTTCATTTCACCAGCAGTCTTGTTGATAAGGCAGTGCTGCCCAGATGAGAAAGAAAAACTGAGCAGACACAGGGGTAGTTGCTGCATGCTATTCAATAGACATATGGTCAATTCTCAATTATCTGTGCTAGTAGAGGAAGGCAATGACATGAGATATAGAAAACTATAAATGGTCCACATGTAAAGCATTGTATTTACATTGGAGAAGCTGATTTGGAATTTTGGCTTTGCTCCATACTAGCCGTATGAAATTGAACAGAGCATTTCATTTCTCTGAGCTTCAATTTCTTCCTCAGTAAAATGGGGAGGGGAGTAGGGTTAGTTGGATAACCTCTCATATTCCTTCAAGTTCTGATACTCTAGCTCTGTTAGAAAATAAATTATTTTATGTCAGCAGTTCCTAAAGTTTACCCTCAAGGGGTCACAAGGTCAAAATTGTTTTCATAACATGTTTTAATTTCTACTATGGAAAATATCATAGAAATAAGCCACATAAACAAAAATTCTTTGTGGGGAATCCTCAATGATTTATAAGAGTATAAAGGGGTATTAAAGCCGAGAGAGAGAGAGAGAGAGAGAGAGAGAGAGAGAGAGAGAGAGAGAG